>JAQISU010001239.1:6227500-6410000 GCA_029339505.1 Unio delphinus
GTAATCAAACAACTGAATTTAAGGTTAACCGTTAAACTTGTGAGGTGCAAGATTTGTGACATTTATTTAAAGTCTTATGTAGCAGTAGTCGTTGATAAGACGGATTCTCTAGTCATTAAAGCTTTTTTACTAAATTGTCGTTTTAATTTTCTTAGTGTCATTGTGCATAAATTACCTAAATTTTTCAAAAGTTGAATTTTTAAATACAAAGTTTGGTAAGTATTATTTTCGTAGTTTGTATTACGTATATAATAATAATAATAATAATAATAATAATAATAATAATAATAATAATAATAATAATAAGAAGAAGAAGAAGAAGAAGAAGAAGAAGAAGAATAATAATAATAATAATAATAATAATAATAATAATTGTAAAAAGTTTTTAATAATAATCATAATAATAACAATAGCTTCTGCTTCTACAATATGTCGCACAGACATGTTAATTTAGTTATTATAGCACTATCATATGTGGTTCTAACAGTGATGGCAGCATTGTTGATAATAGTAGTAATAGTTGCTTTGAGGTGGCTGCTTTTTTATTTTTGTTGTCAAAAATCATTAGTAGTAGTAGTAATTGTAGTAGTTGAAGTAGTAGTAGTATTAGGAATGGTTGTAGTACTAGTAATTGCAACCGCCGTAATAGCCGTTGTCATAAATAAATGAATCATCTGTTTGTATAGGTTACAATTGTAATACTCCCAGAAAATTTCACTACATTTGGCAGTGGAGTGGTTGTGATGGTGATTATGTAAATATTATGGCTAGAAAAAAATAAACATATGACATGAACACGATAAAAAAGCTCAACGATTTCAGCACGATTTTGTTGCGAATACTAATAACTTTTACCTAGATATAGCCTAATTTATCTTATTTAATGATCGTTTTGTTAAGCTAGTAAATGAATAATGTAACCTACCTGGAATCGGAACAGCAAAGTTGACATTAAATAAGCTAAAGATGCAGTTTACGTTTATTGTCCAATATCTTGTTACAAAAATAACTCATTTTCTAAGAAAGTTCATAAAAATTCCCCAGTGTTCTACCCTCCATGCTAAATATATCATTCTTTGAAATGCACTGTACCAAAATAGAGACCACATCAGGGTATTATGATGTGACGACCCGTTAACCGCCTAAAGTAGGCAATGACACACACACGTAACTAAGAAAACTTAACGACCTTCTTTTAATCTAAACAAGCCGTGACAAATACAGACAATATTGCGGCACACTTTGGGGACAAGAACGCTACTCAGTTTGGTTTTTAATGTTGGATGTCCAGTTTACTGCTGTATATATAGTCGGGCTGCTCGCAGATCTTATTTAAATTTAAAGCTGAAAACCCGATAGGATTAACATGATGGGCTACTGTGAGGTCTAATGCAAATTTGACATTATGATGGCATTTTCGTGTCTTATGGAAATTTAACGCTTGGTGTTAAAATAAATATCACTCCTATTAGTAATAGCACAAATGCACACAGAATTTCTTTGATAAAAAGAGAATTCGAACATAAAACTAAAAATAGAAATACAATTTTTGCACATGTGCACTAAAAACAAAATAATTAAAAATAAAATAAACAAAAATGAAATTAATTAACATTGTAACAAATTCAAGACATCTAAAAAATAATTATTAACTAGATAATATTGTTTATTTACAATAAATGTCATTGTGTGGTAAAATAAAAACATCAAAGTTTTAATGTATGTCCGATAATCCAGTCCAGCCCATGGATGTAAACAGCCTTGAAACGCCCTAGCCATACTTATTTCAAAGCAAGTCCAGTTTTACTAATGGACAGGAAATATTACAATAATGTGTAAATAAATCGAATTTTGTGTAGTTGTAGAATTTTCCTAACTCCTATCATACCAATGTTTCTAGTATAAAGTGTACATAATGTATGTCCCTAACAAATTGAATTCTAAAATGTCTGTTCGACATATGTAGTTTGGTCACTGTTAGGTTCGATGGTTTGTAAATTGATCAAGTTAGGTTCCTCAAAAGAGCTTGTCAAATAGAGCTTTCGTACCAAATGAGAGCTCTGTAAATAGCTAAATGGTAGTAGCCATCAGAAGGGCTTTTTAATGGAGGGTTACGTATAGTCCCCAGTCTTCACTCATTCTTGTGTGTCTGCTCATGTGTCCTCATGCCGTCTCTTGTTCCTTTGGGTTGCCCTCCATCTTGGTTGTCTGCGCTGGTGACCTCCGCTATTCTGGGCATCTAGATCTAAACTTTTACCTTACAATTTAAAAATACACTGTGATGTTGTTAAAAAAAGTGAATACAGTCCCGTGTGACAGCGTATTGATTCGGATGTGCTTTTCCCGCACTCCTCATGGTTGGAGGTTCGATACCACCTTGTATTTCTGATTTAGTTTAGGTGAATACTGACTAATTGGTATTTGGATGCATCATTGTGCCGCTGGGTCTGATGGTCTTGGTGTTTTCACCACCTATATTCATTTTTTTGGGGCCTTAGGTCTTATACCTTAGTTTGTGTGCAGCCTTGTGCTGCAGGGCCTGATAGTCTTTGGACTTTTAGACTACCTTATAGTGTATAGTTAGGGCCTTAACACGGTTTGTAATTTTTTGTGGTCTGATCTCAGATCATTGTGGTGATGTTTAATTTAGAGTTAACCTTCTGCAAGTAAAACTCCATAGTTTGGTTATCTATGGCTCGAATGAACGAACGTTTAAATATAGTGTTTCGTACACTATGGGACGTGTATCACAGTTTAATGCTAGCATAGATAGCTATTTAATTAATCTCGAGGTAGCGAAATAGTGCCAACTCCCAATTGCTTTAGTGTGTTCACAGAAAACTATTTAATTGGGCCGTCAGATCGAAGTCGCTGAATAGCGTCTATCGAAATGAATGGTTGGACTTTGTTAGTGGGAAAAGACCCGACGCGCCGCACTCACTTCTATTCAGTTAGATATTGTTGATGTCGAAGGCGTGCACTGCACGTGTTTGTGTCCGGTGGTGGAAAAGTTGAAAAGGTGGCTTGTACAGGTTGGCGTGTACGTCGGTCGGTTGTGCTTCCTTGCTCCAGAGTATCTTGGTCAAACGTTTTCCCTATTAATTTGGATAGACTCTCTGCTGTTATGAATCTATAGTGTATACAACCCCGTATGACAGCCTAACTTTGCGGTTTGTCTGCTCCCCTGCCCTGATGAATCGAGGTTCGATACCACCTTATATTTCTTTAAGTTAAGTGGTTAAGTATTTTCTAATTATATTGTTTGGTGCAGCATTGTGTTGCTCTGACTGATGACCTTGGGTTTTTGGTCACCTTATATTCATTATTTTGGGCCCTAGGTCCTATATCTTAGCTTTATGTGCAGCCTTGTGCTGCTGTTTCCTTAGGGTATTTGTATTGCGTTTTTATCTAGACTTGTGTTGCGACCTTGTGTCGCGGGGCCTGATAATCTTTGGTCTTTCAGACTATCTTATGCTTTCTATGTTGGGGCCTTAACACGGGTTGGTTAAAACATTTTATGTACAGGTCTCAGTACACTGATGTCAAAGTTACTTTTTGGTACCTATCGTTCAGTTGGCTGGTTACCTGTTAATGCTGTCAACGAGGCTGTATATAAAGAAAAGTTAGAGATAGTTATAGAGCAGGGTGTTAGGCCTATACTCATTTACTTCCTGCCATTACGCCTATGCTGATGGTATCATGGCTCGAGTGAACGAACGAATATTAAATTTAAGTGCTTCGGCCACGGTGGGTCATTTAGCACTGTTTTATCCAGCAAAGGCTGTTTATTTGATTTTTTCCTGAGGGTGGGAATGGTGCCGCCTCCCTCAGGCTTTTATGTGTTCATAGAACACTAATTGATTTGGCCGTCAGATCGGAGTCGCTAATTAGCAACTATTGAAGTGAATGGTTGGCTGAAGTGAATGGGAATAGACCCAGCACACACTCACTCTTATTCATGTCGACTCTGCTGCGTTTTAGATGGACGTGCTCCACACATGTGATTTATGGTGGTGTCCGGCTGTGGGAAAGGCGGAAAGGTGGCTCGGCAAGGTTGGCGTGTACGTCGGTCAGTAGTGCTTCCTTACTCCAAGGCATCTTGGTCTAAGGTTTACCTATTAATTTGGATAGGCTCTGTGCTGTTATGAATCTATAGTGTATACAGCCCCGTATGACAGCCTAATTTTGCGGTTTGTCTGTTCCGTTGCCCCGATGGATAGAAGTTCAATACCACCTTATATTTCTTAAGTTGAGTGGTTAAGTATTGCCTATTGTATTGTTTGGTGCAGCATTGCGCTGCTGTATCTGATGACCTTGGGGTTTTGGTCACTTTATATTCATTGTTTTGGACCCTAGGTCATGCACCTTACTTTTAGATGCAGCGTGTGCTGCTAGGCCTGATAGTCTTGGACTTTTGAATACCTTATTGTATCTAGTTGGGGTATTGCATTGCTGATTTATCTGAAGGTTGTGCTGCGACCATGTGTCGCAGGGTCTGATAGTCTTTGGTCTTTTAGACTACCTTATACTTTCTATGTTGGGGCCATATTACGGGTTGTTGAAACATTTTGTGTACTGGTCTCAGTACACTATTGTAAATCTACTTCTGTGGTACTTATCTCCAAATTGGTTTCACATGGTTAATTTTCAATGCTGTCAACGAGGCTGACTATATAGACAAAATTAGAGATAGTGGTAGCGGTGGGTGTTAGACCTAGACTACTTTTTTCCCTGTTGTTTACTCCTTATTCTGACGGTGTCATTTGCCCCTCCTACTTGATCTTATTTGATGTTATTAAATATTCAATAGTTATGTATTATCATTGATGCTAATGTTTATTGATGTTTCAGTTGTATTCTCCCTTTGGAGAACCTGCTCTTAGAGTTTTTGAGTTGGTTATCCTGTTTCCCATTTATGGACTCTTGGGTTACTGGCCCCTTAATTGTTGGTTTGGTCGCTTAGGTCGCGGTCATGTGGATGATATGTCCAGCGTAGTGTATTTGGGCTTGATAAACATCACCAGTCCACTGACCGTTGCTAGTGCTTCCATTCCATAAGGTGGCTTTTGTTCCTAATTAGAGAATGTTTCCCGTATTTACCCTATTTTATCTGTTTTGCTTATAATTGATCCTGAAGTTTTTGTTTACTCATAGTGCTTGAGTAAGATGTTCTTTTCCCCAAGTTTTGGATTTTGGGGTTATTCGCCTCTTTATTTTTAGGCTTGATCGCTTAGGTCGCAGTCATGTGGTCGATAAACCCAGCGTAGTGTAAGTGGACCTGATAAACATTACCGTTCCGTTTCTAGCTGCTTCCATTCCTTAAAGTTCCTTCTATTTTAGTTACTCACTTGGGGGGGGGGGGGGGTATTTTATATTTTTCCTATGAACCCTGTTATTTTAAGGTATTCTATTATGTTCCTATATGTGCCTAGGGTGTTCGTGTTGTCAATTTGAATCCTTTCTGGGTATGTATAAGGGGCGGCTATATTTTGTTGTTTGTTAATTTGTCCCTTTCCTTTTAGGTTCGTTTACAATCGATGAAGATGTGTTGTAAATCTTCTGGGACGTTACAATTGCAGCAATTAATGTTGTGAGGGAAGGGTCCTATTATTTTCCAAAGCTGTTAGCCATTTTGGTTTTCCCTAGTATGAGTCTATTTATTATGGATTGTTCATAGCCTGTGCACCTGGTCGGCTTTCTGATTCTGCTTACTTCCTTAACGGTGTTATGTAATATTCTCCCTCATGGCTCGAATGGACGGATAGTTGAATTAAAGTGGGTCATTTAGCACTGTTTCATCTGTCATATGACAGTTATTTAATTAATCCCGTGGGGAAGGAATTGTGCCACATCCCCATGGGCTTTTCGCATACATTGTATGCTATATAATTTGGTCGCCATGTCGAATCCCTAAAAAGAGACTATGGACATGAATATAAGACCTTCCGGTGAGTGGGAATAGTACAAACTCGCACTCAGCCCTATCAATCAAGTAGAAGGAAGATACTAGAATTGCAATGGCACCGAATAATGACGAGAGAAAAATAGTTTTCTCATATTGTCATATTAACAGCTACTGGTCGCAGAAAAGGAGGAAAAGGTCCCGGAAAGGCAGCCTATGGATGTCGTTCGCCTTGAAACGCCCTAGCCGTACTTATTTCAAATTAGTCCAGTTATACTAATGGACAAAAAATATACCAATATTGTGTAAGCCACCTGTGCATATGAATCAAATTCTAAAAGATGTAGAATTTTCCTATCACTTAACCATCTAATGTTTCTAGTACATAGTGTACATATAATAAGTCCCTAACAAATTGTGTTCTAAAATGTCTAAGCGACATGTGTAGCTTAGTCACTGTTAGGTTTGAATAGATTGTACATTTGGAGCGTTATTTCCGAAAATAATCAAGTAAGATTTCTCAATAGAACTTGTTCGAATATAGTTCTCGTGCCAAATGAGAACTCAATAAATAAATGACAATGATGGAGCCCTTAGAAGGGCTGTAAGTCAGACTGGCAGACGGTGCCCCGTCTGTCCTCCATCTCTGCGAGGAAGGAAACAGTTCTTTCTTCCTCCCTGGATACTCCGGGAAAGTATATTCCGTGGAGAGAGGCGATGTGCTGCGCAGCGTCAAACAGGTGATATAGGGACCTTTCCTCGAATATGTCGTAGTAATGATTCGTACGTATTTTTAAGGCGAAATGCCACTGGTTCTTTCTGAGTGATACCTGTTACACCCTGTGCATCATCATCATCATCTTCTCTATCATATGGCATATAATACTCCTGTTGTTGTATTTTTGTCTTCGTGTTTGTCTCTGTGTTGGTGTTTGACGTTTCCTTTCTTGTTTTCGTTCTTCCCTTTGTTGTATATCATAATTAGTAATTCCTTCTTTAAATTCTATAAACCGCAATTATTTTTTATTTAAACGACTAATCCCTTTGTTCACTTTATACAACCTATTAACCCAGTCATCGTGTGACATTGTATTTCTTTTATAATCCTCTTTTAAAAAATCTTTTCTCGAATGATAGCTTTAAACAGCAAAATCCCCAAAAGCGTGATAATCATTGGGTTTTAATAATTATTAGTGTTTAAGCCTCATCGGTAAATTTATCCACGAAAGAAGCACCCTTTGTTTTACTAACATCACCCTCTTGTTCTTTATCATCATGTGGTTGTTGTTTATCTCCAGCCATCTGTTTTAACAACGGGAGAATACCCTTGATTCTATCCTCATCGTCAACAATCTCTCCCAATATAGCTTTATCAGTGGTCAATACGGCTTCCTTAGTAGCAGCAGTTACTAGTTTAAATAATTGTTCAGTGCCTGTTGTAAAATCGGTTTGAAATTCTTTTCTTGCTTGCAACTTATTTCTGACAGAGTCTCGAAGCGGAATAAATCTCTTTATTGCGGCTAATAGATCGCGAGCTAATTTAGCTGTTAAGCCTTCACCTACCATTATAAACTAATATATGATCTATATTGTAAGTGAAAAATCCGTGGATGCTCACCCACCCCGAATATTCTTTTTTCAATTTCACGACAGTGTTTTTCATTCCTTCCTTGTTCACCAGTGCAAAAAAGTACACATACTTGGAAGAGTATTATAGAATTTTCTCCTATACAAATTTTTCGATCCGTGTGAGTAAGCATACCTGTCTTTAGAATTTATCTCGTTCATTTTTATCAATGGAGCCTATAGAATTTCAACCTATTCAAATTGTCAACACGTAGTGAGTAATCACTTACTTGTATAAAACAGCGTATGCAGTGTACATGTAAGTACATTATTTTTTTATTATTGAACACAAGGTATCAGGATTTTACATATTCCCCTACATCACCACCACCACCTGACCTGGCGTATGGGGCATGATCTTAAATTCTTTTGTGACCTGATCTTTACATGTGTTCCCTACACAACACGCACACACATACACACACAGACACGTACTTACAATTACAATTATTGTACACAAAGTCATACTCGCATACAAACCCCAAGATGTTTGAAATTGCATTAATAATAATAATAATAATAATAATAATAGCGTTTATTTGCAATATTGGCTACTGACCCATGATACATATCCTATGCATCATACGGTACAAATATGTTATAGTGCGTAACAAAAGAAAATCTTATTTATAATAAGTAATATACATGAAAGTAATAAGTATTTCCTTTTCGTTTATATGTGAGATTGAAGTGAATACTGCATAGTAATCAAACAACTGAATTTAAGGTTAACCGTTAAACTTGTGAGGTGCAAGATTTGTGACATTTATTTAAAGTCTTATGTAGCAGTAGTCGTTGATAAGACGGATTCTCTAGTCATTAAAGCTTTTTTACTAAATTGTCGTTTTAATTTTCTTAGTGTCATTGTGCATAAATTACCTAAATTTTTCAAAAGTTGAATTTTTAAATACAAAGTTTGGTAAGTATTATTTTCGTAGTTTGTATTACGTATATAATAATAATAATAATAATAATAATAATAATAATAATAATAATAAGAAGAAGAAGAAGAAGAAGAAGAAGAAGAAGAAGAAGAAGAATAATAATAATAATAATAATAATAATAATTGTAAAAAGTTTTTAATAATAATCATAATAATAACAATAGCTTCTGCTTCTACAATATGTCGCACAGACATGTTAATTTAGTTATTATAGCACTATCATATGTGGTTCTAACAGTGATGGCAGCATTGTTGATAATAGTAGTAATAGTTGCTTTGAGGTGGCTGCTTTTTTATTTTTGTTGTCAAAAATCATTAGTAGTAGTAGTAATTGTAGTAGTTGAAGTAGTAGTAGTATTAGGAATGGTTGTAGTACTAGTAATTGCAACCGCCGTAATAGCCGTTGTCATAAATAAATGAATCATCTGTTTGTATAGGTTACAATTGTAATACTCCCAGAAAATTTCACTACATTTGGCAGTGGAGTGGTTGTGATGGTGATTATGTAAATATTATGGCTAGAAAAAAATAAACATATGACATGAACACGATAAAAAAGCTCAACGATTTCAGCACGATTTTGTTGCGAATACTAATAACTTTTACCTAGATATAGCCTAATTTATCTTATTTAATGATCGTTTTGTTAAGCTAGTAAATGAATAATGTAACCTACCTGGAATCGGAACAGCAAAGTTGAAATTAAATAAGCTAAAGATGCAGTTTACGTTTATTGTCCAATATCTTGTTACAAAAATAACTCATTTTCTAAGAAAGTTCATAAAAATTCCCCAGTGTTCTACCCTCCATGCTAAATATATCATTCTTTGAAATGCACTGTACCAAAATAGAGACCACATCAGGGTATTATGATGTGACGACCCGTTAACCGCCTAAAGTAGGCAATGACACACACACGTAACTAAGAAAACTTAACGACCTTCTTTTAATCTAAACAAGCCGTGACAAATACAGACAATATTGCGGCACACTTTGGGGACAAGAACGCTACTCAGTTTGGTTTTTAATGTTGGATGTCCAGTTTACTGCTGTATATATAGTCGGGCTGCTCGCAGATCTTATTTAAATTTAAAGCTGAAAACCCAAAAGGATTAACATGATGGGCTACTGTGAGGTCTAATGCAGATTTGACATTATGATGGCATTTTCGTGTCTTATGGAAATTTAACGCTTGGTGTTAAAATAAATATCACTCCTATTAGTAATAGCACAAATGCACACAGAATTTCTTTGATAAAAAGAGAATTCGAACCTAAAACTAAAAATAGAAATACAATTTTTGCACATGTGCACTAAAAACAAAATAATTAAAAATAAAATAAACAAAAATGAAATTAATTAACCTTGTAACAAATTCAAGACATCTAAAAAAATAATTATTAACTAGATAATATTGTTTATTTACAATAAATGTCATTGTGTGGTAAAATAAAAACATCAAAGTTTTAATGTATGTCCGATAATCCAATCCAGCCCATGGATGTAAACAGCCTTGAAACGCCCTAGCCATACTTATTTCAAAGCAAGTCCAGTTTTACTAATGGACAGGAAATATTACAATAATGTGTAAATAAATCGAATTTTGTGTAGTTGTAGAATTTTCCTAACTCCTATCATACCAATGTTTCTAGTATAAAGTGTACATAATGTATGTCCCTAACAAATTGAATTCTAAAATGTCTGTTCGACATATGTAGTTTGGTCACTGTTAGGTTCGATGGTTTGTAAATTGATCAAGTTAGGTTCCTCAAAAGAGCTTGTCAAATAGAGCTTTCGTACCAAATGAGAGCTCTGTAAATAGCTAAATGGTAGTAGCCATCAGAAGGGCTTTTTAATGGAGGGTTACGTATAGTACCCAGTCTTCACTCATTCTTGTGTGTCTGCTCATGTGTCCTCATGCCGTCTCTTGTTCCTTTGGGTTGCCCTCCATCTTGGTTGTCTGCGCTGGTGACCTCCGCTATTCTGGGCATCTAGATCTAAACTTTTACCTTACAATTTGAAAATACACTGTGATGTTGTTAAAAAATTGAATACAGTCCCGTATGACAGCGTATTGATTCGGATGTGCTCTTCCCGCACTCCTCATGGTTGGAGGTTCGATACCACCTTGTATTTCTGATTTAGTTTAGGTGAATACTGACTAATTGGTATTTGGATGCATCACTGTGCCGCTGGGTCTGATGGTCTTGGTGTTTTCACCACCTATATTCATTTTTTTGGTGCCTTAGGTCTTATACCTTAGTTTGTGTGCAGCCTTGTGCTGCAGGGCCTGATAGTCTTTGGACTTTTAGACTACCTTATAGTGTATAGTTAGGGCCTTAACACGGTTTGTAATTTTTTGTGGTCTGATCTCAGATCATTGTGGTGATGTTTAATTTAGAGTTAACCTTCTGCAAGTAAAACTCCATAGTTTGGTTATCTATGGCTCGAATGAACGAACGTTTAAATATAGTGTTTCGTACACTATGGGACATGTATCACAGTTTAATGCTAGCATAGATAGCTATTTAATTAATCTCGAGGTAGCGAAATAGTGCCAACTCCCATGTGCTTTAGTGTGTTCACAGAAAACTATTTAATTGGGCCGTCAGATCGAAGTCGCTGAATAGCGTCTATCGAAATGAATGGTTGGACTTTGTTAGTGGGAAAAGACCCGACGCGCCGCACTCACTTCTATTCAGTTAGATATTGTTGATGTCGAAGGCGTGCACTGCACGTGTTTGTGTCCGGTGGTGGAAAAGTTGAAAAGGTGGCTTGTACAGGTTGGCGTGTACGTCGGTCGGTTGTGCTTCCTTGCTCCAGAGTATCTTGGTCAAACGTTTTCCCTATTAATTTGGATAGACTCTCTGCTGTTATGAATCTATAGTGTATACAACCCCGTATGACAGCCTAACTTTGCGGTTTGTCTGCTCCCCTGCCCTGATGAATCGAGGTTCGATACCACCTTATATTTCTTTAAGTTAAGTGGTTAAGTATTTTCTAATTATATTGTTTGGTGCAGCATTGTGTTGCTCTGACTGATGACCTTGGGTTTTTGGTCACCTTATATTCATTATTTTGGGCCCTAGGTCCTATATCTTAGCTTTATGTGCAGCCTTGTGCTGCTGTTTCCTTGGGGTATTTGTATTGCGTTTTTATCTAGACTTGTGTTGCGACCTTGTGTCGCGAGGCCTGATAATCTTTGGTCTTTCAGACTATCTTATGCTTTCTATGTTGGGGCCTTAACACGGGTTGGTTAAAACATTTTATGTACAGGTCTCAGTACACTGATGTCAAAGTTACTTTTTGGTACCTATCGTTCAGTTGGCTGGTTACCTGTTAATGCTGTCAACGAGGCTGTATATAAAGAAAAGTTAGAGATAGTTATAGAGCAGGCTGTTAGGCCTATACTCATTTACTTCCTGCCATTACGCCTATGCTGATGGTATCATGGCTCGAGTGAACGAACGAATATTAAATTTAAGTGCTTCGGCCACGGTGGGTCATTTAGCACTGTTTTATCCAGCAAAGGCTGTTTATTTGATTTTTTCCTGAGGGTGGGAATGGTGCCGCCTCCCTCAGGCTTTTATGTGTTCATAGAACACTAATTGATTTGGCCGTCAGATCGGAGTCGCTAATTAGCAACTATTGAAGTGAATGGTTGGCTGAAGTGAGTGGGAATAGACCCAGCACACACTCACTCTTATTCATGTCGACTCTGCTGCGTTTTAGATGGACGTGCTCCACACATGTGATTTATGGTGGTGTCCGGCTGTGGGAAAGGCGGAAATGTGGCTCGGCAAGGTTGGCGTGTACGTCGGTCAGTAGTGCTTCCTTACTCCAAGGCATCTTGGTCTAAGGTTTACCTATTAATTTGGATAGGCTCTGTGCTGTTATGAATCTATAGTGTATACAGCCCCGTATGACAGCCTAATTTTGCGGTTTGTCTGTTCCGTTGCCCCGATGGATAGAAGTTCAATACCACCTTATATTTCTTAAGTTGAGTGGTTAAGTATTGCCTATTGTATTGTTTGGTGCAGCATTGCGCTGCTGTATCTGATGACCTTGGGGTTTTGGTCACTTTATATTCATTGTTTTGGACCCTAGGTCATGCACCTTAACTTTAGATGCAGCGTGTGCTGCTAGGCCTGATAGTCTTGGACTTTTGAATACCTTATTGTATCTAGTTGGGGTATTGCATTGCTGATTTATCTGAAGGTTGTGCTGCGACCATGTGTCGCAGGGTCTGATAGTCTTTGGTCTTTTAGACTACCTTATACTTTCTATGTTGGGGCCATATTACGGGTTGTTGAAACATTTTGTGTACTGGTCTCAGTACACTATTGTAAATCTACTTCTGTGGTACTTATCTCCAAATTGGTTTCAATGGTTAATTTTTAATGCTGTCAACGAGGCTGACTATATAGACAAAATTAGAGATAGTGGTAGCGGTGGGTGTTAGACCTAGACTACTTTTTTCCCTGTTGTTTACTCCTTATTCTGACGGTGTCGTTTGCCCCTCCTACTTGATCTTATTTGATGTTATTAAATATTCAATAGTTATTTATTATCATTGATGCTAATGTTTATTGATGTTTCAGTTGTATTCTCCCTTTGGAGAACCTGCTCTTAGAGTATTTGAGTTGGTTATCCTGTTTCCCATTTATGGACTCTTGGGTTACTGGCCCCTTAATTGTTGGTTTGGTCGCTTAGGTCGCGGTCATGTGGATGATATGTCCAGCGTAGTGTATTTGGGCTTGATAAACATCACCAGTCCACTGACCGTTGCTAGTGCTTCCATTCCATAAGGTGGCTTTTGTTCCTAATTAGAGAATGTTTCCCGTATTTACCCTATTTTATCTGTTTTGCTGATAATTGATCCTGAAGTTTTTGTTTACTCATAGTGCTTGAGTAAGATGTTCTTTTCCCCAAGTTTTGGATTTTGGGGTTATTCGCCTCTTTATTTTTAGGCTTGATCGCTTAGGTCGCAGTCATGTGGTCGATAAACCCAGCGTAGTGTAAGTGGACCTGATAAACATTACCGTTCCGTTTCTAGCTGCTTCCATTCCTTAAAGTTCCTTCTATTTTAGTTACTCACTTGGGGGGGGGGGGTATTTTATATTTTTCCTATGAACCCTGTTATTTTAAGGTATTCTATTATGTTCCTATATGTGCCTAGGTTGTTCGTGTTGTCAATTTGAATCCTTTCTGGGTATGTATAAGGGGCGGCTATATTTTGTTGTTTGTTAATTTGTCCCTTTCCTTTTAGGTTCGTTTACAATCGATGAAGATGTGTTGTAAATCTTCTGGGACGTTACAATTGCAGCAATTAATGTTGTGAGGGAAGGGTCCTATTATTTTCCAAAGCTGTTAGCCATTTTGGTTTTCCCTAGTATGAGTCTATTTATTATGGATTGTTCATAGCCTGTGCACCTGGTCGGCTTTCTGATTCTGCTTACTTCCTTAACGGTGTTATGTAATATTCTCCCTCATGGCTCGAATGGACGGATAGTTGAATTAAAGTGGGTCATTTAGCACTGTTTCATCTGTCATATGACAGTTATTTAATTAATTCCGTGGGGAAGGAATTGTGCCACATCCCCATGGGCTTTTCGCATACATTGTATGCTATATAATTTGGTCGCCATGTCGAATCCCTAAAAAGAGACTATGGACATGAATATAAGACCTTCCGGTGAGTGGGAATAGTACAAACTCGCACTCAGCCCTATCAATCAAGTAGAAGGAAGATACTAGAATTGCAATGGCACCGAATAATGACGAGAGAAAAATAGTTTTCTCATATTGTCATATTAACAGCTACTGGTCGCAGAAAAGGAGGAAAAGGTCCCGGAAAGGCAGCCTATGGATGTCGTTCGCCTTGAAACGCCCTAGCCGTACTTATTTCAAATTAGTCCAGTTATACTAATGGACAAAAAATATACCAATATTGTGTAAGCCACCTGTGCATATGAATCAAATTCTAAAAGATGTAGAATTTTCCTATCACTTAACCATCCAATGTTTCTAGTACATAGTGTACATATAATAAGTCCCTAACAAATTGTGTTCTAAAATGTCTAAGCGACATGTGTAGCTTAGTCACTGTTAGGTTTGAATAGATTGTACATTTGGAGCGTTATTTCCGAAAATAATCAAGTAAGATTTCTCAATAGAACTTGTTCGAATATAGTTCTCGTGCCAAATGAGAACTCAATAAATAAATGACAATGATGGAGCCCTTAGAAGGGCAGTAAGTCAGACTGGCAGAAGGTGCCCCGTCTGTCCTCCATCTCTGCGAGGAAGGAAACAGTTCTTTCTTCCTCCCTGGATACTCCGGGAAAGTATATTCCGTGGAGAGAGGCGATGTGCTGCGCAGCGTCAAACAGGTGATATAGGGACCTTTCCTCGAATATGTCGTAGTAATGATTCGTACGTATTTTTAAGGCGAAATGCCACTGGTTCTTTCTGACTGATACCTGTTACACCCTGTGCATCATCATCATCATCTTCTCTATCATATGGCATATAATACTCCTGTTGTTGTATTTTTGTCTTCGTGTTTGTCTCTGTGTTGGTGTTTGACGTTTCCTTTCTTGTTTTCGTTCTTCCCTTTGTTGTATATCATAATTAGTAATTCCTTCTTTAAATTCTATATATCGCAATTATTTTTTATTTAAACAACTAATCCCTTTGTTCACTTTATACAACCTATTAACCCAGTCATCGTGTGACATTGTATTTCTTTTATAATCCTCTTTTAAAAAATCTTTTCTCGAATGATAGCTTTAAACAGCAATATCCCCTAAAGCGTGATAATCATTGGGTTTTAATAATTATTAGTGTTTAAGCCTCATCGGTAAATTTATCCACGAAAGAAACACCCTTTGCTTTACTAACATCACCCTCTTGTTCTTTATCATCATGAGGTTGTTGTTTATCTCCAGCCATCTGTTTTAACAACGGGAGAATACCCTTGATTCTATCCTCATCGTCAACAATCTCTCCCAATATAGCTTTATCAGTGGTCAATACGTCTTCCTTAGTAGCAGCAGTTACTAGTTTAAATAATTGTTCAGTGCCTGTTGTAAAATCGGTTTGAAATTCTTTTCTTGCTTGCAACTTATTTCTGACAGAGTCTCGAAGCGGAATAAATCTCTTTATTGCGGCTAATAGATCGCGAGCTAATTTAGCTGTTAAGCCTTCACCTACCATTATAAACTAATATATGATCTATATTGTAAGTGAAAAATCCGTGGATGCTCACCCACCCCGAATATTCTTTTTTCAATTTCACGACAGTGTTTTTCATTACTTCCTTGTTCACCAGTGCAAAAAAGTACACATACTTGGAAGAGTATTATAGAATTTTCTCCTATACAAATTTTTCGATCCGTGTGAGTAAGCATACCTGTCTTTAGAATTTATCTCGTTCATTTTTATCAATGGAGCCTATAGAATTTCAACCTATTCAAATTGTCAACACGTAGTGAGTAATCACTTACTTGTATAAAACAGCGTATGCAGTGTACATGTAAGTACATTATTTTTTTTATTATTGAACACAAGGTATCAGGATTTTACATATTCCCCTACATCACCACCACCACCTGACCTGGCGTATGGGGCATGATCTTAAATTCTTTTGTGACCTGATCTTTACATGTGTTCCCTACACAACACGCACACACATACACACACAGACACGTACTTACAATTACAATTATTGTACACAAAGTCATACTCGCATACAAACCCCAAGATGTTTGAAATTGCATTAAAAATAATAATAATAATAATAATAATAATAATAACAAATATATATATATATATATATATATATATATATATATATATATATATATATATATATATATATATATATATATAAATTTTAAAAGTAAAAATAATAATAATAATAATAATAATAATAATAATAATAATTCATGTACCAAAAGTTGATAATAGGGTCCACTTTCTTTTAAACTCGTCACTTCTGTTATTCGCTTTGGCGACATATTTTTCCAGCGTTTTATATGATAAAACACAATTTTTATAATAGGCAAGATTTGGGCTTTTTGATGCACAACGTGACCTGTATATAACATATTTTGCAAGCAAAATTAGGAAGTTAATTAGATCATCAAAGTTGTTATTTCCTATAAAGACATCTTTTCGTGTAATTCTAAAATTTGGGTCATAAGTTTGGATCCATTCTACCAACAGTTTCCAAAAGTTTTCAGTAACTAAACAGTCATAAAATAAGTGCTCAATTTCTTCTATTCCCTCATTACAAAAGGTACATTTATCATTATCACTTAAATTAATCTTTTTTAGAAACTGGTTTGTGGCAATATTTCTGTGGAGAAATCAAAAGTTAAAGCTAATCAGTTTTGTGTCTTTTGTACAAAATCTAGCCGAAACAAAAGAGTTGGTCCATTCATTTGTACCAATCGCACACTCTAGCTGTCTGGACCAAGTTTAATGTTTACCATTTGGTTTTATTATTTTGGTTCTTATCAGGTCTTTATAGATAAATTTATTCTTTGCTCTTACCCTAAGGAGAGATGTTTTGTCCAAGCTACAAGAAAACTATTTCCACTTTCAAAGAAAGTTTTAATTTTCTTTTTCCACATCACTGAGATCTTTGAAATAAGAGCAAATTACTCTATGAAATTATTTGTTTTTGTTTTTTGTTTTATTTCATCAAAACTTAATAGAGACCCTTGTGCATCAAAAAGATGTTGAATAATTACAATACCGTTTGTTCTCCACCATGTGTATGATTTAAAATTATCTACAGTCACTAAATTAAGAATATCTTGAGACAAGTATTCATTGACAGTAGATGGTTCATTTTTCCATTGAGATAACGCATAAATAACATCACGCCAAAAAATATTTTTAATTAATTTAGAAATTACTTTTAATTTAGTTTTTCCTAATGAAAGTACCAGCATGCCTCCAAATTTTCCAAATATTTGTTCAGAAACAAGTTTTTGCAATAAGCCATCTTCGTTTATTAGGAGGCGCCTAATCCAGGAAAGTTTTATATAACACACAAATGAATGCAAGTGAATCATATTTAATCCCCCTTCCTCAAAAGAAGCTATAAGTGGGTCTCTTTTAACTCTCTCAGTTTTACTGCCCCAATAAACTAGAAAAATAATGTATTCAGTTTAGATTGAAATTCTATGTTGGAGCGTTAATGGTTGGTTCACCAGATACCGAAAATCTTCGATTTTTAAACTCAGAATGATTTTAACCGAGTCAAGTGAGGAGTTCTTTAATTCTTTTATAATAATAGTGCTTAAGCTCTCTGTATCGCTTACCACTGCAACTGAGACACAACTGCGACTTAACCCGCCACCTACCCCACATCGTATACAAGGTCCCGGCCCAAACCTCCACGCTGTCCGCTTTGTGAGTGATATCCGCAGAATTTATTTCTGCATGCTTTGTTACAGACAGGTACTGATCATATCATAAGCCATTTGCAATGATTCATAATATACATAATTCTTTATTTAAATACTTGTTTTAATTATAATATGGAGGAGTTCGTGAGATTATCGAATAAAAAACCCTAGAAAAATGCTAAATTCAATCTTGATAGAGTCTCTGTAGATGTACCAAAGGGTCTAATAAGTGATAGAAGCATGATAGGTCAAATCCATGATGCATTTAATGAATTCAAGCGCGATGGAGCATCTCACTAATGGGCAACATTTTGAATCGATGGTAGTGTTGATACTACCATGAATGAAGAAAGAGCAGCAGTGATAATCTCACATCTTGACCATATAAAGTATTTTTTAAAGTGAAATTCATTATCAGTTCAGAAACTGGAAATTGGATTATACGCGACAAATTTGAAACATTCTGAAAAATAAAGGAACTGTCACTCTGAGTCAAGATGCCAAACCAGGAACGCTGACTGGGATTGACAAACCGCATTACGTGAGAGCTTATCCTGTAACCGCGGTTGTTTATGGGATCTATCCGATAATTGACAAACCGAGTATTAAAAAATTAAAACAAATGAAACATTCGTCGCTGAATTGTGTAGCAGAACGAATAATAGAGCATTTTACAAATGCGCTGCGTGGAAACAAATTAAATGATCTAAGATGTAAAAAAATAAACGAATGAAGTTTAACAGTCCGGGAGAGAGATGCAACAATTCAAAACGTAGCTGAACTAGAAAATATACTAAAATTCCCAATAATCGTAACGACGATAACAGGTGAGGTATTATATGAACCGAAATATAAATCGAGAGGATTTCCAATCAAAATTATTGACCATAATGCACATGATTGGACCTCCGCGGTAACAATATTTCCGCGGTATAAAACCATAAAATATCTACCTGTGGAATTCTCTCTAGGAGAATTCTCTGAGGAGAAATTATTTGATTTTATTTATCGGTCAAGTAGAAACGATCCTATATCAGTGTATTTATTTCATAGTTTTGAAAACGAAGAGGGTAAATTCGATAAATTTGTAAAACCCAACGGCGAAATATATCGTACTGAAGCTCTTCACAACGAAATGAGAAAACTAGCTCGTGGTTTTTCAACGGATTACAACGAACAATTACTAACAAACTGTTTTACAATCCCGTCAGTTGCAGCTCATTTCGCGAGAAAGAAAAATATGTGGAAACCAGCAAGAGCTGAATTTCTCACAGATATACAATGAAGCTGTGTTACATATGGTCATGGTGGATTATGGAATACAAAATATGAACCAGAAAGTGTTATTTCAGTTGATATGATTGCGTATTATTCAGGGAGTTTTCTCGGATACGGAGAATGCTCTGAGTATTTTAAACGATTTGGACATCGCACACACGAAATGGCCCGTGTTGCATTTAATGGGCCACTACCCGTTTTTGATCTAACCGGATTCTCTTGTGTGGTATCATTTGAATTGGCTAAAGGTCTTCATCCGTGTTGTTATGTTTGGTTTGGTAGACATATCTCTGAAAAAAACTGGATGCCAATAGTGTTATTACGGTATATGATTGATTCTAAAATGCAGATATCGCTGATTGTCAGTGAAGCAATTATATCATATCGGAAACAAACTGAAGTCTGGTTACCACAACCCGATAGTCTAGATAGCATAATATGCGAAAACAAACAAAATATTTCCTAATCTCGACAAAGAATACAGGTGGTCCAAGAAAATTTCTGAAGTAAAAAATAAACATGCAAAAGATCTCGGTAGAAGAATAATTAGTAAATTGACTCAGGGTGGAAAACATTACGACTACAAACGGTGTTATTCACGATTAATTATAGATGACGTTGAATTCGATTTTATAATCGACGATGCAACATCAAAGGGTGTATATGTCAATCGTAAAGAAGCCTTCTTGTCCGATGGAACAAAAGTCGGTACAATTGTTACTTACACAAATGGAGATAATATTCAATATAGCCATCTAAGAACTTCTATGCTAGCTTATGCTTCTATCAATTTGCTATCTATCATAAATAGATTTCCTGACACGGCGGTTAGAGTCGCCACTGATTCTTTCTACTTAGATGTAAAACATCGAGAACCAGTGGCTGAATTCACTAATTTAGACGAGAGTTGGGGATCATGGAGAATTAAAAAGGAAATACTGCGTGATTATTCTAAATCAGCAGATGTTACAATTGAAAATAATTACTTGACAAATAATCAGATTTCAGAACTATCTAATGCACCTTCGATATCCGATCCAATATGTAGATATAAAACCAGTTATCTAAACGGCTGTGGTGGGTCAGGGATGACGACTCGTGCAATCGCATTATTTCATAAATGAAATCAAACATGATTATGCTAACACCAATACACAGACTTGCTTAAGAGATCAAACAGCGAGGAATTAATGCTTGCACTTATCATAGTTTCTTTCGATGGAAAGGTGACGAATGGACTCCTGATCGAATGGGGGAGAAATATATTCCTGAAATCATCATTTGGGATGAGAAATGCACATTGTCATAAGATGTATTACAAAGGTTTCTCGAGTGGTTATTGCTAGCGAATACAAAAGTGATAATGTGTGGCGATCATGGTCAACCACCACCACTTGTCGGTTTGTCTCCACATGATTGGCTAAAGAATTTTGTAGATTATTATGACGAAATTAATACTGATCATAGATCACTTGATAAACAATTATGTGAGTTCAAGAAACTAATTAGATTATAACTGGATAGAATCCAGTGTGAAATAGCGCGTGAAATAATTTCAGAAACCCCATTAAACGACTTCTGGGAAGCGTGTACACCAAACAATTTGATAGTGGCAAGTAGAAGGTTAGTCAGAGACACACTTCAGATGAAGTTATTTGACTTGCATAAAGAAACATTTGCAACACTTCCAGTGCCATTGTGCTATAGGTTCAAGGATACACGAACACAGAATATCGAAGTTGATATTCCTGGTCTGACAGAGTCAAGGGAGAAAATTCTCGTAGTAAATGATATTGTGCTAGTTGATATCGGTGTTGTCGAAGATGCATTGCGTGCCGAAAAATCCCCGTGGACGCTAGGATACGCAGCGACGATATTTTCTTCACAGGGATTGGCTATATCAGATACGATTGTCTGGATCATAGATAATCGCATCGAGTGATCAAATTTGGTTTATCTTGCAGTGTCCAGAGTAAGAAGAATAAATCAACTTCGAAGAGTTGTTTTAGATTATAATGACATAACAATAAATGATATTGTCAGCGATGATATAATCAGTGGAAAAAAACTCTCTGGTTATAAACAACAGAACAAAAAAAATAAAGAATTTGATATTGAGAATGAATTAATAATTAAACTTAAACAACAACAGAATAATCACTGCGCGAGTTGTAATTGTATAATGAGTTGGTGTTGGTCGGATAAACATCCCCGCCAATTTACCGTAGACAGAAAAATTTGCAGCGTAGCTCATATCAGAGATAATGTGATGTTGACTTGTCTTGCGTGCAACAGACGAAGAGGTGCAAGTTAAGACAACGCGGTGGTAATTGAGTGTCCTCGGGTATCAATTGTAATTGTTAAAGAGTAAATCCCCGAGGAGCAGTTGAATCCAATCTATAGACTGGCTGTCTAACCGTGGATCGTGTCATGCTAGATATTTTATGTGCGGTAATACTCCAAATAGGATCAGTACCTCTTTTTTGCTACCGTCAAGCTCTCCTGGTTCATATAAATACCTCACACTGACATTGCCGAGAATTGCTTGTTTTGAAAAATCATGTTGTGGTTGTACGGGTATGTACTTTTTTTAAAATCGCGTTGCAAGGTTTTATATTAACTGTTCGAGTAAACTCATTATTTAGCTCAGTTATTACGCCTGGTAATATCTTGATCCATTCACGAGATCGTTTATCCTGAATAAATTCTTTCGCGTATTGATATCCAAATAACCGCTCAGCAAGTGTCCGATTAAATCGTTCAACAATCGCCTGATCGCGATGTAACGCAGTATGTCGCTCAGCAAGCGTTCGATTAAATCGTTCAATAATTGCCTGATCGCGATGTAGTGCAGTATGTCCTGGTCTGATGGTGACATTATGATGCTTCATTGTTGATAACACTGCACCCTAACATTAGTTTCCAGGATCAACTTGTAATAGATTTGGCCAATGCAGAGGACCCCTACAATAAATCCTTTCAAACGCAGAACATACTTCAGTTGATGATTTGTTTTTAATGGCTCTGCTTGTTTGTATCGACTCGCAACATCAACTACAGTTAGTGCGTATTTGTAAACACGATCATGCGGCAGAAATAATATATCAGCTTGATGAACTTCATTAGGTACGCTGACATCAAAATGGGAGAAATTAATTTGTTTTAGGTGGTAGATAAAATTGCCATATCGCCTGTTTGGATAACCAATCCGCTGCAGTGGTATTTTTCACTTTTGCGGCGCTAGCGAGTTTACCGATTGCTGCTTTACCCCTCCAGTATCCTTTTGGAGAATAATAAATAGATTCCATGATGTTATTAATTACCAGCACCCAGCATTAATTTACCTTTCATCGCCTATGTTATCAACCATGAAGACAACTTTTCTTTGGATGATTTATTAGTGATAGGATTCAACGCATGAATTAATTTCACATCTGCGATATGTCTGTTTTGCAGATTGCTGCTTTTTGTAAGCAACATCATGAGCATGACACGCCTTATCAATAGCGTTTATGGGATACTCACCGAGTTTGAGTTGGTTTTGATCATCGAGTCGGATATCTAGTCTGGTCCAGGGTCCACAATAACTATATCTTGGAAGGTGCTTTTCTCCCGGATATTTTGCCCATGGAGTTCCCGGTAATTTTACTAACTTGGCTACAATATTACTTTCTCGCTCTTTTTAAAACATCTCCAGATTGCAGTGAAACAAATCTAAATGTTTTGTTACCAGCAAGCGCTGATCTGTTATTTTAGTTGTAATTGTTGCCACGTCGTTTGTGCTAGTACGCTTCTTACATTTCACACAATATAGATCCATAATTTATATATAATAACATGAATGTAATTGACTTTTCAGGGACTAAAACAAGAGAACCAGTTAAGCATCATGCAGCGCTACCAAATTCTATTCGCATGATTATAATCGGACCATCTGGAAGCGGCAAGACGCAATTGCTGCTTAATTTAATAACTAGATGGATGAAATGGGACAAGCTGTATTTGGTAGCCCCGAGTGTAGACGATCAGCGATGCTATGAGGTGTTAAAGGATTTTAACGAGAAAGCAAACTCGAAAATCGAGGAGGATATTATTGAATTTATAACCGATATGGAAGCACCGAATATTGATGATACTTATGGAAGTATTAACAATTTTGTCGTTTATGATGATGTCATGTAAGACAATCAAAAAAATCCCGCTAGGATATTTTCCTGAGCCAAGCATAAATATACCGATGTGATATATTTCACTCAACGATACACTCAAATACCAAATGTGATCAGAGATAACTGCAATATTCTTGCTGTATTAAATGGAGTTGACACACATACGCTACGAAATATTTGGCAAACTTGGTGCGGCGGCGATATGGATTATAATCTTTTTAGAAATTTCTTTAGTCGCGCTCAGTCAGTTCCACATGGATTTGTAACGATACATTTACACGATTTTCGGACACGATATCGTATCGGACTTGATGAACTATTCGGTTGAAATCGTGAAAAGGATTTTTAACCCCTTAGCAGCAGAGGGGCGCGAGAAAGACTTTGGCGTCTTTTTTTCTTTTTTTCGATTTCGAGAAAGCATTAGTTAGCCAAATGGACGTTTCTATAAAAGGACTTTGGAGGAAGCCTTAGTTTGCCAAATTGACTCCTCTACAAAGTTGGTCTGTTCGCCATCTCTGCTGCTTCGCCTGTTTGGATAACCAATCCGCCGCGGTGGTATTTTTCACCTTTGCGGAGCTAGCGAGTTTACCGATTACTTTTTTACCCCTCCAGTAAATATCCTCTTGGGGAATAATAAATAGATTCAATGAAGTTATCAATTACCAGCAAAATCGGGGTATACAAGAAGTGTAATAAATTAATTGGCGGCCTCGTGATCATAAAATAAATATTAATGGATATTATGATTTTGGACCTGTATACAAATTCATTTCACAGAAGGTCCCTCGTGATCATAATAAAACAACTGAAGACAATTACCAACATTTGTATCACCATCACTAGCAACCGACGAACTAAACAAATTACTTAACGACCTAATCAACGACAATTATACTAAAATTGTTGAATCAGGAGAAACATATATCCATCAGCATATTCTTAACATAACAATGGTCCAATTTCGTCGTCCAATTTCACCCCAACGTTTAAATATAACATCAACGATTGCAGATCATCTTGTATATGATGTAATTGATGGTAGTTATCAAGCAAATCACTGGTTTTGTCAACACAGTGGCCATTCTCAATATTAGTTACTTAGTTGTAATTGTTCACATCCTTGTTGAGAAGCAGTTGACTTTCATTTGTATATTGCAAGTCTACCCATGGATCTTATTTCGCTGAATGTGCAATTAACATTCCAAATAGAATCAGTCGCTCTTTTGTTACTTATTTCAACTTCACCGGATTCATATAAATATCTTATATTTACATTACTTAATACTGGTTGCTTTGAAACGTCATGTCTTTATATTGTATATGTTTGCTTTTATTCTTCAAAATCGCATTAATGGGTTTCATAGCAGTTGCACGTATAACCTCATTATTTGATGCAGCTACCACACTTGGTAGTCTTGCAGCCCATTCACGAGATCTCATCTAATTTTGAACTATTTTCTTTGTATATTGATATCCAAATAACCGCTCAGCATGTGTTTGATTAAATCATGCACGGATTGCCTGATCACGATGAATTGCGGTATGTCCTCGTCTGACTTTGACGTCACGTTTTCTCATCAGAGATGATACTGCACCAAGAATTTATTTGCCAGGATCAACTTCTAGTAGTTGTGGATATCGCAAGGGTCCTCAGTGATAAACTCATCAAAAGCTAATACAACTTCATCGGACAGCTTAGTTGATATCAGTTTTCTTTATATCTAATTGCAACGTAAAAAACAGTCAACGCGTATTTGTATGTATATTGGCGTCTACCAATTTTGATAGTATCAAGTGGTAAAAAAAAAATATCAGCCTGATGATATTTATTATTCTCCAACTCTATTAGGAGCGCTGACATCAATATGTGCGTGATGAATTTGTTTAGGTAGTGGTAGCTAAATTTGCCATAATGCCTGTCAAGCTAACAATTTTGCACCAACATAACGAGAAACATTGGCAGCATCGGCGAGTTTGCTAATCTATGCCCTATCCCTCCAATATCCTCTTGGACTATCATAAATAGATTCCATTATTTAATAGTTCGTTGATTAATTACCAGCTCCGAATAATAATCTATCTTTCATTGCAGATTTCAATGCCAATCTAGATATTTTTTCTCTTAAAGATGCATCTTTTAATGCGTGAATTAATTCCACATCTGCAATTTCTTTTATGGAAAGCGGTGCTTTATACCCAGCATCAGTAATATGACACAGTTTATCAATATAATTATCGGCTATTCACCAGAGTTTGCTTGATTTTATTTACTAAATCGAATATCATGTCAGGTCCGCAATACATTTATCCAGAAAGATGCTTTTCAAGAGGATATTGATTCCAAGTGATTCCTGGTAAGTTTCCTTATAAAGTAGCGATATCACCGCCGATTTTACTGGTAGAATTCTTTTTTTAAATTTGTACCACATTTGACACATTTAGCATGTACGTGCGTGTCTTTTATATTTTGTTTTTATTGATGTCAATTTACTTGTAGGGGTGTGTAAAGAGGCAAATTTATGGCTATCTATTAATAATCCATTAGGTGAGGCCAGAGAACCATTGGTTAGATATATGGAGCCAAGCCCGTGTCAGTGGGTGTTCTATCTAATATAGTGATGTGTTCATTTAGAGTGGGACCGTTGTTACTGATTAGAACCTTTGTTTATTCAGCAGTCAAACTGACTACTAGGGACATTGTAAGGTTCCATTTTCACGAAAAAGTGTCAGACTTGAGAAAACTCAGAGATTTTGTTACTTAAAAAGGGCTGGGTCAAGATGAACAGACGTAAGCGACTCGGGAAAAAAGCGTGGGAAAAGACAGTTGATTCTGATTGGTCACGGTTAAATAAGGGGTTTGTTTTCACACAAAATTTCATAGGACTAATATCGCCCCATCGGAAACAGTAATTAGTCTGAATTTTTCCTGTGAGAGGACGAGAAATAGAATTTACTAAGAATGCGGATGTTATTGGAGAGAAATAAATTCGTTACGGAATCGTGGTCCAGAAAACCGCCCAAACTAGGGTTGAGTGACACCAACAACACAAAGGTATAATGTCACAATTCCATGTGCCGTAATTTGTTGATGAGATTTAATTAATGTTTGCTTTAGTTTACAGATCTTGCATGATTTCATTTGATACATATATAATAATAATGTGTTTTTGAATTATGAATCGGAAGTCTTACCTTAATTCTTAGTTAAGAATGATGTGTGTTAATTTATGTCGTAAAACACTATGCTGTGTTATGAGTAGGAAGTGTTACGTTAATTCTTGCATTTATCATCTTTTTGCATATTGATTAGGTTCTAAGAATGCCTTACATTATTTATTATGATTTACAAACATACATGTGAATTCACCGACCTTAGATTTCATAGATGATGCAGCGACAGTATATTCAATTTATGTTCTGTGTAAATTAAGGCGGGGCCAGAATTCAAAGCCTCGAGGTATAGAGCATTAATGTATACGGTCAAGGCGTAATGAATTAGCACTTTGTTTAACTCCGGTCATTTGAGGATATGTTTAGTTAACATAATTAATTACTAGCCGTTAAGTTTGTTTACCACTGATAGAAATATCTGATTTTCGAACCTGGAATAACGGGAATTCTCAACTGTATAAAATGTAACAAGAGACTTAGGGGTTTTTTAATTTTTTTTGGGGAAGGGACAAAATAGCTAATTGGAACATCTTGAGTTTACGTAAACTGAGACGTACACTTTGGAAACGAAATTGGAAAACGTGAATTGCAGTGAGGTCATGATACAGTGGAAAAATCCAGAATCCAGCGGAAATTCTACGTGTGCATGGATATCTTGAGAGAGAACGGGGGCCGTGGACTAGCAGGTTATGAAAATCAAACAAGGCGTTGACGTCGATTGTACCACTCGATCCTATGAAGATTTAAAGCTATCAGTAACAGATTGGCTACTTTATTTAAATTTATTTCGAATTTTATTGTAACGGACCATCTAATGCCGCGTCCCATTAGCATAGAGGGTATATATAATAATACATTCTTATGAAGCTAACATTTCTTTACATAAAGTGAAGGAAAACAATACAAAACTGTAAACCAAACCATTAGTCTGCTTCTTAAATTTAATCATTGTATTAGGCTCTACGTGTATTAGTTAAAACCATGTAACGAGAAATGCATGTACTACAAGTAAATTTTTATTTGAAGCTAATTATATTTAGATATAGTTTCATGTTTACCGAGAATTTTTCTTCGGCTAGTTAACACTAAAAATAAACGTCACATATTCCTACATGTATTTTGTATCAAATGTATATGCAGACACACATAAGCGGAACAGGAATATGCAATAAATTAAAGGAATTCATTCTTGCAAAGCGAAGACAGTTTATGATTCACAATTTGACATCCACGATATGCTTGAAAGAACGCTTGCAGTTTACAATAAATCGACATGAAGTATTCGGTGTTTTTTGTTTAAGATACTAAATTTGTCAAGATGAGTGTTATCTAATTTTCCTTTTATTAACCGAAACATTCATATAACATGTCTTTATAATTTAAAGGATCTTCAGACGTGTCTGCATATATCAGGTATACACTAATATTATCCAGATGAATATATCCATATTATACTAATCTCCAACATATACAGAATGCATTGTACCTGTTATGGTGGATTATAAACTAAGTTATTACTTTCATTAATAAAAATATTAATATATTACATAATATTATAATTTTATTGGTGCAAATATTGTTGTTGGTGGTGTGAGTTGAATAAATAGAAATGTCACTTCTCTTATCTTACGAAAACTGGAGACTATCCGCTCATCAACCCCTGATGCAAGCGACGAAATTGGGCTATATGAAAATGTATAATACATATGTGTTTGCTAAGTTTTCACTATCTGATTATATCAGAGAAACTCCATGTTTGCCTTAAACACTATGAACAAAATTACAACCTGGAATATTGATATAGACTAACTAGTGTAAATAATGACATAGAATCAAAATCAATTATGTATGTGTTAGTTTTAATGTCAAGATTATTAATTATGTAAAATCCAGGAAAGAAGAACGTTAGCATCACAATTTTCGCTGCCGTAAATTTAATTCACACCCTAGACATGGTCTTTGAAATGAAATTAATATAAAGTCAATATAAAGGGAATCAATAAGTATCTGGAAAAATGCTTTCTAAGTCGCGAACTTAAAACTTGATCCAAAAGATACGTTTTACCACTGGTCATGTTTAGTGAGACGATTTGTCAGTTTATATCCGTAAGTTGTGTCGTACTGAGAGATGCTATTACTTCCTTTGGTGCAGAACTTTCTCAGATGAATTCAAATAAATTTGCATCAGCATTGTCAGTGCACTGTGCGATCTCAAAATCTCCGGCATGTCCATCCCTTTGGATGACCATTGAATTCATACCTGCAAACAAAATTGTATACATGAACAATAATAATTCCTGCCACGCATAAGTATGGACATACTATTTGTCGGTGTTCGCTGGTGTTTCTCATTTGCAACTAATGTGCAATAATATAACCCCATGACAACAGGTTTTAATCGATGAAACTGCAGTTGCGTCACATTAACCACACTATATATATATATATATATATATATATATATATATATATATATATATATATATATATATATATATATATATATGTGTGTGTGTGTGTGTGTGTGTGTGTGTGTGTGTGTGTGTGTGTGAGAGAGAGAGAGAGAGAGAGAGAGATTATCATTAACTGTTTGGGATGCGTCGCGCAGCAAGGACAGCTCTTACAATTACTAAATCGTTTATATAACAATTTTTAGATCTCATCTATCTCTGCCCGAAGAAGACGAGTTCTAATTGTAAACCCGTTGTGTACATCTACATTAAATATTAAATCATACCCCACGATATAAGGTCTCTGTATTCAATCCTAGTACTTCATTAACCACAAATATTTTATAAAATAAGGTATTTTTATGAAATACATTTCTCACTCTTAATATCGCCGTGTGTCCACTCTCTCCTCACCAACATGTTCAACAATAATTACAAAACAGTTGTGAAGATATAATTCCATTCGCAACAATGTTCAATATGCATCAATCTAAGCTGTATGTATTACATAATTCAAATGATTAATGGCATCCCATCCCATCACCAATATTAACAATTGCTCTTAAAGGTATATACATTGAACATAAAATCTAAAATCGTTCTGCTCACATACATTCCACCACCAATCATAAGGTAATGTATTAAGTCTCTGTTATAAGAGTTTATTATAAGAGTGGACTAGTATGCATCATCACATAATGCTCCTCCCCCTTTACTTTGCATATGGTGGCGACAAAAATAGTGTATTTTCCAGGAAATTGATGTTTTATTGAAGTTTTTTGTCTCCGTCTATCAGTATATATCTCATGTTTCGAAAGTGTTTTGTCCATTTGTAGTAACCAAGGACCCACAGTGATGTCACGTGCAAAATGCAAGCGTTCTAGACACCCGTTCCACATTAATAATATCAAACACTTTACAAATACCAATACCTTTTAATTTTCACGAGGACACCTGTAACGACATGGCTATGTCTTCGTTTTGTAGACCACTCGATACTGGCATCATCATATATTGGGTCAATTGATCGTATTTCAATAGTTGAACTATCAACATTGTAGCTTCCTGGTTTTATATGCACCTGCAAAGCAACTTTTACTCCATATGTGCACCCAGTAACCTTGCTTTTGTAGCTGAAAGTGAATGATAATGACAAAAAAAAGGTTGATTTATAAGTCGAACATTATGTTTCCTTATAGCAATAATGACAAAACACAATATGTCGATTGGATATTTATTTTTAATGAACGATTTAGTGAATTTTAATTTGGAATTGGCGTGAAAACATTCAAATATAAGATTTGACAATAAGATAGGCTCTTTTAAAATGTTTGCCCATTTCGCTAAAACAAAATGAATCACATTGGGAGCACATGAAGTTACCCATCAAAACGTAAGGCTGAAAAGCAATCAAACAACATGTCAAATATGAGATTAACATAATTTCGAATTAGTTTCAAGTCACACGGGATTCATGAAACTCGTGATAATGTCAGAAATATCGCATGAAATAAATTTTATTTCAAATGCCTTGTTTATCAGATAATTATCTGATAGAACAAAAATGACTGCAATAAGTGTTGTAAATGTTGTTGATAGACTGTTTCTCTACCATTCTTTGAATGCATTGGTTTTAAACTTATGTAATATAAACTGCAAATTGTTAAAATATAGAACTGGCTGGTAATTTTATCACAACAAGATATATAACAAGGAATAGGTTTATTTTTAATAGAAGCCCAATATTGCATAAAGTTGACTAGCAAAGTCTTTTTTCACAATCATACCTAATTGGTAGATAATGTAACAAGTTTAAACAATATCGTCCATACATACGTACGTACATACGTACACACACACACACACACACACACATACACACACACACACATACACACATACATACATACATACATACATACATACATACATACATACATACATACATACATACATACATACATACATGCATACATACAACAGAAACGTTTTTGTGAACAAATACTATATTTTAGTTAATGTATTCAACAAATAGTTGTATCCCATTATTTGCCTAGCAGAACATTTTCTGCATTCGAAACAACATGTAAGAACTCTTAACGCTATGAGACTTTGCACAAAAGTAAAGTTTTGATTTCGAAGACTTACCACCGCGCAGGAGCATACACATCACATCCTGCATAATGTATGCTTGGAGTTAAAAATATCCTCTTAGTGTCGAATCCATACGGTTTACGGTAATCATTGAAGTGTCCGGTTCGTTCGGTTATTTCTTGTCCGTACAAATCTATATCACCTAGAATTAGTATAAGTATAGTTTGGATTCTATGCTTTTAACACATTCTCTCATATCTAACTCTCAATCCGTGCAGATTAAAGGTTTCGATTTACATATAGAACTATTAAAAGCTTGATGCTTAATTAAAGCTCTGTCAGGTTTACAAAGCATGTATTTTCAAAAGTGTTCTTATCAATACTTTGAAACTGGGTTATAAAATATGTGTGTTTGAAATCATCGTGTTGCTTCTGTCAATAACATCACTAATGGCACGAACAACGTCAAGATAGAATACGTCAAAAGTGCGGAATGTTTTAAGAATTGAAATATATGATGCACTGTTATCAACTACTCTTTGTTGAAAGTCTTTGTTGAAAGTCTACTTTCAACATAACTGTCAGACATTGTGCAATTTCATCAAAGCATTGAATGTAATGTATCAAAAATTGCAATTTTTATCTTCTAACTTATTGTTATTTTCTTTAGAATCAAACTGAAACAACAATATCCGAGCAACAGCAGCAAAAGATTTTACCTGGAATTCTAAGACCCATCGTTAATATGGACTCCAAGTTCTCTACGTCTGTCCCATGGTAGCAAATATGCCATTTATCTAGTATGTCTTTCCCTCTAGGAAATCTAAAGTATAGTTATTTCGGATATTTGCGGCGCAATAAACTTATATGATTTTAGGATAAAATGAAAACAGAGCACTAAACATATGCTATATAATTTACTTTCTACTCTTTCACAAAGTCAAAAATCATTAGAGGGATTGCATTGTTTAAAAAGTGATATGCACATTAAGCATTAGCTATAAATTAAAATGTGTCTACGCTTGATAATTTATTGATTAGTAAGTCTATCAGGACACAATTTAGGATATTTGCTTTAATATTTAAGATAAAGAAGTACTCAAATTATCAGTGCTTGAGAACTCAATGGTGTACATGTTCTTTAAAACGTTACAGCAAATATTGCATGATCTCGAAGGAGGCTCAACACGCGAAAGAAAACAACATTAATTATGTCTCGAATGAATATACTATATCTATGTAGTAAATAATATAACTGTATTCAAAATAACGCAGTATTCACAATCATTTGACAGAATAATTACAAATACGCGTGACATTTGACAAATTCAGAATATCACTTGAAACGGTTCTGTGAAGTTTGATCATGCAAAACCTTTGAAGGTATCTTTACGACATGCATATCAAAGAGTAATGTCCACAGGAAAAAAAAAACAAATACTAAAACAAAATGGAGAGTGGTTTCTTGTCATACTTACCTTGGGTTAACTCTAAAAAGAAACCAATTTTGAGGTAAAGTGTACAACTGAGGAGGTTTGCCATGACAAGCAGCGAATGGTTTTCTGTTTCTGCAATCGATGCAATAACATTTATGCTGGTCCCTGGACTGCAACATCGACGCTAGGAATTATAGGTACCGGCAATAATGTAGTCAGACGACAATATTCTCTCTCTCTTTCTCTCTCTCTCTCTCTCTCTCTCTCTCTCTCTCTCTCTCTCTCTCTCTCTCTCTCTCTCTCTATATATATATATATATATATATATATATATATATATATATATATATGACATACACAGACTGTTATGTACACATTTGTATTCGGTATGTCCCAAGAGCATCAGTCCTTAATTGTTTGCATCTGTCCGCTCCTTGATCTTTTAAGGGCTTCTGTGCATCAGCGTATATGGACAGTTTTCGATAATAATTTAGAATTAATATGGATCTCTCAATTACCCCAATCACATGATCAATCTGGCTATATATAAATATCGATTTGTTTTTGTTGTTGCCTTTCAGTGTGTTTGCATTATAGCGGACATTTAAATAATGGTGTCAAAAGAATTTAAATTTTCTTGAGAAATTTTAACTTGTCATGCCATGTGTCTAAAGGAATTTTTTTTATGTCGCTATGTGATATGTTCGATAAACTAACACATAATAACGGGTTATAGTTCTGATTTGAATGCTTGCTATAATCATGCCATCATGAAAAGAGAGAGAGAGAGAGAGAGAGAGAGAGAGAGAGAGAGAGAGAGAGAGAGAGAGAGAGAGATGGTAGCGATCGTATAATACTGTATATCGAAGCTAACGTTAAAATTTCACATTGCAACATGCTGAGTATGTTACAGGATGCAACATCCATATTTACCGAACAAATTACAGTCATAGCAAACATTATCAGCCGTATTAAAACATATCATAAACTTATTGTCTTATATTTTGAATTATATTTTCACAGTGAAAACTTTTTAAAGCCGTAATTTGGACAATTCATTACCTCAGATAGTATTGAAATATGGTTTACTAATGCAATTTGAATAAAAAATATTACGTATTGTTGCCTGCCAAAACAAAAATAGTATTTACTGTAATGATAGAGCATATAATGCAGACAAAGGTGATGTGCTTCACTCGCCCGTTTCCGAATGGATGATTTAATTATAAATCGGCATGCTCTATTTACTGGGAAAAATAAGTGAAATTAAATTTCACCAGACGAAATTCTTCATTGCAAACCTTTAATTCGAGTGTGACAACAATCACAAACAACAAATAGCATAGAAGATGTGTAACAGTGCAGATTGTGTATAAGGCACCCATATGGGACTCATTTATATCTCCTGAAGGATGAAAATGGAGAAAGAACATTTGCTGTCATTTGACCCTGACAATTCAACATATTTATCTATAGTATGGGCAACAAGCGGTTTGAAGTAAATTCGGTTAAGTGTCTATATGTTTACGTACCACCACTTTCTAACACATTGGTTTATATTGGCTTTATATTATATACCAAACGGTTTTGATATAATACTTTAGAATTGCGAAATATATGTAGCAGATACATTCTATTATAATTGAACCCTTCGATTCACCATGTCTAAACATATGTAATTTAATCATGAAAGGATCTTTTTATTTAAGCGAATTTTTCATTACTGATTACTGTTGTGTTTATTTACTTCGTACTGTATGTGTTTTGTTTAAAAACTGATTATATGTTGTATATATTTAATTTATATTGTGTAACTTACATGTGTCTATTATTAAGGGTATTAAGGGCAGGAGTATTTGCTGACAGAGGTCTTCTTTGTGTGAAAATATATTACATAGCTAAGTTTTCTTTACGTTTCTGGGTTATATATTAAAATTATTTTTTTTTATAGACAAACATGTTTACTTTGATTTGAGTTCAGGACATTGGTTCTCCTATCGAAAATTACTAGTCTGCCTATTCTTGATATGTTCTTTATAAATAGACATGATATTGCTGACAATTTAGTATATTCTAGACATATTTGACCCTCATCTTTGTCTTCAGATTGTGCCATATAAATATTTATAATGGGATAAGTAAACATAAATTCATCGGTCTTTTAGTTATGTTCATTTTAATTCTTTGATTTATTTGCATTTTTCATTGGAATTGCAAAGTACTTCTTGACTACAGGAATAAAGCTCAATTTTTCGAGTAGTGTGAATTCATTAAGAGACATTTTTGATTATATATTTCTGATGCAGTAAGAATGTTCCTACATCAACAATAGACCATGATATCGGGACATCGGCACCTTTAAGACTGGAAATCATTCTGAACACTACTGGAATTCATTTAGAATTATTTATACGTTCAGTTGCATTATATTTTCAGGACTATTTGGTATTTATTTCTAACTAATACAAGTTCCTTTTTATAAAAAAAAACATTTTTTATGGAATTAAATTATTTGTTGAATTTTACTGAACTTTTATGTCATTCATCATTTTCTGTTACTTAGTTTAAGACTATAGAATCGTAACAGTATGTCTTTTGGTACTTTTGGTATTCCCTCTCTACTTCATGTTTGGCGAATTACAGCTGCTTCAAGTCCAATTTCATGGGCATTAAACTCGAAACTTGTTCGATTTCAAAAACATTTTAAACAGTCATTAAAAATCACATTGCACTACATTTGCAAAACCTTACTTAATACATTTATAATATCATCAAAATTATACTGTCACTGACACAAATATTGTTCGTCATTTAGATGCCACTATCCGGCTACAGTTTCCGCTATTTTCAACAGTTTACATTGCTATTATGTTGCTGAGTTCACATCATACATGTAAGATCATGCAGACCTTATTGCAAATTCAGCTCATATTAGTGTTTTTCTCTTATATTTTTCAACTCATTCTGCAATTATAAATGTTATATGAATCTATTTTTGTGCTGTGTATATTATATGTTAATTATTAAGTATGCTTCAGCATATTCTATTCCCATATTTTTGCTTATTCTTTCCTTACTGTAGGTGTCATTATAATTCCACTCACCCAAGCTGTTTAAGGAACTATGGATTTGAAGTACAAGTTTTGCTTCCCATCATGTTGCAGGACGAAAACAGGCTATAACATTCTTATACCAACACTTTAAGACACCTTTGCTTTGTTCAGATATGAAAGGCTAATTAGTAAATAAATTATACATACTAGTCCTAAATGGCAGATTTTTTTCAATTACCACAGGTGTTCAAAACAAAGGTACACAGGAGTTTCCTGGTTCACTCACTGGGAAATAAATGCCCAATGATTTGTGACATTTAATGAAGAGTCATAGCATGTTTTTTTATGAAGATTTACCAAACAGATCAGCATGTTTTGTGAATTTGTCTGTTGTCAACGTATCAGAAACGTTGAGCGAATTCAAAAAAAAATCAACAAAATGTAAGTTTTCGCAAGTGAATGATGCTGTAACTGGTAGTATGGTAAAAGCTATTCCTCTTATAACCGAATAACTGACCTATAAGCGGAATACTCTCTGCGTCAGATTGATGTCTTTATCATTAGGACAGAAATCATACGAAAGAACTTTCTTGCTGGATTTGATAAAGGGTATTTCATTCTTGTCGAGGCAGTTCTACTTGCCACGGGCCATCATGAAGCCTGTATATTAAAACCTGTGTCTACCGACTATTTGCATCTGCGGCATGGCCAGATATATTTAAAATGATAGCTCTAACCTAAGAATCTGACGAAACGTATTGAGGCAATTCATTAAAAGAAAGTATTGCCCATTTCACATTCCACGTCAGAAATATTAGACTACTCTCGGATTGAGAATTAAACATGCAACCCGCAATCAAAGCTGACTGAGTGTCTTCATTAACTCTGACACAAGTGCAGCTAGCTGACGCATATATATATATATATATATATATATATATATATATATATATATATATATATATATATATATGACATTGCTCTTTCAAAAGTCCAAAGCACACAAAGAAAGTGAAAAAAGAGAAACAGAGGAACTTTGAGACACTATTTCCAAACCATTGAAAATTATAGTAAAAACAAAGATGAAAAGTAGGACAGTTTAAAAGCAGAAGAAGTCTATTCCAGTGAAGAAATGAGACAAACATGGCATTATCCTGAAGAACTAAACTGACCTTTTGTCGAGGAAAGTATTTGAAATTTATGGTGATTTACATATTAAGAGACTAATGCAAGAGCATCAATGTGCTGAGCTGTAATAGTATTTATCAATATATTGACACATACACATATTATTTTGTTGAGCGATTTGGTCTTCGGTTTACTGGAATTTAGGCAATATTATGAGGGATCTACTTTACAGAGAAATTTGGAAAGATAAAAATTGTCATGAAAAGGATTTTGGCATTTAACACCAAATCGTGTGGATTTTTCAACATGAGTTTCAAGTGTCTTAAACCTCTATACTTCCATATCCCACGGCTGTTTTTTGGCATCGTGGCACCAGCATCCACCTCGGTAGTCACAGACACTACATGAGTCTCGATGATAATCTACGTAGTGGAATACATAGAATGTTAAGACTTTTTTAATGTCAAGATGTCTTGCACGTGGGAACAGCGTGGCTTCATTGATTGCTCTTAGTTGCTTCAAATCAGCCAGAATGCCATGCAAATCATTTTGTTTAATGTTCATTGTCTTTATATCATGATGTTGTCGCTTTTCCTATATTTATTGTTTACAAAAGTACCGTCGTCTTTTGTACCTTGTAATAATGTTTTGACTCCTCCTTCTCGCTCATCCTTGTAAACAACTTATTTGGAGAGTAATGATGGTATTACAAGGGATGGCAGGCGTGGTACAAAACATACGAGCTACATCAGAAATTTTAGCATTGTTTTACGTATCCACTGCCCTGTCTTCGTCTTCAATACATCCATGTGAACTGCACAACTTAATCTTACACCCATTGAGTGTTGTCTTTCAGTGTGATAGTATGCCCGTATGAAAATAAATTTGTAGAGTTTGTAGAGTTTTATTATTAGGTTCTTTTTAATATTTAAGTCTTTGATTTGCATACCGCGGTTTTACTTATGTCTATCTGCATGTGAAGGGTTTGGTTATTAAATGTGAATATGGTAAGCAAATGTAGGTGATGCTTGTTAGATGTGCCTTGATTGGATAGTTTAGTGTTTCTCACATTACAATATCCCTTTATCCAAATAGTCACAGCTCATGTTAAGTAAATACCCCTTATCAACATCCATTTCCTCTTGACCTCATAAAGCTTCGCATTATCCCCATAATGACACAGGCAAGGGTGATGTTGACAACGATCATGTAGATACTCACAGTGATGGTTAAAGTGACTTTAACACTGGTGATAATGATTTATTATATATTATTATTATATATTATATACGGTTGTTAATTGTGGTTATTAATAATGATATAATCCAGCAGCATTCAATATCAATAGCACGATCATGATTATCGGCATATCATTATTAATATAAATAACATATTTTGTACACAACTTAATATTTTACTTACATGGCAAATTTAGAGTGTTCAAAAATCTGTAAGCTAAAGATTCCAAAAGGCACATACTGTATAGGTCCTAAAACACAAAAATTAATTTGTATTATTGAAAATAACAGTAGCATCAACAGCTGAAGGGTCAGCATATAAAAGATAAAACTAATAGTAGTAGATGATCGAGTAAAAAAAGATGTATATTTGTCTAAGCTTTACTAGTCACCTAGTTTGTATTAACTGAACTATAGAAATATATGTTGCGCAGGCGGCAACAGTGATAGGATTACAATTAGTAGTAGCAATACTAATAATGATAATTAAGATGATGATGATGATGATGATGATGATGATGATGATGATGATGATGATGATACTAATACTAGCCTCATTAGTTTAAATGTCGATACTAGTGGTAGTGATGGTCATAACAGCAGATGTAAATGGTGTAGAACTGGCAGATGTTGCTTGTGTTGCTTGTGTTGTAAAGGCATTGTTATACACGACAGTGGTAGTGTGATTAGGGAACAGTAGTAGTAGAAGTGGACTTGAAAGTTGTGCTTTAAACAGTAATATTTTTTTGGCGTTGATGTTGTACCGATATTGATGCAAGCACATGCTAGAAAAGTCTTGGGTTATCAGGAAGATTTATTTTATTTATTCGGCAGTTTATATTATCTAAAAATTATTACACTGATAAAACAATTTCGTATCTGTGTGTGGTATGATTTAATAACTGATTCATTACAAATATGAAAGTAAAAACCTATGTTTTAATAAATAAATAACTGTTACTGACCTTGTGCTCAGTCTAGTTTTCCCAGTCTGAAGGAATAGAAAAGAGCCTCTAAGCCTTAATATCCAGAATGTTTTATTCTGTAAGGTAGGAAGATCCACAATTCAATAGATTCTAAATATAGATCACTATTAAGAATTCAATTCACTGTTGTATCGATGCAGTAAACAATGGTATTTATATCAAATACGTCACTTTTCAAAATATCAGCATGCACTTTCATATTTGCGTCATATGTTAATATCACCAGCCAGAGCTCCAGACTTTAGCTGAAACAAAACGTAACACCCAAGTCAGTATACTGAATCACATCCAGACACTACAAAGCGTGTTATACATCCAAATATCTTAGACATATTAAATTATAGGACAAATTTATGTCCAACTGTCCAACACTGTTTAATGGTGATAACTTCTTACAGTATAGTTCATTAATTAAAAGGATAATAATGTGTATCGCAACTGGTCTAAGACCCAAAAGCTTAAGCGGGTGTTATGTCACTGTCGTCAAGCGTAAGATTAATGGCGCTCTATCAAAAAAATCATCCTCTGACAACAGGTGTTCATGACCAAAAAATCGTTATCACTTTCCTCCTAAAATATATAAATGAAGATTTATGAAACTATGCATATATTTGTCAAATGGAGATTTAGTTGATGAACATAAATTGTTTCCCTTATTTTGTCCAGGTAGTATACCGTAATGCTATTTATAGCATAAATGCTTTTTCTTAACTGACCGATTTAATCTATTTTACAGTCTACGCCTTCGATCAGGTCAGGTAAACTTAAAATTCCAGGAACTATACCGTAATGATATTTATAGAATAAATGCTTTTTTTTAACTGACCGATGTAATCTATTTCACAGTCTACGCCTTCAATCAGGGCAGGTAAACTTAAAATTCCAGGAAGTATATTGTAATGCTATTTATTGCATAAATGCTTTTTCCTAACTGACCTTTTTAATCTATTTTCACGTTCTAGGCCTGTAAAGTACCTGTCAAAACATGGATACAATATAATTTAGTTCACAATTAAGTTTCCAATGTATTGAGTTGGTAGTAAGCAAGAACATTTATATTAAATAAGTCATCGTTTCAAATATAACATGATGCACTTTAATGTCACAATTTAATATTTAAAGCCAGGGATCCCCATTTCAGCTGCACTATATTTAGCGCTCAAGTCAGTCTAATATAATCAAGCCCACACTACACATTTATTATCGCTTCCAAATGTCTTGGAAAGGATAAAGTTCTCAGAAAAATGCCAGGCCCACTGTCAAAATCTAGAACCAATTATTCGTGGGACAATCGAGAGTATAGAAACTTCCATTTAGCTCTAACGGTTTAAGGCCGAAAAGTTTCAATGATGGTACTGCCTTTATCTTATGGAAAAATTGGATGATGCTCTGTATTCACCGTCATCCGGCATCAAGTATTCGTGGGTAATACACCGTTATCGCGCTACTAATCCTAAACTAATTCGACGGAGGTTTACGAAACAATACACGTAATTTTATCTTACAGTATAGTTTATAGTGACTTGTATTTTTTATTACAAATATTAGTTTTCTACAAACAAACATGAGAACATATACAGGAATAGTCGTGTACAAAATAAGTACGCATACACGCATAGACACACGAATTCATATATACACATATATATACATATATGAACATATATACACACACACATATATATGCAAGAGGAAAAGTGAAAAAGAAGGGGTTATATTCTGAAAGTTAAGAATTCATTTAGTAATCACATTGATACATATGACAATATTCACTATTATTATTGTTCCACTGTCATATTCACTACTCATTTTTCCTATAAAATATGTCTTCAAATGATTCTATTTAGTAAATAACTTTAATGTTTTTGTCATTTTATTTTTCTGTACTGAAGGTACTGACATGCATCTGCCCTTTTTATTTGAAAAAACACAACACTTCTTACTATATATACTTCCTCAATACATCCGATGATGGTAAGACCTAAAATAAAAAAGACCGGGATGGAATTCATTGCAACAATCATAAAATGCCTACTCTATCTGCAGTTATGGTGGTAAATATTTGGGACTTTCAATAAAATACTTCTTATGATATGTACTTTGTCCTAACATATGTTGCAGATGTTGTGATTTATATCTAACGGCCAAAATGAAATCATGTTAACACTATTCCCTTTGAACAGGCTGTTCTTACCGCATGCAGTTTTTCAAGAACACTCTTTCAAATGATACATTTCTCCCCAACTGAAAATGTTGCTAGATTTGAAAACATTTTGTGATATGTACATGAGATAAATGCTAACAGAAGTTTCCGTAGAATACAAAGTGAAATGCAAAAGGCACTTACAGTATTACGAATTAAATTCAATATAATCATAAATACCCTAACACTGGTTCAAACCCTTAGAATGTTCCGAATTCTAATATACGTGAATGTACTTTAGTTGCCACAAAGATATAAGTCGGACTGTCGCTGAATGAGTTATCATTAATTACAAGGTATATATTGAGCAAACATTGTCAATGAGCACTTTGTAAATGGAAAGAATTATCTCAATAAATAACTATTCTAGAACTATATCGGAAAACTATTTTAAACTCTTATTAATGGTTCGAAACAAGCAATTTACGAAAGGAATCAAACGTTGTTTACCGAATTCTTTACTAACTTCAATTGACCGACGAAAATAGAATGACCGAGAAACTCTGGTCTTGAACTGATATTTTTGTAAACATCCCAAAATTAATGATACACATCAGGTGGACACTACCCACAACATTACAAAAGTCAGGTAGAGATAATAATAAATAACATATACATGGCAGTATGGATGAAGGATGGATGGACAACATTAAAATAAAATATATAAAGGACTGAGCTACAATTGTATAATTATTTAAAACTATTTCCTCATTAATAATCATTAATAATGTAACTAATGTGACTAAGACGGATAATTATGGACATAGAAAACCAAAACTTCAATGTTTTCGACGTCTGGATTATGTATTGGGTGTGGGTAAATTCCATCTAACTATATTCCAAGCCGTATAAAATGTAATAACTAAATGCATATTAGAGATACGTGAGGTTAGTTTGGAGTCCTAAATAGGAACTGAACAGATCTTCGTTGATATTATGACCTTTCTGAAAAACATTCAACATCTCTATGTTGACGTCAAGCGATTGTAATGGCCTACCCTTTATTAAAATGGTATGTTTGCATTCGGGGACAACATTCCGTTTCTTCAATCACTGAAAACAATTTGTTTTGTACAGTCAAAGAGAAAATATATTATTTGCTGTTTCAAGTTCACAGCATGAACAACTATTGCTCAAAAGAATTTTTTCCAATCTTGTTTCAAGTGTTATAGGCTGATACCTTTGATACATTCATATTTACCTGTATTCTAAAGAGTAATATAAAAAATGCCCTACATCGCAAGACGGAGAATGTACAATTTTGCACCAGAAATTAGTAAAAAATAATTTCCCATAAATTTATCATGTCAAAAATGAGTACTAACATATATATATATATATATATATATATATATATATATATATATATATATATATATATATATATATATATACATATATATATACATATATATATATATATATATATATATATATATATATATATATATATATATATATATATATATATATATATATATATATATATATATATATATATATATATATATATATATATATTACTTGTGTTCTAGGAGTTTGGTGAAATCAGTGCTGGTAAGTGTCCAGGAGTTGTGTTATTTTGTATTTTATATGTGCTGCACCTTATTGAGTTTTTCCGATGTCCACCCTAATTTGTAGATTCTGCAGTGTATATGATCCCTGCTTTAGTAGACCTTCCTAATTAAGGTCTTCAACGCATCTCCCCGTAATATGTATAGTCCAAAGACTTTCGATAAGGCGCTTACAGTGACTATGGAAAACATTAATAAATAGTGACAAACTTCAGTCCAGCAATCTCTGCTTGGGAATGAATGAATAGTTGGATTTAAAGTGAAACCGGCCACTAGGGTCATATGTTCACTATTTTGCACTGCCATTTATTGACATGGTAGTGATTTAATTTATCCAGGAAGATGGAATGGTGCCACATCTTCCTGGCGTTTATGCGCACAGAGTGTGCTATTTAATTTGGTCGTCATATCATGCCCCTAAAAAGGGGCTAATGATATGAATGTTAGACCTGGGTGAGTGGGAATAAACCCATCACGCACTCAACCTATCAACCAATCGAAAGTACGTACGCTTATTCCAAATTCAATCCTGTTTTTCTAGTGGATTTCCCTATGCCAAAATTGTGTAAGCCACCGATGCAATTCATCAAATGGCAGGGTTGAGGAATTAAATTACGTTCCTATCTATGCCAATCTTCTAGTATAAAAGTGTACATATTAAATGTCCCTAACAATTTCTTTTGCTGCTATGACTAAACGTCATTTGAAAGGTAGCCACTGTCAGAGAGGATTAGATTGTTAATTTTGAGCGGTGGGTCCGTGTTACGCATATTTGATTTAAATTATTTATTTTTAATTGTCAGATCCAAATTTGTCATTTTGGGTTTTAAAATTCATTAATTGGGAAATTATTCTAGAAAAATCTCTATGACCATACTTTATCTGTAAACATGTTTTTGACCTTGGCTTGTTGACCTAATTTCTGACCCTGCTTCAGACAGTGTGAACAAGTTTCTAAAACAATTAGCTGATTTCAAAGTCATGGTTGAATTTCTGATGATTATCATGGGGGGAGTACGTGATTTAGTGAAGGTAGCCTCTTTCTATGACCTTCTATGAACTTCCATAAAATCACGTGATCACTTGTTTACGAAAAAAAAAGATATATAAATTGATGTTTGGAAGAGAATTCAGTAGAATCTGGGCTTTTAAGTTAATAGTTGTGTTTTGAGTTATATTGGAATTTGTGTTGAAGCAAGAGGAACATATGCTAATAATTTCATTGGGATGAATATAAAATAAGAACTGCATCACGTGACATTTTGGATTACATCGTCAAGATTCGAACTTGGAACTATTAGAACATTTATTTATCAGGACTCTTGCAATTTCATTAATGGATTATTTGTGTGAATTCTATATTGGATTAATGTTGGATTTGATTATCGAAAACCGTAAGTTTATTTATTAAAGGAAAATAATTGTACTTTATAAATTTGTTTGTTAAAGTTTTACAAGCTTGTTAGATTTCACTTCTTTCTGTGTTGCTGCTTATTCGAGCCTAAGCACGTAACAGTCCGAAAATGATCAAGTTAGGCTTTTTGGATAGAGCTTGTCAAGGAGGGTTTCCGTAATCAAGTGGAAGACCCTATTAAAACAATAAAAGAGAATAGCCCTAAAAAGGACTTTTTTCCGGAGAATCCCATGATCACTTGTTAGTGACCGATTATTGCTTGGGAATTCTCTTAGGTTTTGTGTTTCGTTTCGAAGCCTCGCTGCTATCTCTCTCGATCGATCGATCGATAATATAATAAAAATCTTATGTGATAATCATGCAGTACAATATCTGTCATCAGCTAGAATATTGCTGCTACACAGTGCTTATTTTCATTTTCATATTGACTTTATGAAGACTCTGGACCTAGCAAGGAAGGAAACGAATAGTGCAATAGTCGTTGCATGTTCTCTGATATTTACACAATTGTGAGCTTATTATTGTTCCGGAAATTTGTTATTATTAAAGTAAATACAACCTTATTTGTATACTAAAAATATACGTGTATATTAAGACCAATTAGAAAGAAGATTTTTGTATCCCCAATACGTTCAAGCCAGTATTCACGAAACTTTAATATAATTGTGCATTCAGTTATTTTTAATGTTTCCTTGCAATCTCATTTATTTACAAATGTCCCATTAAACTAAACTTCAATATGTATAAACATTTCTTAAGGCTTAATAGAAAATAAAAACAATTATTCTACTCAATAGCTAGTTGTCTTTTCATAAATTCACTGACGTTTGTTCACAGACGACTTCCATATATTGTGCAGCATTACAATTTGATTTGATCTAATTTCGATAGTCAACCAACAAGACGTTTTTTCCTAATACACAAATATATGTAATCTTTCATCATATCTTCGTTATCTAATCGTTTAAAGTTTGATATATTACCAAAATACGTATAGATGTTGGCATAAGAAACGAACATGGCTGGTAAGGCCTATAGCGTCAGGGGATGATAATTAAAACGAAATTGACTGACAGACTGACAGACACTGTATACCGAGTTTGGTTTATTATTTATGATATTATCGAATTTGTAATGTTCATGGCAACTTCCTTTGATGATAGCTCGATCGAGGCATTTGTTTCTCGTAAATATTGTATCGCGAAAGCATTTACTCAAACGACTATTGACATCCAAACAAAGTTAAAGCCGATTTGAAATGCAAATACATTGCCAACTATTACGATTTAAGAACAGTGGTTTTGATACCGGATGTGTTTGAGTTATTTTGTGATACTACTATGTGTGTATATAAGAATGACCACACACATTAGTTTGCATCACCTTGGATGACATGGGATGCTCTTCAATAAAACATAAATAATAAAATCGTACTAGAACTGCTAACCACAGTTTTGCATTTGCGTACTAAGAGAAGTCTACAAAGTTGCATTTCAATGGATATTATCTAATATTGACAAATATTGAAAACAATTGTATTGTTATCTTTTTCTCTCCATTAACTTTACTTTGTCAACATTGTGCAGTATTTTACTTTACTGAACACCTTGATAGTGCACGCTCGTGAAAAACACGTATGCTAAAATAGCATAGTGTATTAGGAACTACTTCATAAGAAGGCCATGTACATTCAAAAAGTAGACTTTAGATTTCAGTTAATTAGATTTGTTCATAGATGACTAAACCAGATAGTGCGTGTATTTGAAAGTACAGATGATAAAGTGAGCAAAGTGGACTAATTTACTGAGTCAAAAAAAAACCTTTCAAACAAGCAAAAGCAATGAAGTAAAGTCCACAACAAAATAAAAAGTCTCTGACCTTTCGTTAATGGAATGAGCTAGGTTATGGCTAGTGCTCTCTTTAGTATATTAAAAATTAACTACTGAGGTCAAGTATAATCTCATATTCAGGACTTACCATGTTTTAAATGAAAGCACTAAATTCATGCGAAAAAAACATAAACATGTCTTCTTTAGATGGTTTTAAGAATGGTAAACAAAAAAAGTACATATCTGCATCTTGTATTTCTTCAAAATGTACTTGATTAGTTCTGCAAAGCCGAATGACATGAATCATCTCATGGGTCATTTTGAAATTGTACTATAATTACGATTACATTCAATGTACAATAGTATTCTTCTTAGTATACCAAAATGATAATTACAACTGAAAGAGATAATAATTGTCGCTCATTATAACTCAAAATATTCAATGACAGAACAGAAACACATACAGCCGATTCAAGACTCGTCCCTCACTGCACAAATATTTCATGTGGAACCGACACAAGTAAACCCAGTCTTTAATCAGAGAAATTGAGTAGAATCGACACGAAAATCAAACTCAATCCATTCCAGACCAACTCGGAAAGCTGTGGCAATGTGTATGCATGCAAAATATGACTAAATTTCAGTTTTAAGCAAACCCAAACCACAATTATGTAAACTAAAATGATATAGAGCGGGGACTAAGTTCAAATTTCGTTAATAATTTTAACGTGCATTGATGAATTTGTGGTTTTGTATGAATTTTGGAATACAGCATAAATTGAATTACATTGCTGCTTATTGTGTCGTTTTTAAAATTAAGTCTTAGGTAGACTAATGACATGAGTATGTTGTAACAGAATTGTAACCGAGTGGGTATTGGATCAAATGAATAATTCAAACACAATGCGTAATAGATGAAAATGTATTAACTTAATAAGCAAAGAAAAATGTATAATGTAAAAATACAATGGTTCTCACACACGCTCAATATACACTTGATTCAATCATTCTTTACAATCACACATTGATAATAAACTATTAAAATATATATCTCTTTGATATACAGCTTAAGGAAACATCAATTTCAAATAATAGTACACACTAAAAAGTCATTGTTTCACGGATAGACAAGGATTGGGATTCAAACAATCTCACGTTTTCACACACGTGAAAAATGTTCTGCACGGTCAGTAAGATTCACAAATCTCCTGGAATTCATATAAGATTCAAAATAATCTTATGTAAATACAAATATACCAATTTAAACAACAATTGGAATAAACATATGCTTCTTGACATACATATAGACATCTAGATTGCTCGTTACATCTCCTCGTAACCACGTAACGTCGTATCCACATTGTAACCACCTCGTAATGTTGTAATCTTGTAAGCTACACTAAAACCAAACAGGTAATAATAATAAGTTCTGGAAAATACTTATACATTAAAGTCCTATAAACAACTTGAAATTCACAGTTCACAACATTTCAAATATGCATTGTATTAAATGAATCATTACACGATATTGCAATACCAACTCAGTTAACTTCACATATCAAATGAAATAACTTTAACACACACCCCTACGGCTTTTAGAAATACCACATGTAAAATACGTGCTCTTTCCACTAGATCCAATTGATCACTGCCTCATTGTAACTTAATCTTGCTTAATTCAAAGGACAGTGAGTAATATTCACGGTAAAATACCCGTGCATATCGTGATAATGATGTTTGTAGCCGCCAGTAGTCTATGGCGGCGTGAGACATAGGTATGTTCTGTCGCTCGTCTGGAAAAAAAAAACACCTGTTCATTCCAGACAGCGCTATAAGCGTGCACAACACAGGTTATTTTTGTTCTAATTCTGTGACAGATGTAATAAAAGTGTAAAAAAAAAAAAATAGTTCATATTTTGCCACACAAATGCAACAACCTATATATTCCCAAATCAACGGTTATGACAATTCATATATATGGATTGGTGGTTTTAAATGAAGCGATCCATATGAGTCAGACAGCATCAGCGACCACTTGTATTTCTTGAGGTAAATCAAGAATACTTTGAAAAACTTTTCTACACAGGTCACCAGTATTCTCTGGCTCCGGAAGAGACGTCGGTTCAACAATAATTGTTGTCTCCTTATCAGTGTGGAATTTTAGACAAACCGGACGCAATATTTTTAATACACCAAGATTTTCGCAAATCTTCAGACTAAAAACAATTATATAGTGCAGGTACGAGGTCTGCGATTGTATTTACGATTGCGAAAATTGATAAGTAAAGTCAATAGGGTACATAGGCTTCGCCAACAATCCCGATGATTAACTATCAGCATACGGATGTAAAAAAAAGTTTCAGAAATACTTCTTCCAGCTTAAAATCAATTCCCAGTTCGGAAACGATGAGAATCTGTGAAGGTGAGTGAATTCGATTGCACCTTGATGGGGGCAGTGAACGCGAAAAGCTTTTAAGGCGTACTGCTGACCCGGCATTAGAATCTAGAGAGACTTTAATTGATTGATTAATTGCCGTGCAAATAAAACAAATTACACTAAAGCTGACAACGTGCATCTACGATTGCCCAGCAGTACTCGACGTATCAAAATTCAAGGAATATTAATCAAAGGAAAGGAATAAACCGATGTCTTAACTTCAGCCAATGGTCGATTTTTTTCCATCCGCTTCAAAGTGATTCTGATGGACCTAACCATCACCTCTTAAAGATGCACGAGTGCGGATCATATTTGATTATCATAACTGGATATTTAAGGTACTCGGAGTAAAATGGTAATTTTAAAGATGTATCAGCTGTATGGTCTTCTTGAGTTTGTACCACCAATTGCATGCAATGTAACAACGAACAGCACATGTTCAGAACTTTACACAAAATAGGGACTAACATCTTTAGGGGCCGAAGGTGCAATTCAGTTGGAAGATTAATCCGGATTGGTACTTAAACGTCATTGACATTATATTTAATATTAGATTAATCATTACATATGAATAATGTATTCTGACTGAAGCAATGATGCTGTGGACTTTGCTGATGATGTGCTGCACCGGCTGACCAGTGAAGCTAAAATTGATAACAATGTTGTTACATTTGACGAGTTGTTTAGAAAACGAAGAAGCTGAGATCGCCGCTGAACCCACACAAGTGTCATTCCCTGTAGATTATAAGTCTACCAATATCGACTTAACCAAGAAGAGTCCATCCTTGAATGTTATTCAATAAGGGCGCATTTGTCCTTGTAACGGGTATGGGCGTTAATGAGAACAATCATTTCAAACAATATTCAATGATGTAATGAGCATTGGTTCTAAACGAATGTGGTGTTAGGACACAGAACATGGAATCGTATATTAAAACAGTTACACCAGTAAGCAGAGTGTATTACTTATTTGTGCGTGTGCTTGTTGCACCTGATCAACGGTGTCAGTATCAATAAAATTAATAAAGTATACTCAATGACTATTGATGATAAAATAATTAGGATGGATGAGTTTGACAACCGTGCTAGAGGAAAAGGAAAACCACAACCACCTCCGACCAGAGATCTTGAATCGCGGTCAATCATTATTAGTCGAGTAATTTCTATTAGAAACATTAAAAGTATATACATAGATAAATAATAAGCAGACGTTTCCTTTAAAGTATGACAGATATACAACACTTTAATTGTTAAATTTGTAAAACAAAGTCAACGAACCGAATGAAAACCTCTTAATCAGATGATGTTAAATTATGGAATCTTCTACAATATTTAGAAGATTGTGAACCCACACAAGTGTCATTTTCATTCCATTATTCATATGTAATGATTAATCTAATATTAAATATAATCTTCCACAATTACTGCAAAATAACATCATGTGTTGAAAAAGGACATACGGCCTATAATTGATAGTGTTAAATATCTACCTCAAACATAATTAAACACAATGAGAAAAACGTTAATGTAATGAAAACATTGCATAAAATGTGTCATCTACTTTAATATACAGGTGCATAATGCAAGACTGGACCTGCAATTCTTCAGAAACTGTAGACAATATTTTCTAGGCGTATTTAATTACCTTTATCTTCATGATACAAATGAACCTTGTCCGATCAGTTTATTGCAACTCAAATACTGTCGAACAATGGAAAGTGGGTATCCTTGAAGAAATAATTAAATCCCACCACACATACATTTCTCTATATATACAAATATCAATCCATCAGTGTATTAAGTTATAATAATAGATTTCAATGATAATGACTACTGCTTTCAGATAATCTAGTTTTTATTTTTTTTGTCCAGCCACCCCTTTGTGTGTGTCAATAATTATTTAACAATTTATTAAACATGTTATTCGAAACAAAAAATCGAATTTCATGTAATGTGTATCTACAAATGAAAGTGACAAGTACTGTCGGAAGAGGGAACAACACACACACACACACACACACACACACACACACACACACACACACACACACACATGCACAGTTAAGTTATTTATGATTCATTATAATAGGTCCTGTATTATATGATAGTTCCCTTCCGCATGTATATACTATTGAGATTCAACCTTTCAAAAACCAGACTATTCTTCCATTCATCTGCATCTACCAGTGATAAAATAGCGTATAATTTCGCCCAAGCGTGATAACATTTGAGTAAATCCCATATATCGATATTATGCATAGCTCTTTTGGTGTTCAACGTAGGTATTAATGAACATAATATGCATTGGGTAACATACCCAATCGGAAGGACAGAAATAATGGCTCTATACCTGTATAGGTAAGTACAGGTATTGTCCTGCCAAATGTACAATATTATTTGGTCACGAATTCCGATATGATATTACTGTAAATCTCACATATCGATATTATTAGGCATTATGAAAGCCTTTGTTCAACTTAAGTGTTAAACTAAATCATTTTCATCTTAACCCGGGAATGAAGTAGTTTTCATTTAAATGCTAATTGAATGGTTTTATAAGTTAGTACCCGTCATCGCTAAATTTATCTTTCGTGGAAATTCATTTCTCAGTCAGTGGGGAATTACATCTGCATGCGTAAGCGTGATTAAAATGCCTGTGTTCTTACAGAATATAAACCCCGAATAAAACCTGTTATGAATTCTAGTAAAGGTTAGGCTGATCCTTTTCATACTATATTCACTAATATACTGTTTTAGCTATTTGGTCCGTAATGAGTTTCTCTGAATATCCATTGATTAGTTAAATCTGGTCTCCAAGGGATCTTCCCTTTTTATATAATCCACAATTCAGTACTGATATTATTTTTTTTATTTATTTTTTTTTTTGGGGGGGGGGGTGTTCATGAGGACGTGTTTCGGTAAATGGGTGTGAAAATAGCTTCACTTGGCCTTTCTCGACATATACTATTATATACAATCGATGAACCCGATACAAATTCAAAGTATTATTTACTCCCATATTTTCTGTATTTCGTCAAAAAGAGACTTGACCAAAACATTAGGTGAGTCGATCTTTTAGTGTTTCACGAAGTTTGACTGTGAATAAATTTGGGTTCATCAATACTTTGGAATTATCATTCAGATAATATTTAATAAATTTGCCTTTCCAAAAGGCATTTCTTGATGCAGAATTTACGATATTGTAAAGAATCAAGCAGACACGTTTCATTTCTTATGTTGAAGGAAGAAAACTGATTTATTGAAATATTTGAATGGGTCTCAGGGAGGATTAATACTTGAGTTACAATGAGTACAAAATATGTAAGGACTCATGGTACTAATTCAGTTCTCGTAATAGACCAATGCGAATACCATGATATCACAAATTAAATAAGTTAACATTTCTGAGTTATAATAATCAAACCTATATTTATCAATATAAATGAAACTTGGATGTCAGATGCTTTCTACAGGAAACAATATAAGCCGCTGCAATTTCTGGACCTGTTTATGTTTGAAGCATGTGCTTTCAATTCCAAAGAGTCATGTGCTAATTTTATTAATGAGTGTTCCAAATTCAAGACTATTAAAGGACTGAAATTCCGTCAGTAAAATAATGTCTCTATTTTCTTCACTGACAACTAGCATAAGCTCTCAAACGTTTATTTTCCATAAAACATAATTTACATTATTAACCAATCCTAGTCAGCCAAACCCATATATGCTCTATTTTATATTCATCCATTTCCAGGCTGGTTCCCATTTTTCCATGTACGTAGTACCATGTGTCCTTAAGCTTAGTTTAGTTTCTCTGTCTGAATACACTGTCGTATTTGAGATTAACTCTGTCTCTACCACGGTGGAAGGGGCTCGTTAATGAGCATGTTGTACGTTCTTTGTACAAGAAAACGAATAGTGTTGGTGTGATTGTAAAATTTGACATAATAAAGAAAACATTTAATACTCCTGATCTATTAGGATAGTGCGACGACTATTCGCTCTTATTTATGCTATCATGTGTGTATGTATATCTATATGTAATGGGGAAATTTATTTTATAAGTTTAATTGTTAGTAATAAAACTTTAAAAGAAACATAGCCTGTAGTTTTATTACTGTTCTCTACACGCGTCAAAATAACTTGCAAATACAAAGTAAAATCGATAGAAGAGGGCATTTGAAATGGTCAATCACTGTACACTCTTTAAAAAGTTGATTGATGTTAAAATACCTCTCTACATAATTGATACTTTAGTTTACTGTTATCGGAAACAGTTGTATTGTGTGTGATGGGAAAGTGTAATATTCAGTGCTTTCAATGTAACCAATGGGTTGAGGCAGATGGGGATTATGTCCCCTTTGTTATTTAATATATATGTGTGTGTGTGTGTGTGTGTGTGTGTGTGTGTGTGTGTGTGTGTGTGTGTACTTTTATGTTTAAAATGTGTTTTTTTTTATCTAGCTCCATAACCACGAGAAATAACACGAAATAATGTATATAATTATGGAAACGATGAAAATAGTTGAAAATAGTTTACCGGTACGAATTGTAGGAAAAATAATTTTCAATAAGCTCAAAAAAGAAAAGTTTATATTTCAGATATTTAAAATTTAAATGTTTTTTAAAATGTGAACATTGAAATAATTAACAAATATTTCAAATTCCCCCACAATATAAGTTTCAATTACTTTTCCTCTTATGCGACTAATTCATGCTATATTTTATAACTAAAAGTAAATGTCTGGACACGTTTTGAGTAGTTACTACTGTAAACTATATAAAAGTGCTTTTGCAAATGAATTATATGTTGAGGATCATTTTATTAGAGTATTTGCTTCTAAATAGTTTTTTATAGTGAAATAAATGGACGTGCTTTTGGTTGGGTACGACAGTTTCAGTTAAAACAAATACTGACTCCATTACGTCCATAAAAATTTAATTTTTGTTCTTCAAGGACCTGTGAATTAAAGTCTTTTCATTTCACCCTGAAAGTGTAAATTATAGTTGTAACATTTCTGGAAGTCACTTTGTGAGAGTTTTAATGTGAAAATTCATTCGGGGCTACCGAACAAAGTTTTTGAATGAAATTTGCTGTAACGGAGGAGAAGCCGGTTGATGATATTGTTTTTCTTTAAGATAATCTATCATTTTCTCTTCGAACTCGTTATGATAAGCATATGCAAGAAATGTTTCTCATATTATGACAGGGTACATCGTTGTCTCTTTGGTTTTAACTTCATAGATTGGTGTAGTTGTTTCAAGAAGGTAAACTAATTCAACTTGACTCATTTTCAACTACACTTACAACTGGGCTTATGGGGAAACTCGAGACAACTTCCCGAGAGACATTCAAGATAAATGTTGAATGATGAATGAAAGTGTAAAAATAAAACATAACATGCTTTTGAAACACCAGTACCGTTGGTGCATCAAAATGTGATAAGCCCATGGCGCAGTAATGCCAATATATAGATATTGTTTAAACATTAGCTTATATGTTCTCTAAATCTGTGATGAGTCTACACTGATTAATCATTAGGGCTGTAATAAAATAAAAGCATAAATGTTAGCAATCCCCGTCTTCTAAATTAATTAAACAGTGCGGATTTTCATCAAAATCTATTCAGCCTCCACCCCATTCATTTCTTGCATACGGGAAAGAATAAAGGGAAATATGTGATAAAGAGAGAAAAATAAAACTGAATTTACACCAAGTAACCTACAAAACCTGGGACTTTGTAAGGGTTAGGTGTATACGTTCCATTTGAGTTTAATATAGTGCTCACAATGCATATGGTAAGAAATTATACGGTACATTTAATGGTATGGAGGAATAAACTTAGTATTATGTACTTAATGTTTTGTTTTTTGTTTGGTTTCTGTCGTTATGTTTTATACAACCTATTAATACGTGACTAAAATATTATTTTAATTCTAAAATATTCAAATGTGACGCTCCATCCACCTCCAAACTGTGTCCATCACTACTGGCTGGTAAGGCAACATATTCATCGACCAGCAGGGAAACGACTAAATGACTTGATCGTAAGTTTTTCAACTCTCTCTCTCTCTCTCTCTCTCTCTCTCTCTCTCTCTCTCTCTCTCTCTCTCTGGACCTTTATTTAAACAATAAAAGCAAACATCCGTTAAAAGACGAGCATGGCGTGTTTTTGCCTCTGTCATGTCATGATATATCTGGACCTATGAATGATGGCAAAATGTAGTCACGTCGCAATGGAAAAGGCAAAGGTACAAATGAAGGACATGAACAATGTTATGGTTGGTAACAATGTTAATTAAATCAACAGAGAGACGTAGAAGAACTGAAAATACATTTAAGTATTTGATTTACCTGTTGATAACACCACATTTTGCTTTCTTTATATTTCCAACATGTTCTAACATCCTAGCTGGCATGTGCAGGCGAGCACGTTCAATATTAACAAAGTAGTAAACCATGCTGTGTTTGTAGTGCTCTACTGTTTTCATTAAAACATCTTTCTGGTTTAAATCTGTAGTGTGTCTTATACTCATGTAATCAATATACCAATATGAATAAAAATAAAGGTTTAAAAACTAAAAGAAGCAACTTAAAAATCTGCAAAAGAGGTTGCGAAATGTAATGTAGTACATTTGGTACCAGACACAATGGATAGAGCAAATTTAGTTGATTCCGTTATCCCACAATAGCTTGTAGCGAATCTTAACTGCATTGGAAATACAAATATGTGCATTTGTAGTGACATAAAAAAACAACTATATGTACCGTAGTACACTATATATTTGATATACCACTCGTTGTATAAATGTTAATTAACGGAAACTCGGCAAACCTGGTTTCCTTTTTATTGCTACCGTATTCTTTCCTTACGTTTCACTCCAACGGTTTTAGAGATTATAACGATAGTAGTGTGTAGTAGTTTCGTTTCAAAGGAGATGGTAGGAAATATTAACGGTACATAAGGATGGTAGGGTATTGTTTTTTATTTTATTTTTTGTTCTTTTGCTTTTGTTTCTTAACTTCAATAAATTGGTTTGATTGTATTTTATGCGTAGATTCCTCATTGCTAGAGTTCTAGTGATTATAAATGTGGTAGAGAGTAGTAGTTTTATTTATACAAGAATTGCGGGGGAGCAATAGGGGTAGGGCAGTAGGTGGATGTGATTACGTTGAGAAGGGCTTTCGCTTATATATAACCCCAATGTGAGATATTGTATAAGTATGTATATGTGCATAGTGTATGTGTGAATATTCCTAATTGACATGTAGGCATATATGCTTCCCTTTATATTTAAAAAAAATCTTTCTCAAATTGCCGAATGTTTAAAGAATAAATTAAAGCATAGAGTGTAAGCGATTCCTTTGCATTAAATTTGCCTTTTTTGAAGAAAAAAAAAGATCTAAACAGAACTGTGAAAAAGAATCTGAAATATTCTCAAGCATTTAAGTGAAATATATTACAATTTAAATATGTACATATTAAATCTAAAACACCTCTTAAACATTGTAAATTGTTTTGTAAGAAATTAGATGAAAATAAATCTTTAATTCTCAGACACAAGGCTGTATATTAGCTTTATATAAGGCTATATTATCATATTTATATGATTACCGTTTGTCTATGTTTTCTCATATACGGAACGTGCCAATCATCATATACTTTGCATTATCGTCTCACTCTAGTAGAGCTTCAACTGTTATATTAGACATCCACTATATATTAAACTTAGTTGTTATCGATGCACTATATATTTCACGCGAATAGTTTTATTATGTTGGAGAAAATTGTATATTGTCCATAAACACAGAAGGATGAAACAGAAAGACAACAATTCTGTAGAAAATCCTACTTTAAGCATTCATGTTTCATAGTTACCAACCACTGTTTCGTCCGATCCTACATTTTATACATTTTGACACACGAGTAGATGGCATCGACAATATGTTAATACGTATGGTTTGTATCGACGCCCAGATTGTGATACAGATTATATATATGAATATTTATATACCTGTGAAACCGTTTGAACACCTGTACATATGTCCTTTTAATGGAATTTATTTTAAAAAATCCAGTAAGACACATCTTGCATAATGCTTTATGTTCATCTGAAAATACTGCTCAAACTTTCTAACCATAATCAACTGCATTACACAATGAATTGTAAGCAGTGGAGTCACTATGATGGGTGCGGACCGCACCGGGCAACACCATCAGAAGAGGTGACACCAAAATGACTTTCTCTACAGCTGTTGAATTTTTGTGCAGACGGTAGGTCCATGGGGGTGTCACCACGAGTTACCGCACATGATTGTCTATACAAGTTTTGAAGGAGGTGACACCGCGAGTTCGGCACTGTCTGATACCAATCCTAGTGGTGCCACTGATTGCAAATATTAAATAACTTCAACCCTGTTTAGACTTCTGGTATCAAACCAGATTGTGGAAATATTGGGACATATAATAATTGTCACAAAATAGTGAATGTACTTTAAACAGAAGATATTTCAATAAAGAATAGAAAACAAACAGGTCTCCAATAAACTATTTATGTTTTGTCTCCTTTCGTATGAATTGTGGTTACGACAGTCTCGTCGCATAGAGTCTGCTTAAAGTAATCCATAAAAACATGTTTAATAACAATGAGAGAAAAATCATCTGCTTATTGTTCTTTCACTTTAAAACCTTGGGGAGGGGAATTACATCAGGGTCACTTGTTTTCAATTTATCCACATTTTCCAAAATTCTGAGAAAGCTGGCAGAACAAATATATATATATATATATATATATATATATATATATATATATATATATATATATATATAGAAACATTTGCCGTTGGGATATATGGAAAGGAAGTATAAATATCATCTACGTTTGCTGACTCAAACAATTATTAAGTAGTGCGTTCGACCAAGTAAAACATTATCATGACACAATCTTTAATATTCACTTTACGTTGGTTAGGTTAAATGTTGATTCGCTATATAATATCCTGTAAATTGTCTGAGATTTTCCTTGTGTTAATTACTGAAAGTTGTTCAAAATATTTTCATGTTGTCTCTACCAATTGCACTATTTGTGTTGTTGTTCGAAACGGTTATAATTTATAATAATAACGATAATGTATCCTCTTGCTGACACAAATGCAATCGGCAACATTGCCTAGTAAGTTTCCAAACCTGGCTATGAATAGGTTTGGATACAACATACTATGACACTGCATGACTTGTTAAATTTTTCAAAACAATCATGTGGCCTGCTGAGAAAAGGTTATATCTGTAAACTTCATCTACAGTTATGCCGCTGTGGCAATGAAATTTTAAATCATCCCTGATCATCGTTCAATATTTTTTCTAAATTTGACAATGCTGTTTGAAAATAAAGTAATGAAGGTCTTCATTATAAACACAGGACAAATGTACCTACTACTACTTTTCCTATAAAAGCCAATTTTTCGCCTTCGATTAGATCGGTTATCGTAGCTTTGTTAATGCCTATTATCTAAGTTCCTTTACAATTTGATCAAGTAAATCAAGTGAAGGCAGTGTGCGATTCTAATTCCTTCAGTGCACATAATTGCACATGTTTAAATTAAAATCACCTAATTTTATAATGTATTCACACATCTGTTTTTCTCTTTAATCTTCACATCAACTATTTGTCTAACATCAAATCATGTATTGTGACAAACGTTCAATTCGATTTTTGAAACTGTTCATGAAAATGTACGGTTGTCTACAGCTAGCTTTATGTCATTGTCTTAGGGTCACGACCGTGTACGCACGGGAAAAAATCAAAAGCCAGAAAAATTCTGCAAATTTCAAAATATAATTTATTTCCCTAAAATACAAAGTGAACAAATAACAATAACTTACAGTATGATGAGAGAAACTTTAAATAGTTCTAACTGTTCTATCACAAGTCCAAACGTATGTGTTCCAGTGGTATTTCGAATGAAGTTTACTCTGTTGTGCTTATGTGTCAATAGTCTCGGTATATCACAAGTATATAATTCAAAGTTTGTTTTAAATGAATGCTCAATACTTCCAAAATCAATAATAAGTCTGAAATTCCGATCACTTTTGTAATGCCAATCAAGAATTGATAAAACAACCAATTCCTTTCAAATGATCACAGCTCAATTATTAATCTGAAGCTGATGTTTATTAAAGGAATAGCTCATTTTCAGGCAAACAGCTCTTAGACAGAAAACTAAGACGCTGTCTCAAAACCAAAATCAGAGTTGAATATTCATTATAGATGAGTTCAAGCTTGTCAACAAGGTCAACTATTTTAGCCATTCAGTCACGAACTAATTACCCTTTCTTTTTAAGAACCCCCAGTACTCAATTCACATCAAGTTTAATTTAATAAAAGTGAATCTCACTATATTGCGCCATATGACATATTAGAGTACAAACCAACGATCATAGAAAAATTCTGTTGTAAAAGGTTATTTACTCAATGACCCTAGCAAACTATACCTATGAAACTTAACACACTTAATATAGATATATATATAACACAATAAGTTAAATAAGTGATAGTTAATTGGATAAGCAGGTTTGCGTGAAACAACAAATGTGAAATTAGCTATATCGAATATAATACACCTTCAGCTGTGAAAATATATAAGGAAATACAAATATATATTCAAGGAAAAGACTGATTTATCTTCATAAAGACACTACGTAACACATGTAGCAGCCATTTCAATTGTTAGTTTAAATGCATAACACACCCCGAATTAAATTTATGCAAAGTTTGAATAATTACTGATTTAATGACAGGAATTTTAAAGTAGATGTGCAAACCTCTAGAGGAAAGAGGCCTTGTCTGGCTTTTGAAACAATAAAACATAACATTATAATCATGTGCCTGTTAAGGTGTTTGTTCACTGCCACGGTCAATGTGACACTTCCACAGGTAAGCGTTCCATTACTCTCCAACTCTGTTTGTATTTTCATCCTACAACTAATCTACTGGCATAATGTAATATTGTTATGAATTGTTTGTAATGAGACGACAACTGTGTAATTATACCTAAATGATACGGTTAAAGCTTGTCCTCTTATATCAAAATGTACGTACCTAACATGTTAATTTCATGATTTATAATGTTAGATATAGTTTGTACATAATCATGTAACTATAATCTAAAATAGCAGTAAACAGCAAAATCGACATTTTTGTCAAGGAAAACTACGCAAAGATTACGAAATTAAATCTACAATCATTTATTTGTGAAATTAATCTTTTAGAGTAGGTATACTTCACAAAGTTTACAATTAGTTAGTATTTCCTAATATATGGTTGATCCGAAATGATATGGCACATTTCCTTCGATTTTCGTTTTAAGTACATCATACAAAAACTGCAACAAATCAGTAAAACAAAATAATTTGTGAATTGATAGATGCTTACGTTTTTATAAAAATACTTTCAAGCAGGAAACAGATTGTGGCTTATCCTGAAGTTCTATGTGACTATCAGAAGCTTAAGATCTGAAATCGCTGCTGCCTGAACATTTCATGTTTCAGGAGTGTAAATCTCGGGTAGCAGCATCATATTCACAATTCCTTACAGCAGTGAAAGTTGTTTAAAGGAAATATACTATTTAATCTGTTTATTAAGGCGTGCAATTACATTTTTAAAAGGTCAGATCCTGTCTTGGTAATAAAGCGAACTTCTCATCCATACTTCTTTGAGGGTATTGGTAAGCTTTGTGGATATCCGTCACGTCGCTCCTCTGGATTACGCATATTTTTGTTGCATTCCTCTTAAAACATCCAGATACCTGAAGCGATAACATTATTTCCTTTAATAATCTTGATTATACGTTTATTTCTAAGGATATCAAAAAAATAAGATGTTCACGGTTTGTTTTGCACTTTACTCTCTACAGATATTCTTGACGAGGTTACTCCAAACATTCACTATCAACACCAGACATATTTTCTGGCAAAATTGATATGCATTAAGAACGGGGCATGTTGAAGGATATTAAAAAAGGAACAGCTGCATGTTTGGTAAACAAATTTCGATAACAATTATGCATTCACTAGTAAGATTTAATACAGTATTATATGAAATATTGTATTATGACTGATGTTATAGGTATATTAAATATTATCTTTTCTTTGACTGTGCACGAAAAACAAGGCAGATACATATCATGCCTCGAAGGACAGAAAAAATGACAACGAATTACTCAGAAATTAATAGAAAATGTTGTTACATTGTGTCAGCAATTTTATTTTATAGTAAGTCTTAATATATAAGTTTTCTCACAGAGTGTACATCATATAGCAAATAGCCTTTGTGGGCATGGTAATTTGTTTAGAATAAAATAACCTCAGAATAAAAATTATAATTCAGAAGTTCCAGACAAATAATAGCTTAATGCAATTAACACCTCGATCGCAAGTTATAGTATATACAAGACGTTGTTTGACATATTATTTACACCAATTCACATTGAGGATCTATGTTTTGTCTCAAGCCTCACTAAATACGGTTTGACGCCTTACTCGTTCAACTTGTCATCTAGCCAGTACTTGTGACGCAGATCACGTAACCAGTCATGAGGGAGTTCAGAGGAAGGACGTAACTTGCATCCGAGGAGAGCTCCAGCCACTGCACAATTAGTGTCAGCATCTCCTCCCTGTAAAAAATGTATCTGCTGAAGTCCTTTATTATTTACACAGAAATTGTTACTTTGTGGATTTAAGTTCAACTGATGAATGATTTATGTGTTTTTCTTTCAATGAAAGAACCAGCTGCATGAAATATTTATCCATTATGCATTATGTATATTTTCTATGTGGTTTTTGCGCCATTAATTTCCATGTAAATTTAATCTTAGAGTACAGAAACAATTAAAAGTTTTGCTAACACGCAACGAAAATAGCATCGTTGGAACGTTTGAAGCGTCTGGTCGAAAGAAAGGAATAAACACTGGAAATTATAAAATGATCGCACAAATGATCGACCAATGATCGCACAACAACACGTAATATATAATATCAAATATAAGTTTTCTTTCACATTTGAGCAATCTGCTTTGATTTAATTGTTAAAGAAGTAAATACATGCAATGATTTGTTTTGAATACTTATTTTACCAGTTATACAAACATTTTCAGAGTAATTATTGTACTTGCCATCATCTACTAAGCTTCAAACTTTAACAAAGAAAACAATATTTGTTGAAGGCTGCATGAAAAATGGAACACATTCTTAAATTGGTATATGTGGAGATTAGCACGTGAACATTAGAAAATAATATTGCACGTGGAATTTGCTTAAACAATTTATTGAAAGTTGACTATTAGACATAATCCAAAGACGTCGTGAAATATTGTTTTCTCCAATGATGCGTAATTTTAAGAGATTTCGCTTTCAATGACAACTAAACAATTGCTCGAAACTGTAAAATTTAAACCTAAATAAAGAATGAAGACAGCACAAGCGATTGGGAACAAAAACAAAAACATACATATAATGAGGTAATTGTTTTAAAGAAAACAGTAGACAAAAGGAAGAGTAACTCAGTGTACATGATTCGTTGAAACATTTTAAGGACTCATGAAAGAAAATATATATCATTCAACAATATATTTTAGGCAGATGACTCACCTCAAACAATATTTCTGTGATAGCCTTCTTAAAGTCGTTTTGTTTTAAGGCCCAGAAAGCAGCACCAAGACATTTGAAGGTGTAACCAATCTTCCCCTTTTCATCCAACTTCAGTGATCCCAGATCATTGCATCTCAAAGATTGCTGTAATTCTCTTTTCTTTGAACACGAAAAGCAAAATTAAAAACTGTCTTTGCATTATGAAATCACTATTCAACATAACATATAAAACTCATTCACCTATTACAAATACAGTCATATATTTGAATTGTAATACCAATTTCAAACAGCTCAGATTTGAAGACGTGAGAAAACAGAATGCCCGCTTCATAAATTGTTAGAATGTATGTATGTATGTATGTATGTATGTATGTATGTATGTATGTATGTATGTATGTATGTATGTATGTATGTATGTATGTATGCAATGTTTGCATATTGGTTTGTTTGTATGCATGAATAGGATTTTTAACGTAGCTTTAACATATTTTTCAGTCATACCGCTACGATGTCTGCAGTGAGGCAGTTTATAGTGATGTCTAGCAATGGGGCATCATGCCGCAGACATGTAGCATGATGTCCCACCTAGTCACATTATCCTGACACCAGGTCGACCAGTCCTAACTCTAACCTCTTAATGCTGAGCGTCAAGCGAGGCAGCTGTTCGTACCGTTTGTTTAAGTCTTTGGTATGACTCGGCCAGGGATCGAACCCACAACCTCCCATTGCGGCTGTGGACGACCTAACAACTAGACCACCGGAGCGGTTATGTATGTATGTATGTATGTATGTATGTATGTATGTATGTATGTATGTATGTATGTATGTATGTATGTATGTGAATAACTTAATTGGTTACAATCATGTCTGTGGGCGAAAAGAGATGTTGTCGGATATATTTTGCATTATTATCGAATCACTTAAGATACACCTTAACTGAGTCTTCGTTGCGATAATATATTGGCTGCTCAGCTGTTCCATTACAGTTGAGAGCAATACAACCCGCATGGAAATTATTCAGCTACTTGTGATGTCTTTTCTCACGACAACTGATTGATGGAAAGCAAAACTTCCATGGGAAAAAACAAACATTCAAAGTCGATATAGATGTTATACGGTACTTCCATCGTACGATTTATCATGTTGAATTTCCCAACGTTTTTGCCGAGTTCTGACATGATTGTGCACTGCAGCATTTTGCTACTTCCACCGAGGTAACAATCTTTGTCAATATACAGAAAGGTCGAAAAAAAAGTCTGCACTGAAATCTATTACCGGGAAGGATTCCTTATCCATAGATAATGAGATTGCGACTTTGAGCCATGTATAACGCGTAGCCACAACCTATCAATCCTGGTTCGCCCATATGAAGTTTTGAATTGTGTGTGTTGGGATAGATCAAGCGCATAAAAGCGTTGTACTAAGGGAACACCTTAGCAGCGATGCTAAGATTAAGCTCTTCGATGATTTTGAGAATGGCCTTAGTAACCTGCGCCGGAAATACTATATCGCCAAAATTGAGCTATATTAGATATTGTTGGTCCTTGTTGTCGCTCACGGGATGCAACACGAAAGCGGGTGCACATTTGATTCAATACTTATCATCAAATTTTAAATATATTACCGACCAAGGCGGAACATAATTTTGATACTGGTATGTAGTTCGAACCTTGGAATAGTTTCGCTCGAGAAAATGCAGTTTAACCTGCCCCACATTTGTCAAGTGTCCATCTAAACCCAACATTGGCATATTTTTCAAACGTTTCCAGAATCTGTACAATACTTTGTCGATTTTATGATTGATAACCTTCGTGTATTTACGGATTAGGATCACACAGACACTGATGTGAATCTACGGGGTTGCAGTTTTTAACCCTTCCTTGTAGGATTTTTTTATGATTAAATGACAAAGTAAAATATGTACCAATAACAAATATCTCTTTTAACTCCAGAAATAAAAGAAGCGTTGTAACACCAACACTATTGGAGGAATCGTCTTTGATAAAGGATTTAGAGTCTTTCCTTTGCGCAAGTGCTCACGTCTGATGATCAATATAAAAGAGGTAGTAAAATCATGGGTTATAGAAAATCCAAACCTCATTGCAATAATAATAATAATAATAATAATAATAATAATAATAATAATAATAATAATTTCTAACAAAGGGGAAGAGGAATAACTAAAACGAATGGAAATGTATTGATGAGAAAAGAAGAAAGAAATCATGGAAAGATGATTTTGAGATGTGATAATTTCCTTAATCACTTTCTGGAATTAGCTTCTAAGTGTTCATCTGCCATTATAGGTTTTATATTAAATAAGTTTTAAGTCTTAATTAAACATTTTCTTTCTGTAAGTCATATTCTTAAAATCGAAAAGGATGCCTTGTTAGACGAGTGCAGGTATTTTAATTTCAATGTCATTTCGAGATAAATACCTGTCCTTCAGAGGCAAGTATTTTAACGGCTCTATTGTAACATTCCTCGATAATTTTCTCAATGTTGTATGTATATCTGGACGACTCGTAATGCTCTGGCTTCCTCTGGATCATTAGACTTATGGCAACGGAAACTGCAACCGCAGACGCTTGACACCTATATTAATAATCATCATCTGTCAAATCCCATATACAACATAACTAATATATCTTTTATCAAGTTTATCTGTGGTCTAAAACTTAGGGGATTAAGGAGACACTTTTATTGCCTCCGTTAAAAAATAGGATTAAACATAATTTACTTACATACATATGTTTATTACACAATTTCATGGACAATGTGTTATTGTAAACAAAGATGGTGTATGTCAACAATTGGTCTTCTAACAAATCTTTTCGAAAGATTGGAGTTTCACAGCTACTTAAACTATGGAAATAAAGTTGAAAGAGTTTTCCAAATCCATTAAATATCTAATATGGAGTGTGCTATCCATGTTTTATCACAAACAAAATTAACCGCCAAATGTCCCAGAATAAATGCAGTAATATATTTTCAGTTTAGGTAATATGGATAATTTCAAAAACATAAGCACAATAGAAACAACTGATGTTGTGCTTATAAACGCATTTTTCATGCATAATGATATCTAATAAGTCATGATGAAATTGAATAAAAGAAACCAATTATTTCATAGATTACTTACCTGCGAAATGGCAAAGGAAACTTAAAAGTCTTTTTGACAGTATAAATATTGTTTTCACGATCTTTGTTCTTAAAAGAACTTCACACCTTAGGGAACGAGCAAATAGTAAATTTATTTGCAAAGACATGATATATAAAAATAACAAATGATTAATGGTAAACTCACAATTTATTCCACGTAGTTAAAGTGAGCAAGTTTTACAGATGAATAGACCAATTATCTTGATCTGGCTAGGCTTGGAAAAAAAAGCGTACCAAATTGATTATCTTTAAACTTAGATTTGTTTTGCTTCAAATAAGCTTGGAAAAGAATTAATTTAAGTGACACTGATAAATGCACTATAGGTAACGATAGAAAAGAAAATGCCGAGCATTAAATTTATGACTTCCCAGTCAGTGAACATTATTTGTAAAATAGATCCGAACTTATGACACGAATTTTAGAATTACATGAAAGGATGTTTTATGAAAATGGCAATTTTCATATAGGTATCCATTTCGTAAATTTGCCAAAATGTATATACAAATCCTGCTGTGATAACGTCAGAAATCTCACCTATGGTACACGTTTTCATGTAACATATTAACGGTTCGAAAAATGCAGGCAGGATGAATAAATGAAGTGATAATTTGACTTTAAAAAACCTAACATCAACTGTTGGTACGTGAGTTATATTTTATCTTAAATCTAATTTATACTTGCAAATGTTTTTTTGATTTTTTTTTTACTTGTTGCTACTATTGTTTTTTTTAGAGATTCGTTTTGTTCGGTTTGTTTTTGTTTTCGTTTTCCTTATTCTTATATTAAAAAAGGAAACTATCATATTTACAATCTGATTAGCTAATCAGATCTGGTCAAATACTTGTATAATTTGTCGCAACACTATGGGTTGAGTTGTTGCATTAAGATGTGCAAACATAGAAGAAATTTCTGGATGGAACTTAAATTTGTCAGTACCAATACCATCAAGTATGCACACGGGAACAAGACAAATTAGGATAGTATATATATCCTTTAAGGATCTAGTTAATGTATTAGTACCTTGGATCAAAATGAGTAGTTGTGCAAATTTTTTTTGCATTCTCTTCAACCTTTGTAGTGTCCCACCATTCATGAATACCAAGGATGGCAGTTCTCATTACAGCGCCGTTTGCTGCGTCATTCTCGCCTCTTTCCAACCACGTCTTCTCGGCAGCCTGTAATTTGATATTTTATTTAAAATCACATTCTTTAAAACATTGATGCTCTTTAATCACTGAGCCAATGTATTCATTTATGAATACCTTGATATCTTTAAACACCCTCAGAGGATATTATGTTAAAGAAATTCTAAATTCTTTTTCTTTGTATTAAAGCAAATTAATTTTCAGAAGCGTATATCAATCAAAATTCAATCATGATGTGAAAGAGTATAAATGGAAAACAATAGTCTAGCCCATGGAAATTCCATAGATTCATATATAGGTAGATATAATATACTCATTTACGAACATTATATTAAGTATCAGCAGCAGGATTCAAAGCATTCATGCTAAAAACTAGTCATTAAAGAAAGAATTTCTTGTGTCTACCAAGTTCATTGTATATCTTTGAGTTTTATTAAATTTTCTCGCATAGTTTATTTTGTCTGTTAAATAGGCTGGTTATAGAGTTGAGTCAATTAATTGTTTCTGATTGTTTTCTTATATAAAAAATGATTCACACCGTTTGAGGATCAGACAGGAACAGCTTATGCGATATTACATTGTACGTTGTATTCCCCAATCCAATCCCACTCCGATCTCCAAGCTCATGAAATCCATTATCCGCCCACTGTCGAAGTCTCGCTGCAAAATCACGGCTATTTACCTGTAAAAGCAAGTAATAGTTACTACCTCTCAGTCATACGAATAGGTTATGATGTAGTATCTTTCTTAAATAGGTGAGTAAATCCCGTGAACATGTAAGCTAATCCTAGACTGGTGTCTCACATTTTTTAATGTTGATTTGTTGTAGATACAGGTCTAGCTGAGAAACATGTTATGTATCTGAATGTCATTTCAGATATAAGAGTGTGTTTAGGGGACCTGGAAACTCGACTGCACAATAGCTTATAATCATAAAAAACTATGCCCAGTTAGCTGATGAATTGTAGGCTCCATTCAGCCATTTACGCTGCAGCATATTTCAAGGACATCATTTCCTTAGCATGCATTGTGTGTGTGTGTGTGTGTGTGTGAGAGAGAGAGAGAGAGACAGAGAGAGACAGACAGAGAGAGATAGAGAGACTTGACGTTGACAAACAGCACAATGACTTTGCCTGGATATATACATTGCTAAGTATCATATATGCTAATGCAAAAGAAAGTGGATAACATTTGAAAAAAAAATAGTTTTGTGTTAGGCTCGACAAACAATTGAGTTTAGATCATATAATGGGGTTTCAAATTAATTACAAGAACGGAGCATTATATACAGAATACTGTTATATAGTATTAACTTATATTGTGTGATTCACCTTTGTCCATAATTAAGGGTAAAGGTTTGGCCTACTTGACGTTTGTCATTATTAAAGTATGATCACTTCAATCTGAGCTTAATGCCTTACCTTATAAAACAAATTTGCCATTTTAAATGAACTACTTCCTGTGCATCTTTTCGTGTTGTAAGCCGGATGAAACTTGTATGTATAGGATAATGTAAACAAGTATTCATTTTTGTTTTATGTTCAGTCTGTGAAATAATGTCCTCTTGTGTTCAGATATAATTTGAGAGGAATCATTTTTTAAATTATGTATTGTAAATAAAAAGTGCCCATTGACGTTTTCGACTAAAACACTTCTTTTGGTGTTATTGGGAATGCATTCAATGACATTCTGGATTATACCAATGTGATATATAAACGTTATTGGTACAGTATTACATTCAAAACTAGTGATACATCATCCCATTCAATGTTGGAGTTTATTCGGAACTTTCTAAAAACTTTTGGACTTGGTATAGACGATTTAAGATTTTTTGGATTTAATTCACAGTATTTTAAGTTCCTTTTTAATTTTCACCATTTAACATAGATAATAAATTTATTTATTAAGTGTACTACACTTGTTAGTTTCGCTTCCTTCTGTTACTAAGTTTAAAGCCATAGAGTTGTAACATTATACACTGATCACAAATTACCTTTCCATTACAATGCGTCAGAGATTGCATGATCAAAATCATTTGATCCGTGTCATCAGTCCAGTCGCCTGTTACCCAGCGCTCTCGATGACTATCTTGCTTCTTGTCTGAGTAGGTCAGATAGTGACAATTACCATACTCCTGTAAGAGAAAGATATGTTCTTCCTAATTGATAGGAATAAAGAGTTCTCTTTTTACTTCTTTCAAACTAAAGGTTTACAGATACATATCTTTGTTCAGCATTTAAAATTCAAAAGATACATTATTATATGCCCATGGCTATCTCTATGATACAGATTTTGATTTGTGTTTCGAAGTCATTTCTGTCTAATATACAGACTATTTATGAGATATTGATATGTATCCGGATATCACATTGTTTGACTCGTGTACACAAACTATTGTGACGTTATATTTCCTATTATGAAAATTGATTCTTAAAGCTTAAATTTAGGAAAGCAATTAAGGATAATTGATATCTCACTTTGCCCAATCACCATAATGGCATGACTGTTCCGAAAGCAATTACAATGTTTTTCATCCAGCAAGCGAAGACATGTAATTCACACACAATACGACCACCCATTACTCTGAATAGAATCACTAAATAGGTATTATATGCAGTCATTGTATTTGTAATACATTTATAATCAACAAAATCATTTACGATGATTATATTAAGTCAGATATATTTGTAACATTTATGAGATAATAAAAACACACTAAGTATCCATATAAAACGCCCACACCTGCTTGTCATGTACACATAGACTATCTATACTTGTATTTCTTCTCAAAAACGGAAACTTGTGTGATAAAGTCACAGTTTTGCGAAGTACATACTTCTATACTATAAGAAACATGTGTATTAAGATATCAAATGCGATCGTGGATAAAATACAACATTAAATGAAGATGAGCATCGATCATGATAATAAAATTAGAAAATACAAACAAGAAAATAGTTATATCAGGCTACGCCGACAAAATTGTTTATCCTAAGAGGAAAACGTATCGAACTGTGATTACGAGCTTGTGGGTTTCGTATATGTATGTGAATAAAATATAGATAGCAAAATAAGCAAAATAAACGATTACAGTGATGAAAAGAATAACAACACTCGTTACTCACACTATGTGCTTCTGATTTGGTCATGAATTCTGTCAGTAAACCGATCGCATCACCAATACATTGTCCATATACCGTTGCCTTAATTTGTTCTTCACGGCTGACTTCATCAGTTCTCCCCATATATGTCTTTTCTGTATGGTTAGTCGGCCTCTCTTTATTGTTTCTATTAGACATACCGTTATTCCAGAGATAGTATCTTTGATCTGGATCATGATTTGGCTGTTCTTGCATATATCTTTCACCTTCACTTTTTTGTTGTAGCACATTCTTGTTTTCAAACTTAGGACCACTTACTGGCCCCTCCCTCCTGTGACTCGGACCTTTATCCGGATTTTTGGTTTGGGGCGGTTTATAATCACTACCATAAGTTGTCTGCCATGGACCATTCGAAGCATGTTTATTTGCATGTGGAAAAGTAGTCATGGTACAGGTGCCTTCAAGTGACAATAATCAACTATATAATACCTTTTGACTTTCATCAGATTTTAATGAACGCTAAGCTATCCAAAGTGCTAAATATGTCGGATATTATTCATTAAAATTGAACTATTTCCGAGGATTTTGCAAACAAATGTTGCATATTACAGAAGTAAATATAATTATTGAAATTGAGAATATCTTTAGAACTTCATGCTGAATGTTGATTCAGAGTAATTAGAAGTTCTTTTATATTCTTTAACAATACAGAAATAATAATCACAGTAATTGTAAGAGCAACACACCGTTAAAGCATCTGTGTTTTTTGTTATATTAACATCATTTATATATGTTTTTGAAAGTATTTACACTTGCAGAATTTGCACTTTCTGTGATGAGAAGGAGGTGAAAGAAAAACAAACAGTAGAGAAGTTATTTTAGTGGTGGTTTCCAGCTACTACAGCAACACTACCAAAAGTGAAATATGTTTCCTATTATAAACAATGCTAGTGAAGGCAGAAACGAAGTAAACATTAAAGGAAAATAACAATTTTACAATTTCTTTTAACAATAATTGAATTACGTTAATCTGAAAGATTAAAGCAACATATACCATATTTTATGCCAAAGCAACCCTAAGGTCACCACAACATGAAAGAGGATGTTCCCTGAAGCCCGAGGTAAAGAATACCATAAAAACACTTTTAAAAATGTTGGAGTAATTTTTAATTGCTTTATTCAGGTTGAATGTGGTCATTCAATTAATAATTTATTCTTGCACACCCTGAGTTTAAAAATCAAACAACATGTTAAATGCTAAATGGAAATATAAAGTTGAACTCGACACATTTCAGTTATTCCTCCATCAGACATGCATGTGATCAATCAATACCTGATGCATGATAATCCTATCACACTCAGATACAGGGTTTGGTTATACCTCTCCATCCACTATGTTACACTTGGATTAGAATTCCACAGCCAATTAATACCCATCAGTCTCGAAATCAGATTTGATGAAACAGGGGCTGATTATGTCAATTTGACCCATCAAACTATGGAAACAAATCATCATGGAGACTTAAATGCTAAGGAGGAAAATTCTTATATGGGAATGTATGCAGCTGTTGGTCAAAAGTGCCTAGTCAGGTCAGTAAAATACTACCTCACACACATTAATCTAAGAGCTGAATCACTGTTTTATCACACTGATAAAAATGCTATTGAAAATCCCCAATTTTGTCAAATATGGTATACCACAAAATGAGTTGGACAGAGACAATTAAGCAGTTTTATGCCTGACATATGCAAAAATACCCATATATCTGCAAGATATACTGCTCACTCTCTTTGTGCCAAAGCTTTGAATGCAATGATCAACACCAACCTACCTGCAAGGTACATTATGTATCTGTCTGACCACTCGAATAAACTATCACTGAAACCATACACAAGGCCCAGCACTCAACATTAAAAAAATGATTAACATTCTTTCCAATTGATGTTCAAATGTAGCATTGTCTGCCCAAGAATCTTTTGCAGTACTCACTTTCATGCAAATATAAATGTTCAAATGACCTCAACAAACTCAAGAAATCTAACTCAAGAAAATATTCAAATGACCCCTATAAACCCAAGCAGTACATATCAAGTAATTGTTACTGAATCTGCTCAAAATCTCTAGCAAACACTATATGCTAATACAATGAACTCTATGACAAGTTCATCCAACTATCATTTCAATAAATTCACCTTCCAGTTTAGCTGCAACTAAATAAAGTGCAAACAAGTTAAGAAAATAAAATACATGATATACAAGTTAAGTGTCAACTATCCAACTCTAGAACAATAATTTTTATCATGTATAACTCCTGGTACTTTTTTATGTCAATTTCTAATTAATAATTTTATATAAATTTTCTAAACTTATGTCCCAAACTTAATTAGAGGGATATGGTTATGAACCATTGTCACTAAACAAATCATGTAAAAAAAAAAATAGATATAAAATAAGAACTCAATTATTTTTTAATTGTGTATGTCTGAACCAACAAAAATGATCACACACTTTCTATAACCTAACCTCATACACCTAAATGAATTAGGCAAGCCTGTTTATATACACGAAAATAAGTTTTGAAGAACGAAATTAGATCACTAACGTGTGATAAATATGCAAATCACTGTATATGAACGCATACATTATGGCCATGAATCCTGACTTTAAATATAGAGCTCCTCTTTGAATACACGTGTTCATTAAGGTAAAATATCAAAATCACGGTAGCAAATTCCATACATCATTTTCCACTGAATCAAGGACTGGTATTATGATGACCTTATTACGATCAAGCAGGACAACCCCAAGTGCTATAAATAGCTACGTTAAAAAAAAAAACACCAAATTATGTATTACTACGCTCAGTTAAGATTTATGTTTCTTACTGATGGAAACAAAATAACATAGCAAACAAATGAAATTTCAATTATAAGAGTTTAACGTTGTTTTTTCTGCGTTCATCGTGGTATAAACTGTCAGTTGCCGACTCACACAGCTTACATAACGCCCTTCGGGCGTTATTTGCTGTGTGATTCGGCAACTGACAGTTTATACCACGATGAACGCAGAAAAAACGTTAAACTATTAATTATGAGTAGGTTCTGGTAAAATAACTCGATTTTAAGAAAATTTATAGAGGATATTTACTTGAAACGAGTGAATAACGGATATATTTCATCGTGTGGATGAAAATACTCGAGTTTTTTTTTTATCCAAGAGATGAAATGTATCCGTTATTCACTCGTTTCAAGCAAATATTATTTTTATTTTATGCTCACATACGTTGGCTACCTCAAGTTTGTGACACAGTGAAACAGCAGATTTCTTACGGTAATGTCAGCTGTTTACCGTACATGTTCTGTTGTTCTATATGTACCTGCGCACAAAATTAGTTCCACATCAGATTGGTAAAAAAATAACTTTTATTTCCAGAATAATAAACTACAAGTTTCAAGGATAACAGACAGTGATTATTAATAAGAAAACAACCACAAGTAATTCATCAATGTATAACAAAAAAAATTGTTATATTGTTATTTTTTCACTGTTATTTTTTCACTGCAGTGAAATATCAATATTTTTTTAACTAGAAAATCAAGTAATTCACTGCTAAGCATAAAATAAATATGTATATTTGGGACCCCTTAATACATACATATGACATACCAACGACAACTATTTCACTCCAGTTCGTATTTGAATTTCTGAATAAACATGAATATGCATAACTGAATAAAATACTATTGTATTACTTAAAACAAACTCGGAGAATGCCTTGTTTGCCTGGACCAGTTTTATAAACCAAGTGTTACTGGTATCTTGTTTAGTATGATTACTACAGGGTTCAAATGCAAATCTAGGAGCTCAGAAAGAATGTGGCAGTTTATAGTGATGTCTACTACTGGGGCATCATGCCGCAAAAAAACATGAATCATCATGTCCCACCCAGTCACAACAGGCTGACTAGTCGAAATACTAACCTCGTAATGCTGAGCGTCTAGTGAGGAAGGTGTTAGTACCATTTGTAATAGTCTTTGGTATGACTCGGCCTGGGTTCGATCACGCGATCACCCGCATCCGAAGCGTAAGTTCTAACTACTAGGCCACCAGAGCGGTGTTCGGTTTTATCAAAAGCAAAAATAAGTATTAAATGTTTGAGATAAAATTAGAACAGTTTACATTACCGTAATTTTCTTTCGGATTTGTGTGGCGAAACACAAATTCGGATGAACAAAATCTATAAGAGTGTGGTTGTAAGTAAATTCATTTATATAAACTAGAACAGAATAAATGTGCCGACATTTAAACACACATATATTAATTGCTGTAACTGTAGTGTTTGTCATTAGCTGTAATAAATATTAATATGTACTGAAAAGATGACAATATACATCATAAACCATTTGGATATGAAACGTGTATACAGTATATGACTGTTATTCACAATAACAAACAGTGAACTTACCTGCAAGAGTCTACTCTATTCCTTTGCTCAAACACTGCACAGAGAAGTATATTATCGTGTGGGTTTCCCAATGACATGCGCAATAAATAAAAATATTACCTCTTGCTATTTGTGAGCGCGAAGACAGTACAAATCAGTTGCATTACCGATGTATGACTCTAGTCATTGATTTAAATATAGAAATTGTTATTGATCAAAGGAACTTGATAAACTGCTATCGTACTTGCTCAATGAATAGGCAAAGGGGTATCCATTTCTGATTTTAACGTGTAGCGTAAAGTAAACATTACCCTGAACATAAATTATGATTTGTAACTTAAGTCGTGTTGATAATATTTAGTACTGGTAGAGCATTATTTGGATCATTGAGCTCACAAAAAGATACGTGACATCTGTATGTAATTAATCAATGAACTTGAATACAAAAAAATCCTTACTTATGTAAAATGTTTCATTGAGGAATTAAACAATCAAAGCAATTTTCAACGTTTACAAGCTATTTAATAAGTTCGTTTCTCGCAACAATGCAATGTTTTGTTCTGAAAGGGATATTCTAAGGTAAACATGTAGGCCTACCGTGTACCGTATCTGACAATGTGGCGTTTCATCGCAGTGATCATTCTGTTTTTAAAAAATGATTTTGTCGTTATAAAACTATATGTTTATTCGGATTGACGCTTTTTCTTTGATGTATAGTTTGTAACAAAAAAGTAAATTCTACTTTTATCTGTTCGGCTTTTTTTGAGATTATATTTTATGCACAACAAATGAAAGGTGTCGGAATGAACGAAATTATTCATTCTTCTTTCTATCAAAATAATTTCCACTGAAATAAAAACTATGTGATAAAATGGATCTCAAATGGGTAATGATTTCATATTAAATGTATGAAACTCTTTGAATAATGTCCAGCTTTTGCTCGCTACGGCTCGCAAAAACTGAACATTATTCAACTCGTTGAATAAATTCAATATTATATCGTTACCAATTTGAGATCCTCCATACATTATAGCATGACAAATGTACAGTACCGTAGGCGTTTCTATGTAAATATGAAACTTTCATTCGCATATTAACGTCAGTCGTCTCCTTGCTAGAGTAGTCCATAAGATCAGGTTAATTATTATGTTAATATTAATTTACTCAGTACCAAAGTCACAGTTAAAACGAAGAAACATATGCAACAAACAAGAAGAAAATGTAGCGTCACAAAACTTTTAGAGCATCTAATTACAACATAAATTCAAGTCCAGCCAAGTTATCACAACATCTATTATCTGAGTATACAAGAGTTAAAAGAATTTATTAAATCAATTAAGGCATGACAATGGTGTTGTTGTTGTAGTCTTTGCTGCTTTTTCACTTTTTTAGAAGATATAAAATAGTCATATAGTTTATCTAATCTTTTTCGTCTTTGAAGTTTGGTTAATAAATGAATTGTAGCAAAATCGATTTATACTGCATTTTAAATACTTTATATTCTGTTGATCCTGGCAAATGGGTAAACCCAATTTTAGGTTTTATTCAGTGGTCACATTTTTGCAAGTACAGAAACCTGAAAAGAAGCATAATGTATGCAGTGTGTATTTCAGGGTAAAACTCAGATTTAAATGGGCTGACATTTCTACTTTGCTGTTGTTCAAGTTCCGGTATGTTATTGCATGTATATAATGACTTGACAACACGAGCATGAAATAATGTGGCCCAGCTTAAATATAGGTAAGAAACTAAAATCATGAGCAACTTCTCTAAACTGTAGAGCTCTTCAAATTTCTTAATATGAAACATTTTCGATGTTGTAATCTTCCGTTTTAAAAATGAGAAGTGATTGTTTTATAATATTACGCTACTGCGTTTTGAACTAAAAGTTTAATTTAAACGATATGTATAAATGTGAAGGTAATATATGAGATAACATGTATCACAATGCCAAAGAAGTAAGAGTGAAAGCGCGCAAGCGTGACGCCATAACCGGTGCCATGCTACGAGCCTCCACTCCATCCTTAGCATTCACAAGTGGCTGAGACATATACAAAACAGGTCAGAAGAATACTCTAAACATTTGCAGAACCACCCCTTATGATCCAAGTTAATTTTAAGATGATTAGTCGTTCTTTGAGATTCGGTGACAGATTCGCCATCTACGGACATACCCCTTCTACCGCTAACTTTCCAGTTGTAAATATTTCCTTTAAATATCAGAAGTAAAAAATCATTAGCATGCAACATGTTTTCTTACCTATGTATTATTGTTTTGTCATGTTCATCAATATGTACCCCTGGATTATTCAGTATTTATTTGATGCAATAATCTTAATACTATATTTCATGCATGATTAGTTATCGCAGTTTGTATTAGCTTATGAAGCGACAACGTGCTATATCACCATGTATGTATGTATGTATGTATGTATGTATGTATGTATGTATGTATGTATGTATGTATGTATGTGTGGGTGTGGGTGTGTACGTGTTTATATATGATTGTATCCACCCTTTTCGTAGAAATAATTTTGATTGGTCATGTCCGTCCATTAGTGTGTCAGTGCTTTCGTCTATGTATCCTTCCGTCGTGGCTTTTCCTGTAACCTGAACTCATCTGCACCAATTGGGGAGGGTAATAATATTTGATTAAATGTTTTAAGAGGATGAGTAGATAACAACGAAGGATTTAGGGCATCAATGCAAGGGTTAAAGAAACAGTGATTTTTCAATAAAGACGCATACTACGGGTTTGTACTCTAAAATAAACCACTTAAAGTTGAACGCGGTTGTAAGCATCAGATAATCATATTTATAAAAAAGGAAAAGTATAAGCTTTAAGATATCAATTATATAAAAACATATCGTATTTGTTCACATATGACATATAGGTCAAGGTACTTTAATTTGGCTCTACATAACAAAATCTACAAGCATATTGTTTCCTCTATTGTTTTAAGTGGCTATACAATCAAACGATTTTTGTCAAATATGACAAGTCATCAAAGTAGCCGCCGTTTAACCAATGGTCTGCGACATGGAACATAATATCCTCTTGGTAAAACGTAGACTCAGCCTAAAGTGCTAGGGTCTACCTAGTCATTCCTTAGATAAAGTCCAATCACTTAGACAAAAGCCGGTCCGACGTTAGAAACTGAGCTGAAAATGAAAATATGCCTAAAATATCTTGTAAGTAGGGCCTACTTGGAAAATTGTTTATCCAAAGTCGCATTGTCACAAATTATCTTAAAAAAAATATCTGATTCGTGTTAAAGAATGAAGGCGAAATTATTCCTTCATATTTAATTTTGTAATGATTATGTGCTGAATTAATGCTTTTGTTCAGGACACTACAGGATTTAAATGGTGATCGATAAAGAATCCGCAAAAAGACACCGCGTCCCCTGCTGAATTTATAAATGGTAAGAAATCCAAGGGTAAAAACCCATGCTTTGTGCACAGTTCAGAAATAAAACCAGTTAAGTAGCCTCTAAATTTAGTTTTATGGTTAATAGATCCAACCCAAAACAGTCATAACTGACTGTTGTAGTGTTTCTCTTTGGCAAGGTACGTGAGTTCTATTCAGTTGGAATTTAATAGTCGTTTACGTGCCGGTGTGTCTTATATCAATGATAATCAGTTACAGTAATGAGAGCAAATGCATGCAGCTGAATATTAACCGATGAGTCCCATTTTTTTATTTCTACTTTCTAAAGTTTTTCCACAGGTAGAAACCATTGTAATGTACGTTTTTTTGTCTTTCGTAAACATTAAAGCTTGAAGAAGCTTTAAGAAAAATGAAAGAAATATAATCGATATTGATGTGGTTAGAAATCAACAAATGACACTTGTTAGTATCAACTGCTCAAAACGAAGACTCTCGAATATATATTTTTTCAGTGAGTATGAAAATCTAACAACTGTCATTTGTACAGACTGGAAATTAGTTCTGGATTGTCACCTAGATTGAAACAACTCCGGAACAATGAATAACCTGACGTTAAAGGACAGAGTACTCGATATGAAAGAAAGATTTGCACTTCTGGCATCCGGTGAGAGTTTACATTCCGAAGATTAAAGAGTATACATGGATTCAGAAAAACTTTTTTAAAATAGCACCTTTAAATATTTTCTTGATAAATGAAGACAGTATACGTTTCATTGATAATAATAGTACGCATATGTTCCAGCTATTTATTAAATGTTTAAAGTGGCCATCGCTGCTACCACTCCACTACTATTACTACTAATACTATTACTACTACTACTACTAACTATTGATAATAATAATAATAATAATAATATGGATGATCAATTATGCTTCGAAATACTTTCATTCTAAATCCTCGCCTTCATGTTAGAACATTCTTTTTATGGTTCTTTTGGAAGCATAAATTAAACAATGCTAAGTAACTTGAGCATATGGAAAATGTATGAAAAACAACATACAATATATTAACATTAGATGTACTTCAAACGTTCAAATTTTCAGCGTATGATAGCTATAATACCGTTTACCGGTGACCTTTGACTTAACATACTTCAAGCATTCAATCCATATTTTTCACAACTTTCGACAATGAAAGAATGATTTTTTTCGTAAAGGATGATAAATATCTGTTGCTCTAGTCTTTCAAATGAAATATATTCAATTTTAAAAAATAAATAAATAACAATATTCTTTTTCTTTAATGCTTACTTCGTGTGAGCCTTCACTGGCAGTATTTATCTTCTGTGTAGACTTGACTTTATTTATAGAAGTGGGTAGTCTTAGAAAAGTAGTTCTCTTTTAGTTCATACATAAATAAAGGCATATAATGTTTGATCGCGTGGTAACCATTCTGACCAATGGAAATATTATTTTCCTTTACCAGCATCTTGCGTTGCAAATATCTACATCCATGCCGGAGTTAAAATTAAATATCAATAAAACTAAAGTTATAAAATAGAGGCACCAATAAATCACAAAAATACATATGTACACATTCTGGACTTGATTGGGTTTCTTATTCTCAGTATTAGGAGTTGAGTTATCTATAGAAGAAATTGTGGAAATAAATTGAATAAATTACTGATGTTATACATATTTAAATTGCATTATGCATTTTGACCTTAATATGATCAGAAAATGACTTAGTCCCAGTTCTGCCATTGTGTTTTACCGTTTTATATACATGTTGTTTACTGTACAATAAAACATTTCTAATCTTAACATCAGTTTTGGTGGAATCAGTTCGAGTTGTGTTCAGAGAATTTATTTATGTAAATTATTAATAGGAATTACAATGTGCTCATTATTTTAGGACAAAATCACTATTTTGGAATTATTGAGAATTCATTCAAGGAAAGGTTGCATTGTAGTATATGAATTTATGATTTTCACCAGTTTAATGGTATTATAAGTTTAATCGGGTTATACGTTTTGATAAAAGGGTTTAATTTGCAACATGAGAAATATGTGCTTTATTTTTCCACAGAATTATTGTAGTTCCTATAAGGAATCTACAGATATACACATAGACAAACCGCAAAATACCGACTCATCTATTTTCATTTTGCACGTAAGTTTCCCTGTTGATAGGGTGCGTTCTTCTTTAATAGTCAAGTAGAATCGATGAAGCCTGTATTTAGCAACTGTGCTTTTGCGAAACGTTTTGATGTCAGGTTTTAAATTATCGCAGATCCTAGACTGGACTAGATTTTAAAAAATCTTAATTCATTTAAAGATTTAAAATATTCTTGCTATTCAAGTTTTGTAATTTAGTGTTGCTGCTAGTAAGCAATACTATGCAACATCTCAGTCTACAACAGCTCTACCTTTGAAAGCAATTTGTGGTGAAATTGGAGGAGTTAATATCGGTGAATAATGTTGAATGTTTGTGTTTCATACATATATGATCACTAAATGAATTTTCGAGAGAGAGAGAGAGAGAGAGAGAGAGAGACAGAGATAGAGACAGAGACAGAGAGACATAGAGAGACAGAGAGAGACAGAGTTACAACTGCACACCAGACAAAACGAAATATGCTATCCATGGAATCTATAAGAATATGCTTGATAATGGATAGAGAGAATTAATATTTAATACAAGTAATATTGTCATATATATATATATATATGTTAGAGAATTTTCCATTCATATTCTACGGAAATTTGAACCCAGGTATGCGCGTAAATGGAACCAATTGCCTTGCCTGCTCCTACCAGTCCATATTCCATCAAGCAATTCACTAGCCAGTCTTATAGTATTGTTTGTATTGCTGTTGTTGTTGATTCTTAGGCATATTATAATGTTCCAAAAATCGATTATAATTAATTAAATATGAAATTTCCAAAGATTGCCTCTCTCTCTCTCTCTCTCTCTCTCTCTCTCTCTGGCCCATCGTAGCAAGATACGAGAGAGAGAGAGAGAGAGAGAGAGAGAGAGAGAGAGAGAGAGAGAGAGAGAGAGAGAGAGAGAGAGAGAGAGATGTTTGGTCGGTACTAATGCATGTGTATATTAAAGAAGATTAATGACTTAGATCGACTGCAAAGATATTAAAACATTAAAATATTGTAATACGTCTTGCTGGTTCGTCATTTTGCTTAGTTTCTATTACAAACTAAATAAAAACAGCTCTAGTGGCCTAGTGTTTAGAGCGTCCACCGCAGAAGCGGGAGGTCGTTTGTTTCGATCCCAAGCCGAGTCTTACTAAAGACTTACAAAAATGGTACGAACAGCTGCTTCGCTTGACGCTCAGCATTATGAGGTTAGTGTTAGGACTGATCGGCCTGGTGTCAGAATAATTTGACTGGGTGGAACATCATGCTACATGTCCGCGTCATGATGCCCCAGTGCTAGACATCACTATAAGCTGCCTCACTGCAGACATCGTAGCGATATGACCGAATTTTTTTAAAGCTACGTTAAAAATCCTAATCAAACAAACGAAGAAACAAAACAAAACAAAAAAAAAACGAAATAAAATGTATAGCGTAGTATGTACGCTGTATCAATGATGAACCACTCGTTGTATACATTTTTCATTAAAACGAAACTCGGCAAGCATCGTTTCCTTTTAATGAAACAATTATACATCTCGTGATATATCATCAATACTGCGTACATGTAATGTTATGTTATGTTATGTTATGTTATGTTATGTTATGTTATGTTATGTTATGTTATGTTACGTTACGTTACGTTACGTTACATTCATTACATTACATTACATTACATTACATTACATTACATTACATTACATTACATTACATTATATTATATTATATTATATTATATTATATTATATTATATTATATTATATTATATGTGTGTGTGTGTGTGTGTGTGTGTGTGTGTGTGTAATCATGCACGTGTTTGTATGTTTGAATATAGTTGATGACAAATACAATGCTAGGTGAGAGTTTAATACACCCAGCTAATTAGCGTGTTCTATGCATAAAGTTATTTATATCTACCATTGGTTTTGTAGTGAAACGTTTACAGTTTCTGTTTCTTTTTTTTCTTTTCTGAAACATCTTATAACTGACGAATAAAGGATTCCTTTTTGGTGCATAACAACAATTTCCTGCAAAATAAACCACCTAAAACTTGGTTGATTAACTTTGAAATTCTATCAGATTAATGCACGCTTAACTACTGGAATGACTGGGTGCTGCTCTCCCATATTGCATGGCGTCATGCATAGTTTAATATCAAGAATTTAGAAAGGGTATGGAATCAGTGTATTATATGTGCTGCAGTGTTATAATAAAATATTTGATCATTCGATATAATTGTAAAATTTATAAATGTTATACGACGTTTTATTCAAGTTTTTTTAAATTTCCAAAGGGACACATGCAAGTGTATTGCTTTTTTTCTTCAAGCATATGGAATTATTTAGTATTGTGGTATAATGTAAGGACTATAGTTTTCTGTATCCCATTAATCAGATGCATGACATATATTGTAAGATTTTATATTAGATCTGACTTCCGTTCTTCTGTGAATGTTTCACATTTTGGCCCTAGAACATTATTTGCTATTAGTAACAAATATAAATGCTATACCTAGCAGAGAAAAGGTTTGAAGACATACTAGTCAGTGATATCAAATGGATTGTCGGATTGAGATGGACATACGTTATCTGTTCGATGGCAATGAAAATTACCATTTAATTAAATTCATTCGTAAAATAAAATTGTTTAATGTCACAATCAATAAGAGTACATTATCTGACCTAAACAAAAACTTTATTTAGATCATAATATAAAGATTTTTACTCTTTGGTCATTTAAATCGTCAGAGTATTACAGAATTTGCATTCTGTTTTGGTAATACAGGTCGGAGCCAAATATAGAACTCCTATATAATTATGTTATTGAGAATGATAAATACGTCGGCTTGATATTTATGTACGTTGAGAATCGCAGGTGTGACGTTGGTGGCCTTCATTGTTCAATTGTTAGAGCTCATCAGAGATCAATGTGCCAAAAATCCATATGTTTATTCTCACGTACCCACGTTAGCCGAGCCTGAGACTCGAACACACGCAGATAGAGATGAGATAGCAGTGATCAAGAACGATGAGCGCTTTAGACCACTCTGCCACTTGGGCCCCGCCGAGTCGTTTAATGCAATCGCCCTGACAGATCTCTCACAACAGCTAAAGCTTAGCTTGAGTCTATTCAGGTAGTTAAACACCACATATGGTGAAATTCTTGTCAAAGATAAAGGGAATATTTATTGATTGACCACCATGTGCAAAAATGCAATGAATTATTTAAATATTATTCGAACTTGGTACCTCCTAACTTTTTACATTGGTTAATATTTAAAAGGTCAATTTCTAATCCCTTATGCTTTATTTATCATTCAGTATTTTAAAGATATAATACAAAGTTTAACTAAACAAACTTTACTTGGTCTCCCTTATTATGTGGTCAAAATATTACTTAGAATGTGATCATTTCATTACATTTTTAGTGGGATTTAATTTGTTTCTCAGTTTTAAGCCTTTTATTTTTTGTCTTTGCAGCTGAGATGTTTTGATTCTTCTACATTTATTCTTTCGACCAGCATATCATTCACGAAAGAGATGGCCTTCATAATGATTAAAATCTATCCCTTCCATTTTATATCACCTACATCACCTATATTGTTTATATCTGTATACGTGTCATCTAATTATTCCAGATGTTTAGCTAGGCCAGGCTTTCGGTCTTGATGGTAGTATGTTTTGTGCTTCCATTTCTTAATCTATAGTTTTTACTATGGGTAATAATCGTTTGTGTTGCAATGCAATCAAGAATATGTGTCTTCCAGATTGTATGTGTATGTTTTGTTTACTCTGGAGATATTAGATTTTTTTGCTTTAAAGCAAATCAGTAAGCAGGATTCTGGTCGTAATATTTATACTCATTTTTTGTGGTTAACTCAGTTTTAAATGGCTCTTTTTCGGATTTAACTATTTTTACGTATATCTCATTTAATATATATATATTTTAATTTAACTGTTTGTCTGTCAGTTTAAATTTATTTTATTTTTCATAACATGTTATTGTAATGTAAATTTATTAATTGGATATCACATTTTCTAGAAATTCAGTTCGCAAACCTAAAAGTAGGAACGTTGTATCTAATATGACATAGTTCCTGACCTTAGTAAACAAGTTCTTTATTTATTTTTATTGTGCCTATAGCAAGAGCGAGATCGATGCTGTATTGGATAAGTGACCAAGAACGTGCAAAAAAAATTTGGTGAAGTGTTTAGTTTTATTCTTAGAACAAAAAGATTGGTTTCGTCAAGGTCATGTTATGAGTACGTGACTTCAAAATATAACATGATCACGTGACATCCTCGATTTAGCAACTTGGGGATTTCAAAAACTGCATTTAAGATTACGGTCTAACTTTTGTTTTAGAGAAATAATCTCAGTTTGGAGCTTTCTACACCTGATATCAAGTTCTTCTGTTGTAGCCAGTTTTCGAGTTACAGGTTAATTTTTCTTGAGATTGTTTGGATGTTTAAAGGTTAATTCGGTTCTCTCGAAATATTTGAGTGTTCCTACAGAATTCTTGGTCAAAAACATTTTTTTAAAAATGTTCAACACCAATGTGTTATTTCTTATGTTTCTACATGGAACTGTAGATACAAAACCGTACAGGATGCAGCATATGTCATATCTTTTCGTCCTGGATTTTCGATGGGACTCAAACTTGAATTCATTAGAACATTTCGTTACTAGGACTTTTACAATTTAATTCGTGGCATATTTTCTGTTTCTGGAGTAAATATTGTGATGAACCAGACAGAATTGAGTTACAATAGTCCAGTCTTGAAAGTACTTATGAACACACGTGTTTTTGTGGCGTCAACTGAAAGATATTTACGAATGGAACTGATGCGTCTCAATTCAAGATATGCAGCCTTGCAGATGTTCATGACATGTTGGTGCAATGTGAGACTACTGTCTGGAGTAACGCCTAGGTTCCGTACTGACTGTGAGAATTTAATGTTGGTGTTGCTGATATTTATTGTCTGAGGTAAAGGATGTGAATGAGAAAGTCTCATTCACAGTTTGTTACATGTCATCCATGATTTCACATCAGAACTGCACTTCTCTACTCCATGGATGGTAGCATCAGCTTCAGTTGGGTGGCTAGACTTGTATATTTAGTTAGCATCAGCTTACAATTGGTACGACACTGGGTGATGATATATGACACTTTAGAGCGGCTGAGTGTACAGAATGAAAAGAACAGATCCCTGTGGAACACCACAACATACGTAAACTGGGCTCGGTGCCAGAACTGCAGTGCTCACATTTTATTAATTTTGAGGCTTATTGACTTAGGAGCCACTGCAAAAAGAAAACAAAACAGGGCTTTTTTTTATTCTGCAGCATACGGCAACATCACTTGCATAAAATATGAAGTGTAATTCTTTCTCTTTGACTAATTTATAGTGTAAGAAAGACAAAAAGGTGTGGCGCTACATATTATCATGCATCCAGCCAATATACAGAGCCATGCGAGTACTACCTTCAATTTGTTCTAGGCATATAACCAGCCATACAGTAATCACATATCACTATTAATTGTAGAAAATGGATTTTGACAGTATTTAGACTAATATCCCAAGAAAAATGGGAGTAAAACTGAAGAAGAGGAAGAAGCATTTAATTCTTGTGGAATAACGAGTTAAAATGAGAACTGCAATTATCATATAAACATTACAAAATAGCGTATTTTGAGATAATGATTGAAATTCAGCTGAGGAGATAATTTATCACAAGAAATTACTATTTTTGAAAAAGTCTCTTCTTTACCAAAATACGAACTTGTTCTTATTTATCTCTAAAAGACCTCTATCATTAACATTTTAAAAAATATGTCACTAATAATAATAATAATAATAATAATAATACATCTCATTACTGCATGGAACTATATATTATTTTACTAAGTTCTTCCAATGACTATCAACAGTTTTAAAACATATGTCATTGTTCACTAATCTCAACATTAGCAAGATGTAAAATTTTAGCGTGGTGGTTTGCAACCAGAAATACACATCAGGTGCCGGTAATACCTTCGCACATTTTTGTAAAGATCTAATTTTTAAATACACATTTGGCAATGTTGAATTCATATTAAGCGTCAGTATTGTTTAAAGGCATCATCATCTTCATTATTACGCAATATATTTTGGCCATATGACAATGAGCAGAGCAGAAGGTATACTTTGTAATTATAAATTTTCGTACTACACAAAATAGCACAACAGTAATTTAGTATATTCAATAATAATAATAATAATAATAATAATAATAATAAACAACTGCCACTTGAACAAACTGTTTTTGTTTAGTTCAATGCTCATTTATAACAACCCTTAGTAATGTACAAAAGAGCATATACGGTAATGACCTCAAACCATGCTGGTTCCCTATTAAAATTAAGGATATAACATACGTTGCAAGCGAGTAACTCCAACTTTGCAACTACACGTTTAACGGGTCAGTTGATAAATTAGAAAACAAAAAAAAACGTTAGAACATATATTAACCTAGGCCGATAAATCAGCCTTTCACCTGTTACGATTTTGATGCTGGGGTTCATCAAAATTGTAACGGGTGAAGGGCTGATTTATCGGCATAGTATTAACCCTTATACACAGTGCAGTACGATTTTGTTGAGCGAACAACCTGAGACAGAAACGTTCCAAAATTTGCGTATGATTTCTGAGGAAAATTTAAATTCCAAGTTGTTTTCTCGCAGAATAGAAACCGAATGTGTTTTGGATTAAATGGATAACTCAAACTCAGTGAGTGAAGGATGGAAATTTATGAACTTAATTAGTAAATAAAACATGTATGAGTAATATTAAGGGTAAAATACCCGTGCATATCTTGACTATAATGTCCCTCGTCGCAGTAATTTCCGGCGAGATACAAGTTAGTTCCGTCGTTTACCTGGAAGCGATAAGGTTGTAGGGTCAGCGTCCAACGCATCAATCGAGCATTAGTGACCTTGGCCTTGTTTAAAGACAATAGGGGTTGGTGATCTGTGTCGAGAACGAAAGCTCTCCCAAAAAGATATGCATGATACTTTCCAATCCACCACACAAAGGCCAAACACACTTTGTCAATAACGGAATAGTTTTTTCTCCCTGGGTAGTAATTTCCTACTTGAGTAAGCTACGAGTAACTTATTGTTATCTTGCTCTTGCAGAAAAACTGCTCCCAGCACAGTTTCAGAGGCATCTGTCCTTAAAATAAATGGTTTGCTAACATCTGGCAATTTTAACACGTGGCGCTGGCCCCTACTAACCCGAATGGCATTACCTTGAACTGATATAGTCTTTTTTTGGGTCGCAAATGCTATCAAAGCATGGGACTTTTGAACAATGGGAACCTGGCAATATCCCTTGGACAGATCTAATTTGGAAATCCATCGGTTGCCCGACAACATCGCAAATAGATCCTCCATATATGGCATTGGTTCTGCATCGAACACCGTGATTTGTTTTAATTGCCGCAAGTCGATACAGAATAGGTTAGTTCCATCCTTTGTCTGACTAGCACTACGGGAGAAGAATATGGCGAGATGGAGGATTCAATCAAACCCAGATCTAACATTTTAATCACCTCTTCGTCCACAGCTTTTCGCTCGTTGTAGGGTACTGGATAACCTTTCATTCTAATGGGGTCAGATGTATTCGGTTTAATTTTGAGGTCTACCAAGGTTGTACAACCTGGTCTGTCGGTGAATACGTTCGAGTATTTAACCAAGACGCATTAATATGCTGACGCTGATCTTTGGTCAACTCAGCACTCACACCGACTTTATCGACCAATTCCTTCGAAACACCCAAGGGACATTCAAGGGAAACATCGATTTATGAGTTTACTAAGTCTTAGTACGAAAACAATTTAAGAACCCTTTTTCTACATTGTCTTTCTTTCTCTTGATGATCAACTTAAGTATTTTTGCATGGAATGTCTTTATATTACCGTCTATGTCAATGACAGTTCATTCACCCTTGACCTGTTTAACTTCATAGGGACCTTTCCACTGGACTTGTAACGTTTTTGTGCTAGTCTGAAGAAGAAAAAGAACCTGATCTCCTACAAGACATTTTCGATTTCGCGTTTTGCGTTTATAGTACTTGGCACATCTACGTCCCGATTTCATAAATTCATCACGTTCCTACTGGAATGTAGTTTCTAGTATCTCTCGCAGATGTAACACATACTGGTAAGGTTTTTTTTTATCTCCTCGATCGTGAAGTCACCTATCCATAATTCACATAGTTTCCGCATTGGGCCTCAAACCATTCTTCCGTACAACAATTTGAAGGGGGAAACCCTAAGCATTCTTGTGGTACTTCACGGTACGCGAACTGAACCGCGTTTAAATAGCGATCCCAGTCTTGCGAACGTTCCGCGCATATTTTTCGTAGCATGAAACTTCTCTACCAGTCCATTGCACATCACATGGTATGAGGTATTGTGCTTCGGCTTCGGGATATCTGGTTGCGTAATCCAGAAGAGTAAACACATACCGCCTCTTTCTTTTGGTAACTGGTTGTATTGGTCCTACAATATCCACTCCTCTCTTTTAAACGGTGTATTTAATAACTGCATCTGTCCATAAGGCACTCTTCTCTTACACAGGGTTTAATAACACACGTCACTAGACCTACAGAACCGTGTGTTATCGACATTAAAACCAGGCCAGTAGAATTCAGCGACTACCCTGCTGGTGATCTTCGCTTTACCTAAGTGTCCTGCCATGCTAGATTTATGTACCACCCTAAGTACTTGAGATTTGTATCTCTGAGGTATGACCACTTGCCTATACCTCTTATCCTCAGGAGTTATTAACTTCCTATGAATTAGATCGTTCTTCCGAACGAATATCTAACTGCCCCCTCACTTGCAGTGTTTAATTGCGCCGGACGCGATTTACTCAACAATAATTCTGATTGATTTCTCACGTTCTGGTTCTTATTTGAACACGTCACGCAAAATTCCGGAGATCGATTCAGGGACTATTAATTTCTGAAACGCGTTTTTCTCTTGTCGGGTTTGCGCTCGCGTTTCGACTGTCTGGGCCAAAATATCTTGAAGTCTGCCATGGTTGGAAGACGGGAAAGTTCAACATTTCCGATCGTCAGCTCGTAAATAGGGTTTTTCATACAAAGGACATCAACAGTTCCGGTTAGTAAAGGTGTTTCTACAGTGATCCTTGCTACGGGACTGCGACCGATCGTATGATCGAGTAACATTCATAGGGACTCCCACACGAGCATTTGGTTATGCTGCACGAGACTACATTTGATCACTACACCCGTGAAACCAGTGTCACGTAATGCTATTACTTCCCGACCGTTCACGAAACCTCTCGCGATTGGTACTCGCGCTTCGGGGAAAAGACACGTGCCAAGCGAATGAATACCTGGTTATACCTGCACAAGATTATCAGATATACCTTTACTCTGTATAGCCACTGCTACCTTATGTACAAGTCCGTTTCTTTTAGGACATTTTGCTTGAACATGACCCCATTCCTTACACAACTTTCTTTGTATACCCTAACGACCTGTACCCCTAACTAACTCCTACTTACCTCAGCTGATTTCATAAGCTCCCTAGGCATCGGTCTCGTAGACTGGTTTCCAGACCTGAGATCTTTGTAAACCACGTTCTGGGTTCCCCCATGAGCATCAGCAGAGAAATCGACCTGCTTAGCCATATCCTGTAGTCTGAAAAGACTTTCTCTTTCAGAAACTAACTTAGGTCCCTACAAACTATGTTCAACAATTGATCTCTAAGCAAGAAATCAGTTAACCCTTCAAACGTTTTCACCGCTTTGCCGCATTCAATCCACCGCTGAAAAAAGTTCATTATTTTAACGATGAACTGACCAAAGATTTATCCTTTCTCATGAACATTTTACTGAAACCCTGATCAGTGAGCTCGTACATTTTAAGAAGTGATTCCTTCAACGTCATTAAACACATCGTCGCTAGGTGGTCAGTATACATCCAGTGCTTTATCTTTTAATAATGTACTGAGATACAGTGCACAGTCATTTCAACTCCGCTTATTTTTCTCGGCATATCATTCAAACAGATGAAGATAACTATCCATGTTATCTTTTTCATCGTCAAGGGGGGGGGGTATTTATGACCCTTTAATTTGCTAAAGACAGAATCGTGTTCTCCTTTTCTAGCTGTAGCTAACTCTACCTTACGTTTATGATCTCGTTGTTTTAATCTTTCTTCTATCTCCAAACATTCTAACCCTGCCTCTGTTTCCCTTTCTATCTCCCCTCCCCCTCTGCTTCCCTTTCCCTTTTCCATTCTATCATTTCCTTTTCGGCCTGTTTTTCTAGTTATATCTTACCCTTATCTAATTCTATCCTTTCCTGTTCGACCTGTTTTTCTAGTTATATCTTTTCCCTCTCAAAAGCCATTTTGGTTTCTTCTGCTTCCCTTTCTAGGTCTAATGTGTCCCTTTTGGTTTTATTTTCTAATTCTATCAACTCTCTCTCTCTCTCTCTCTCTCTCTCTCTCTCTCTCTCTCTCTCTCTCTCTCTCTCTCTCTCTCTTCTTCCTGAATAAATTTCCTTAAGCTTTCTCATTCACACCCAAGTTCTAAGTCCTTAATGGATGACATGACTACTAGTGATATAACAAATATAATTTTTAAAAATAGACTAATCTTATCTTCCCGATGACAGCAACCAAAACAATGCTTTCAATATGTTTATACTGACCCACAGATCCTAATAAAACTAAATAAAATGAGCACCTACTTTAAACGTATCTTGTCAAGAAGTTTACACTCGAATATAAACAGAAAGTGTAGACTTTTACAAACAGGGTGATGACGATTTACTTAATACAAGGATCCCACTTCTGACACCATTATCGCAGAATATAAACCAAGTGGGTTTTGGATTAAATGGATAACTCAATAACAATGAGTGAAAGATGGAAATTTATTAACATAATTAGTAAAGAAAAATATATGATGTATAAATATAATGATTTTCACACGCCTTCAACATAGGATTGATCCAATCACTCTATACAAACACTCACACATTGATAAAAACCAAACATAAGATATGAATATGAAATAGAGAATCAAGAAACATCATGGCAATGTAAGATATTCACAAAATTTCAGTATGGACTGCGATTAAGATTCAATTTATCTCAAGGTATTCAAGTACGTTTCAAATGTTCTGCACTGTAAGTGAGATTCAGAAATCTCCTGGAATACAACAAAGATTCGAAATAATCTCATGCAAATGAAAATGTACCCAATTGAAACAACAATCGGAATAAACATATGCTTCCGGACCCTTGTACAGTCGTACAATTCAGAAACTGATAAACCGCACAGTTTCACCGAGTCCTTGGGTTGGTCCAGACTTGTATCGGCCGCTCGCACCCTTCACGGATCCAACACATGTACAGTCATCAGTACACACACGTACAGACAGCATACAGTACCCTTGTATTAGCTACGTCTACAGTCGTGGCTCATCAACATGCACAGACATAGGTAAATACATATTGACATCTAGAGATAGCTCTACTCGTCAGGTGCAAAAAAAAAACAATCTGGTAATAATAATGAATTCTGAGAAATCTCTAGATATGTGATAATACATTAAACTTTAATAGCAACATGTATATTCACAGTACACAACGTTTCAAATCTGCGTTGTAATTATTGAATCATAACACGATATGACATTATAAACTCAATAAGCTTCGCATATCAAATTAAATATAAATTTTACACTCACCCCTATGGCTTAAGAACACAATGGACAACGTGCACTCCTCGACAAGATCCAAAACGACCAGTGTGTCGATAATAAATTGATCTTGCTTACATCCATAGGACAGTGAGTAATATTCATGGTTCTCCCCGTGCATATCATGAAGAGTCTCAGCAGCTCACTCAGAGTGATTTATCAGTGCTGATAACTTCGCAATATTAAACAAAACAATGGACATTTCCGGATTCAGGAGCCATATATTATTTGACAAACTCCACAACCTTTTCCACTAATCCTTGTTCAGCGAAGCAAATTTGCGCTTGAATAACAAACTGGTCAGCAGCAGAATCGATACCTAACCTTACTGAACGTTCCTAGAAAATCTCTTGACTTACGGAAAGAAAGAAAAAACACTAATCTGGATGCTTGCGTTGTATGAAACCCTGAAAAAGCAGGCAAATTCGAAGACACCGAGTTGATTGCGAAAGATAGCCCAGACCGCAACGATGTATTTAACGATCGTCGCAACAAAATCAAAGATTGGCACTATTAATAACTGATCGATCGATTGCACTGGATCACGGGGTTGCAAGACTAGTATTTGCTGAATGGAGTAGAAGTCCCCTTGAGACCTAATCGAAGCAGTACAGCTTTCCATTTTTCCATTTGATAACTGATTCTACCAATTACAAAACAGTCATCAAAGAAGCCAGACTATAGTACCCAAATATTTAATCAATTGCATCGTTAACAATGCAGCCCTTAACCGAGCCCACAATCAAAATCCTTTCGAGTTTGAGCATTACAACCTGTCCAAGATAAACATCAGTGAAGAGGTCAAGACCATGTGTACCAGACCTTTCAAACCTGATTCTGACAAGAGGTCGTACTTGTCGATGTACGAAGCCACTGGACACTTTGGTAGCACCACCAGCCTAGGAATTTGGTATGACGATTGTGGGCTTTTGATTTCATTCCTGATCTCAATGACGAGGGACATTTCTACGCTATAAAATCCTGCCAACGTCATGTGGAACCGCTCTTTGCAGAACCTCTATCCAAAACGGTGAACGTCGTCTTTTGTGCAGATTTCGACAAAACGATAAAAATCAATAGTTTGACAGAAATGATTTTCCACTATTACAAACTATCAAATAATCTTAACTGTATTTGGACTGTGGAAGCTCCTTTGAGATGGATAACGAGGATGTTTTTGAAATACAACTAAAATTAAAATAAAGCGACGAACAGGACATCATAATATTGAAATGGCCAGAACAAGAACATTTAATTTCCTGTATTGCTAAGCACCTGGCTTAAAAAGTTAAACCTTTGACCTACAAACAGACGTGGATGTCACAAAGATCATCTCAGTAAAATTCAACGTGATAATTGCGTGATGATGAGTCATGAAGAAAAATTGGAAGAGTATATGGATGATGATTAAGGTCTCGTCTGGAAACAATCAGTATTGCATCAGTAGTGTAGGACTTGCTTAGTGTTTCTCTCCTCTATTGACTTATCTATTTTCATGGAGTCTAGAAAAAAAAACAAAGCAAATAACTATTCACTCGACAGAGATTTTCAACGGAAAAGTCAAATACCTGGGAACTTCAATGCATTTTGAAAAATAGTTCGTACACAGCTTCATGGAATCCTGAAGTGTGCGCTAAAGATGAATTTCCTCATCGCAAACGTCAATACATTTAACCTTATGTTATCAACACCGATGACAGTCATCTCATAGAAACCCTTTGGATGCCCGTCTTCTCAACGATTATAGTGTGTAGTATTTTGATTCTTATGGATTACTGCCTTTGCAAAACGATGTCATCGACTTTATGAGAAGACATACCTAGACGACTCGCTTCAATAATGTGAAATTACAATGCACAGAGTCCATGGTGTCTATCCAATATTTTGTCTATTTTCTTCATCACGCAGTTTAGATATCCCTTAGAACATTCAGTGGCTTATTTCGATGGCAACTATTCTAGAAACGATGACAAAATATAAAAATGGTTTTGTTAACATTATGGTTATCTTTTGCCTTGAGCTAGGAAACGTAGTGTGCATATCACACCAAAAGAAGCCAATGAGTAGAAGTGGAGTATAATTCCATAACATTGTCAACCTTGTAAATAAGTTCCTGTTTTGGAAAAACATGTTGACTTGTTGATTTTGTATTAATTGCTGTTGATAATTTATTGTTTGAAAGTGGGTGTCTAATTTGTTTAAAAATTTGCACTGTCTGAATATGTGCTCTTTCGTTTTTTCTCTATCCCACTGGGTTATGTTAGCTTTGGCATTCCTACAAAACCGACGGGATGTTATCCATCGCGTCCGTGTTTGAGACATATAGAGCAGTGCGGTCCCCAGTCATTACCTGATGCAAAATCCGGGAGAAATAAAAAATGTCTTGATCCTTAAGGTTGCGCAAGACCTGACAGAAGAGGTCTTTAGAAAAGAATTAAAGCAAGAAGATGTGATGTGACAGATATATATATATATATATATATATATATATATATATATATATATATATATATATATATATATATATATATAGACAGCAGAATCAACAACTATAGCAGCACCAACAACAACAGCCGGATCAAGAAAAAGGCTTACTTGATTATCGAGTGGACACCAAAGAGTTCTATTTCTCATGTCGCAGAAGCAGGCCGTATCCCATAGAAAAAATGCACCTAAATGTAGCAATCCTCGAAGACGTAAAAATAAATCACAAAGGCCCAAAGCAACCCCTTTCAGGTCTATCCATCTTTTAGGAAAGAAATACTACTCCATTATCAACACTATTTTTATTTGTATGATAGTCTATGTATGTGTGTTTGTATGTAAGGGTTTACATGAGTGTCAATAAACACTGCATGGTATTGCTTGTTTCATAGAGTGTGTTTGTTAGGTTTGGAATATTTTTGTATGTAATTGATGTAGTATGTTTGCATAAAAAAGATGAAAAGAGTGTTTCTTTCTGTCGATCTTTTCTATGTTAGGGTTTTGTTTGGATGTGAATGAATTAATGTTAAATTAAAGTGAACCGGCCACGAAGGGTCATTATTCACTGTTTTATCTTTCAACAGAAAATTATTTAATTTTTCCCGTGGGGTAAGTAATGGTGCCACATCCCCACGGGCGTTTATGCACACATAGTATGCTATTTAATTTGGTCGTCATGTCGCGCCCCTATTGAGGGACTATCGACATGAATGTAGAACCTGGGTGAGTGGGAATATATCAAAAACGCACTCAACACTATCAACCAATCGGAAGGAATGTGCTAGAGGTGCAATGGCACCAAATAATGACTGGTGATAAATGGTTTTCACGTCTCGTCGTGTTGAAGGTTTCTGGTCGTGATCAAGGAGGAAAAGGTCCGATAAGCCAACCCATGTATGTTGACAGCCTTGAAACGACCTAGCCATACTTATTTCAAATCAGGTCCAGTTTCAATAATGGACGGGAAATATTCCAATAATGTGTAAGCCACCTGTGTAATTAAACCAAAGTTTGTGTAGTTGAAGATTTTTGTCTAACTCCTAACATACCAATGTTTCTAGTACCAATTGTACGTATTGTAAGTCCCTAACAATTTTAATTATAGAATGTCTGTGCGACATATGTAGGTTGATCACAGTTAGGTTATATGGATTGTGAATTTCGAATGGCGATGTTCGAAATTGATCAAGTTAGGTTTCTCAAAACAGCTTGTCAAAGAGAGCTTTCGTACCAAATGAGAGCTCTGTAATGTCTAAATGGCAGTAGCCCTTAGAAGGGCTTTTTTATGGAGGGTTACGCAATTGTAACCAGTCTTCCCTCATTCTGATTTGCTTGCTCCGGTGTTCTCCTGTCGTCTCTTGTTCCTTGGGCCTCGCTTCATCTTGATTGTCAGCACCGGTGTCCTCCTCTCTTCTGGGTATCTAGATTTAAAATTGTCCCTATCAGTTTGGAAATACTCTGTACTGTTGTTACAAAAGTGTATACAGTCCCATGTGACAGCCTATTAATGCGGGTGTACTAGTCCCGCATTCCTGATGGTTCGAGGTTCGATACCACCTTGTATTTCGAATTTAGTTTTTAGGAAAATGCTAACTAATTTATATTTGGATGCAGCATTGTGGCGCTGGGTCTGATGGTCTTGGTGTTTTACGTATATGGAGAAAAGTTAGAAATAGATAGAGAGGAGTGTTAATGCCTTGATGATGGTATCCATAGTACACCCTTTTATTATTGTACCTGATGTTATTTTCATAAATTCTTCAATGTTTATTTCTATATAGTTTGTTATCCCTAATTCTAATTGGTTGTTTTACGTGTGCAGCCCCGCCAAATGATTGGTCAATGAACCCATGTGACCTCATTGTGGGGCTACAATTTATTTCTTAAGGTTGTTATAAATTTCAGAATTAGTATGTTATTTAGGTGTTTTAGTAGCCCGTCAAATGATTGGTCAATGAACCCATGTGACCTCATTGTGGAGCTACCATTTACTTCTTAAAGTTGTTATAAATTTCAGAACTAGTTTGTTATTTAGGTGTTTTAGTAGCCCGTCAAATGATTGGTCAATGAACCCATGTGACCTCATAGTGGGTTTACATATTGCTTCTTAAGGTTATTATACATGTTAGAATTTTAGAATAATTAGGTGTTAAGGCGATGTTTCTATATTTTGTCAATTAGCCCTGTTGTTTTAAGCAGTTCAATTATATTTTTGAATATTCCTTGAGGGTTGTTGTTAGTTAATTGGATTACTTCTGGGTATGTACTTGGTGTGGCTATGTTTAGTTGTTTGGATTTAAATTTGTCCCTTTTCCTTTTGTCTCTTTTTTACAGTTGTTCAAGATGTGGTGTAAATCTTCTGGGGTGTTACAATTGTGGCAATTAATGTTAGGTGGGAAGGGTCCTATGTATTTTCCAAAGATGTTTGCCAGTTTGGTTTGTCCTATTATTATTCTATTTATTTTAGATTGTTCATAACCTGTGCACCTGGGTGGTTTTATTACTCTACTTAACTTCCTTAATGATGTTGTGTAATATTCTCCCCCGTTTATTTATGTCCCAATCGGTTTGCCATTTTTGATTAATCATTGTGTTAATTAAACTATATAGCTCAGTTTGGTTATGTTTAAGTGGCATGTAATTAGGTTCGTCGAGTTTGTTTATAGCAAGTTGGTCTGCTAACTCATTACCTTTGATGTTAGTGTGGGATGGAATCCACATAAATTCTGCTATTAGTTTATTTGAATTTAGGGCTTTCAGTATTAGGTTAATTTGTTTTAAGAAATTTTCTCTAGATTTTGTGGTGGGGTTTCTTTGGGATTGAGGTTAGGACGCTTAGCGACTCGCTAATAATCAAAGTATTATTCGGTTTATTTTTCTCAATCCATTTTAATGATTCTAGGATGGCCCAAAACACAGCTGTATAAATGGAGCACTGGTCGGGTAGACGTCTACCCATTTGAATATTATGTTCTGGTATGACCATTATAACAGCTGTTTTGAAAGGATTTGTTATTCTTTAGCCATCCGTGTAATGTTTTGTAAACTTTTGATATTATTTATTATTTCTAATGCTAATGTTTTTAAATAGTTTTGTTCGTTCTACTTGTTTCCATTATCTGATAGGGATATATTTGCATTTGTTCCTACATTGCTCCAAGGTACTTTGTCGAACGTTATGTTTTTTTTCTACTTGGAATATGTATATTGGAAGTTTAGTTTTTAATTCATGAACTAGTGTTCCCATAGAGGTGGTGCTTCTTTAGAGTTTTTCTAAAAGGGGTGTTGCATTTGTTGATAGCCAGGTACGTGGGGTGTGTTTTTTCATGTGTCGACAATCAGGCTGCATATTTTAAGATGAGTTCCTGCCTTCTAAGATGTAATGGCAGTTCCCTTGTTATAACCTGTAGCTAGGATGTCGAGGTTGATGGCAGTGCTCCGGTACCAATGAGTAAGGCTTCTCTGTATTTTATTTAGTTTGTTTAAGTGACGCTTGGGTGCCGTGGTATATACTTGGCACCTATATTCAAGTTTAGATCTTATTACTGCCTTATACAGTATTAAAATAGTTTCATAGTTGGCACCCAACTGAGTGCCTTTGTGGCTTCTTAATAGATTTAAGTCCTGGTTGCATCTTTTAACTAGTTCTCTATATGCTGCGCCATTGTTAGGTGTTCATCAAAGTACATACCCAGAAATTTAGCTACTTTTACGAATGTTATTTCTTTATTTTGTATTGTTAATTTGGGATATTGTTTGAATTTCTTACTAGAATTGGTGTTCTTTGGGGTTTATTTACCAGGATAGCCCCAAAAGCGATGCCAATTGCAAAACAACTATCTATGAAAGCTATCGATGTTATTCGCGACAAAGCTCCTAGCGCAATCGGTGATCTTGCCGGTAAAGCGTTTTCTGCGGTCAAGGATAGAATTTTACGGTTATTACGACAAAAACAGCAATTGAAATTACCATCTACTCAAGTTATGCCGGCAAATGAAAGTAAAATAATCAATCAGGCCGCAACCCAAAGATTAATGGATCTGGCTGATGCATCGTTAAAAGGAAAAGAAGATAACATAACCGCTAGTCTGATAGCAGGAAGTGGTCTTCGTAGATAATTACAATTTAGGTCATAGTAATTACAATAAAATGTTTAAGCGTGAAACTGATGCAGCGTTAGACATGGGTAAACCAGTTCGTAAAAATGATTCCCTGCGCGATTATCAATATTATTATTACGATGCGGTACAACCAAATCAGCGTAGAAGAATAGAATTACAAGTACAAGATACAAGTCGGTATTTCTTACCAGCTGGAGCATTTATCGAAGTCGAAGGTCGACTTATAAAAGCAGACGATACAAATTATGAAGCTGCTACTAAAATTGCTTTTGTCAATAATGGCATTATGGCATTATTCAGTAGTGCTACATACAACATCGATGGAAATCATATCGAATCATGTCTGCAGCATGTTGATGTTGATACGACGATACTTGGTCTAGCAAGATACTCTGATGATTATTCAAGATCAGCTGGCCCATTGATGATGTTTGCAAAGGATATAACCGATTATGCAGATCATGCAGATTTAACTACTGGCAATGTAAGAGCCACTGGTGGAGCCACAGATTAAGCAGCAACCATATCAAAGTACAGGAAACGTTTCGAGCCATGGGACATCCAGACTGGATGAGGAGGAGGAAAAGAAGAAGATAATGATGACTTTCATCCAAATAGTACCATATTGGTAGGAAAAACGGAGTTATTAACAGAAGAAGAAACCAACCACCCTTCTAAGTGCCACTCCGTTTCCTCCAAAAAATATTTACTCTTTACGTTTTCGTTTTATGTTTGTTTGTGTTTGTGAGTGTGAATGTGAATGTGTCTGTTTTGTTTGTTCTTATCCAAACCATTTGTCCCTATAAAATTCGTTTCACCTACCTACAGTAGTGCGCATTCAGGTCAACTCAAACACTGTTACAAATGTATTGCCTGTTGCCAAGTTTGCCCCAGTGCTTCCACCACTGTGACGTCACACATGTTAATTTCTCGTATGAGCCTCAAGTGTAATTCGCATGTTAACTTTCCCTCTGACCTCCAAGTTCCATTACCATGTCAAATAAGCATTGACCCTATATTCTTTTTTAACTTTTTGTATGGAAGTCTCATAGACGCCCAGTCGTCTTCATATACTACTCATGACTGACCAAATTGTGAGGAACAAGTATAAAATATCTCTTTTACGATGTCTATATGTTCATGAATACGGTCCAACAATTACGTGAGAAATTCTGATACATGCAGCTCAGCTTTTAAATTTCGATCTGGTGCTCAGTTCAGATTAAAAAAATACTTCAATTAGTCTACCCATGCACACAATTGTGCTATTCATATGAAATGTTAGATTCAAAATGATGCATTTAGAAATCGTGTTCACACCTTGTCCAGTTAACAATACACGTTAGCTTGCGCATATTTCAAGCATGGATTATAGCGATCAGTCAACATAACATATATGAAGTTGTTGTCTTTACTTTGACAGGTATGAATCTGTTAAATGAAATTTTATTTTATGCTGACATCATGAAATTATGAATATATGATATTTGTTTATATATGTAAACACGAATCTGTCAAAGTGTAATATGCACAAAACATTCGAATATATCAAAATTAAGAAATACACTGTTTATCAACAGATATGAATATATACAAATGCATAGATATGCAAATATGTCCGTCCAATATTGCCTTTAGAGTCTTAAGATATGTTCATGTACCTGATGTGGTTGTGGGTAAGCGTACAGCTGGCAGCATAGTTAGGGCTGAATTTATTAGTAGCAGATCATACCATTTGCTGCTTCTGATGTCGTTTTTAGAGCCTTTCACCCATACCACCCACTCACCTCTATGTTTCAAAGACCAGAAAATGCATAGTTTATTACTGATTTGATTCTTATTCTGTGAGTCATTTTTTCTATGATCAATATTTGTGCTTCTTTAATTGCATTGTCCCTTTGGTAGACATGTATTGGTACTTTCACTCTAATGACACGAATTTTAGTTTACTGATTAAATGTTTTAGATTTAAATTGATTTATGAAACAATATTGTTTAACTTATACCTTTATGCAGCACTTTTATAACTCGTGAGGTGCGGGAATGTTTTTGTTTTCTTATCACTCGATAAATCGCCGCATCACAATATGTATACAGTGTTAACTTTTTGTACTACTACTACTACTACTACTACTACGACTACTACTCTCTCTCTCTCTCTCTCTCTCTCTCTCTCTCTCTCTCTCAATAAAATTATCATTACAATATTTACCATCACCGTTTAAATAGTACAATAAAAGGCAAATATAGCATGATTCAACTAATTTCCTTTAATATATGGTCTATTCGCTGTGGGAAATAATTGATGAGAAACTTTACTGTGTCCTGCATCGAATTCAATTCAACCTTCGGAAATAGGATGGTATCCGAATCTAGGAAATTTGTGCTGATTGTTTACACGTATTTATTTCACTCTAGTTTTGTTATCACCGATTGTAAAGGCTACAAATTAAAACTTGGTCGTATTCTAGACTAGATGAGAGAACACATAATGGAATTGATTTATAACCGCTACTAGGTATTTTACCCGAAGTCTTAAGTAACTCAAGGAACAATTTCTTGATTACCTACACCTACATGTACCTCCCAATCCATTATTTTAATAACAGAGCGTACATAATAAAATTATACCAGATAACTTATTTGGCCTAGATTCGAGAGTACTTCATGGAATCGATTGACACCCGTTAGTAAGAATTTTAGTCGACATTCTGATTACCTCAAGGGATAATATATCGAATGCATACTCCTAGTACATGACCCTTACTTTAAAATAGTGCACTGGCAAAAATTAAAACCTATATCTTAATATGGCCTAGATTCGAGATGACTTCATGGAATCGATTGATACCCATTACTAAGAATTCTCGTTGATATTCTTTTAATGTATTGATTGATTACGCCTAGACCCTATCCTTGTTTGTTTGTTTATTTGATTAGGATGTTTAACGTAGCTTTAACAATTTTTCAGTCATATCGCTACGATGTCTGCATTGAGGCAGTTTATAGCGATGTCTAGCACTGGGACATCATGACGCCGACATGTAGGATGATGTCCCATCTAGTCACATTATCCTGACACCAGGTCGACCAGTCCTAACTCTAACCTCTTATAGCTGAGCGCCAAACGAGACAGCTGCTAGTACCATGTTTGTAAGCCTGTGGTATGACTCGGCCGAGAATCGAACCTACGAACTCCCGATTACGCGGCGGACGCTCTAACAAATAGGCCACTGGAGCGGTTTACCCTCTCCTTGCTTGAAGAGAGTGCGCAGGCTAAAATTAAAACCTATTTCTTATTATGGCCTAGATTCCAGACCACTTCATGGAATCCATTGATAACCGTTGCTAGGAAAGTGTAGACGAAATTCTTAATAACTAACGGAACAATGTATTGATTGTTTACACCTAGTTCTCACCCATTGTCTGTTACTGATACACTTCCATTATTAGTACCGAAATTATAAATAACTCAAATAACAATGTATTGATTGCCTACGCCTAGTTCCCGACCCTTGCTTTTAATTTAGACACTTGCATTATATTTTTTTATCTGTTTCAATTTTGGTTTTGCAATCTTTATTCATACTTTTCATTTTCAATTTCAAAATTCAAATATAACATTTTATTAAAGTTAAACAGGATGTGGCAAAATAGGAACTTATACATCGTAAAAGGAAGGTTTCTGCTGGCTAAAAGCTTAATGTTATGTTTATCACATCTAAACCGACAAAGTTTATGTTGTTTCTTTATGTATCAAGATCATCTGGTCTGGCACACAGAAAAAGAGTTGGGAAAACAACATTAAAGGGTGGACACGCATGGTGTTTGGAAATTCCCAAAAGGGCGGTAGAAAACATAGAAAGATGGAGAGAACTGGTTGTGAAATCATCTGAGGTCTTTTCAGTGTAGGAAATTAAACATGAGAACCTTTATTGTGTTCTGCCCCGAATTCGAGACTACGTTTGGAAATTGGATGGTTACTGAATCTGTTAATTTATTTTAAAATTGAGGAGAAATGTTCTCTGATTGTTTGATTGTTTACACGTACCTGTGTCACTCTAGTCTTCTTTTCTCCGACTGCAAAGGCTACAAGTAAACCATTTACCGTATTCTAGCTTAGTTACGAGGCCGCTTCATGGAACTGGTTTATAACCGCTACTAGGAATTTTAACTGAAGTTTTGGGTAACTCAATGAATAATGTCTTGATTGCTTACACCTACATGTACTTCCCAATCCATGTTTTTAATAACATTGCGCATATACTAAACTTAAAACCGAGTGTTCCGACCTGGAACCAACGCGTGACAAATACTATAATGTACATGACATGAAAGAACTTTTTGATACTATAAAAATCACTAGTATTTTAGATTTCCTGAAGGAAGTAAATCTTTATTTTAAACTATAACTTGTATGACATCACGTAAAAGCATTTTTATCTAATGCAAATACCGTCTCTTATTTACAACATCTAATCATCAACATACAACATTTACATCTCCCGTTGATTGAGAAGCTACATATTTTCCTGTTACCAACATCTTACCATTTTATATTTAACAATTATGGTTTTGTTATATCGCTGGTCGATATTAATCCTTTCTTATTTTTAAACATATAACCTATTGTATGGCGCTAAATAGCCTAAAAGTGCTGGTGTGCCGTTAAAATTCAAGTAATCAATTAATCAATCTAAACTTAAGACCGTATTTGGCCTGGATTCTAGAGCAATTCGAGGAATTAATTGATACTCGCTACTAAGAATTCAGTCGAAATTCTGAGTAAGTCAGAGGATAATGTGATGATTGTTTACACCGACATGTAGTTCCGAGCCCTTGATTACAACAATAGAGCACACATTCTATTATTAAAACCTATAGCTTGTTATGGCTTGGATCCAAGACTACAAAATAGAATTGATTTATAAACGCTACTAGGAATTTTAGCTAAACTTCTGGACATTTAGGGATAACGTATTGATTACGTACACCCATGGCAGTCATTTCAAGTTGTTTCAGGGGAGGTTGCAAAACCTGAAAGGCTTTTCAGTTTTCGTATATTGGTTACATCAGTTTTACAGCACATGCAAATTCACACACTTCCATTGCTTTTTCAGTTTTCATTTGGGGAGAAAAATGAACTGATGACGACCCTGCTTAAACCTACTTCACAACCCTTGTATTTAATAACATAGCGCACATGTAAAATTAAAACCTATATATTTATCCAGCCCTGTATTGGAGAGCACTTCATCGAATAGATTGATACCTATTACTAAGAATTTTAGTCGAAATTCTGAGTAACTGAAGGAATAATCTATTGATTGCTTACGCGTAATGCCTGACCCGTGCTTTAGGACAGTGCACAGGCTAAAATTAAAATCTATTTCATATTATGGCCTGGTTTCCAGACCACTTCCTGGAATCATTTGATAACCGTTGCTAGGAAAGTGTAGACGAAATTCTTAATAACTAACGGAACAATGTATTGATTGTTTACACCTAGTTCTCACCCATTGTCTGTTACTGATACACTTCCATTATTAGTACCGAAATTATAAATAACTCAAATAACAATATATTGATTGCCTACGCCTAGTTCCCGACCCTTGCTTTTAATTTAGACACTTGCATTTTATTTTTTTTCAGTTTTCATTTTCATTTTCGATTTTTATTTTACGATTTCACTACTCATTTTCAATTTGTTTTTCTAGCATTTAGTAATTTATGTTCTTTTATTTTTATGTTCGAATTTCAGTTTCAATTTTGGTTTTGCAATCTTTATTCATACTTTTCATTTTCAATTTCAAAATTCAAATATAACATTTTATTAAAGTTAAACAGGATGGGGCAAAATAGGAACTTATACATCGTAAAAGGAAGGTTTCTGCTGGCTAAAAGCTTAATGTTATGTTTATCACATCTAAACCGACAAAGTTTATGTTGTTTCTTTATGTATCAAGATCATCTGGTCTGGCACACAGAAAAAAAGGTTGGAAAACAACATTAAAGGGTGGACACGCATGGTGTTTGGAGACTCCCAAAAGGGCGGTAGAAAACATAGAAAGATGGAGAGAACTAGTTGTGAAATCATCTGAGGTCTATTCAGTGTAGGAAATTAAACATGAGAACCTTTATTGTGTTCTGTCCCGAATTCGACACTAAGTTTGGATATTGGATGGTTACTGAATCTGTTAATTTATTTTAAATTGAGGAAAAATGTTCTCTGATTGTTTGATTGTTTACACGTACCTGTGTCACTCTAGTCTTCTTTTCTCCGACTGCAAAGGCTACAAGTAAACCATTTACCGTATTCTAGCTTAGTTACGAGGCCGCTTCATGGAACTGGTTTATAACCGCTACTAGGAATTTTAACTGAAGTTTTGGGTAACTCAATGAATAATGTCTTGATTGCTTACACCTACATGTACTTCCCAATCCATGTTTTTAATAACATTGCGCATATACTAAACTTAAAACCGTATTTGGCCTGGATTCGAGAGCAATTCGCGGAATTAATTGATACTCGCTACTAAGAATTCAGTCGAAATTCTGAGTAACTCAAAGGATAATATGATGATTGCTTACACCGACATGTACTACCGAGCCCTTTATTACAACAATAGAGCGCACATTCTAATATTAAAACCTATAGCTTGTTATGGCTTGGATTCTAGACTACTAAATAGAATCGATTTATGAACGCTACTAATAATTTTAGCTAACATTCTGGACATTTAGGGATAACGTATTGAATACGTACACCCAGGGCAGTCATTTCAAGTTGTTTCAGGGGAGGTTGCAAAACCTGAAAGGCTTTTCAGTTTTCGTATATAGGTTACATCAGTTTTACAGCACATGCAAATTCAGACACTGACATTGCTTTTTCAGTTTTCATGCTTAAACCTAGTTCACAACCCTTGTATTTAATAACATAGCGCACATGCTAAAATTAAAACCTATACATGTATCCAGCCCTGTATTGAAGAGCACTTCATCGAATAGATAAATACCTGTTACTAAGAATTTTAGTCGAAATTCTGAGTAACTGAAGGAATAATCTATTGATTGCTTACGCGTAATGCCTGACCCGTGCTTTAAGACAGTGCACAGGCTAAAATTAAAACCTATTTCTTATTATGGCCTAGTTTCCAGACCACTTCATGGAATCCATTGATAACTGTTGCTAGGAAAGTGTAAACGAAATTCTGAATAACTAACGGAACAATGTATTGATTGTTTACACCTAGTTCTCGCCCATTGTCTGTTACTGATACACTTCCATTGTTTCTTCAGTTTTCATTTTCAATTTTGGCCCTTTCATTTATTTATTTTTGTTTTTCTTTTTCTCTTCTCAATTTTCAATTTATTTTTCAGCAATGTTGTACTTTTCAAACATTGATGTTCAACTTTTAGTTTCAATTTTGGTTTGCAATTTGTATTCACATTTTTTTAAAAAAAAATCAAGCTCAAAGATAGGCTTTTATTGAAGTTAAACAGGATGGGGTTAAAAGGAAATTATATATCGTAATAGGAAGATTTACACATAATAAAAGCTTAATTTTATGTTTATCACATCTAAATCGACAAAGTTTATGCTGTTTCTTTCATTCACAGAGATATATGCGTGCTCTGCAAAAAACTGTACAGGTCTATGTCTAACACAAATACTAATGCCTAAAACACTTATCACCCTTGAGTGATTGTACAAAATAACTTTTATCTAAGATAGACTTGACCAATTTATGAAAGAAACGCATACGTGTATAATAAATATGGATTTATATCTGATATTTTTGAGACGGTTGTGTCTCAAGATCAACTAAACTGACAGACACGAAAAATGTGGGAAGACGATTAAAATGTGGAGAGCCATGGAGTTTAGAGATTCCCAAAGGAAAGTAGAGAACGGAGAAGATGGAGAGAATTAGCTGTGAAGTCATCTGGGGTCTATTCGGTGTGGGAAATTAAGGATGATAACCTTGATCTTGGTCTACGTCGAGCTCAAGACTACTGATGGAAATTTAATTGTATCACTCTCTAGGAATTTTGGACAGAATTTCTTTAAACACTTACGGAAAAATTACTGGAAATTAAAGCCTACTTGTGGCGTCATTCTAATTTTGCTATTACCCACTATAAAGGCTTCAATTAAAACATATCCTACTCTAGCCTAGTTTCTAGGCCACTAAATGGAATCGATTTGCACCCGCCATTGGGAATATTAACCGATTTTATGAGTAGTTCAAAACGATAACGCACTGACTGCATACATATACATGTAGTTCTCTATCCAGGTTTTAAAATTCAAAATTAAAACCTTTATCTTATTATGGCATAGATTCTAGACTACATCATTCTATTGATTGATACCCGTTAATAAGAATTTTCGCCGAAATTCTGAGTAACTCAAGGAAAAATCTATTGATTGCTTACGCGTAGTGCCTGACCCTTGCTTTAAGATAGTGCACATACTAATATTAAAACCTATTTCTTATTATGGTCTAGTTTCCAGACCACTTCATGGAATCCATTGATAACCGTTGCTAGGAAAGTTTAGACGAATTTCTGAATGACTAAAGGAACAATGTATTGAGTGTTTACACCTAGTTCTCGACCCTTGCCTATTATTGATACACATCCATGTCTTTAAAACCTTACGAAAAATGTGCTGATTGTTTACACGTATTTATTTCACTATAGTTTTGATATCACCGATTGTAAAGGCTACAAATTAAAACTTGGTCGTATTCTAGACTAGATGAGAGACCACATAATGGAATTGATTTATAACCGCTACTAGGTATTTTACCCGAAGTCTTAAGTAACTCAAGGAATAATATCTTGATTACCTACACCTACATGTACTTCCCAATCCATTATTTTAATAACATAGCGTACATAATAAAATTATACCCGATAACTTATTTGGCCTAGATTCGAGTGTACTTCATGGAATCGATTGACACCCGTTAGTAAGAATTTTAGTCGACATTCTGATTACCTCAAGGGATAATATATTGAATGCATACTCCTAGTACATGACCCTTACTTTAAAATAGTGCACTGGCTAAAATTAAAAGATATATGGCCTAGATTCGGGAGGACTTCATGGAATCGATTGACACCCGTTACTAAGAATTTTAGTCGACATTCTGATTAACTCAAGGGATAATCTATTGATTGCTTACGCGTAATGCCTTACCCTTGCTTTAAGATAGTGCACAGGCTAAAATTAAAACCTATTTCTTAATATGGTCTAGTTTCCAGACCACTTCATGGAATCCATAACCATGGAATTGATAACCGTTGCTAGGAAAGTTTAGATGAATTTCTGAATGAGTAAAGGAACAATGTATTGAGTGTTTACACCTAGCTCTCGACCCTTGCCTGTTATTGATACACATCCATTGCCTTTTTCAGTTTTCATGTTCGAATTTCTTTCTTTAATCTTATTATTTTGTTTTTCGAGTTCAATTTGTACTTCATTTTTTTCAAAATATTTTTATTGTTTATCTATGATGTTAAAATTGTATTTAAATTCGTTTTACAGTTTTTCTTCTATTTTGTATTTTCAAATATAGCATTTTATTGATTTTTGACAGGATGGAGCAAAAGAGGAAGTACAATGACTGTTTTAACTTGCTAAACGTTGAATTATATGTCTGTCATGTAAACTGACAATATTTATATTTAATTCAAAGCGATTCAGGAGAGCTCTGAATAAAGGCTTCTTATCTCTCTGCCTACCTCAAATAATAAAGCTAACACGGTTATCTATCTTGTGTGATAGTACAAATACAGTTTTCAAAGAGGATCTTGAGAAATGTATGAAAGAAGGGCATATAATATATATGAAATTTCTTCCGATTAAACGTTTTCATGAAAACAAACCCTTGGGATTATTTGTTTATTCCGGTCTATTTTGCAATGGAAAGAAAATCCAACATATTGTCACAACGATTTCACAGGACAAATTAGAACGCCATAGCATGTCTTCATTGTCAAAACATAGTGTACTCCACATTACAGACATAATTCATTTAATCTTCACTTCAATTTAAGTGCAACTGAATCAAAAGTTTAAGACATCAAGTTGTGGCCAAAATTGTTTTAAAAAATGTTAAGAAAAGATTCATTATTGAAGGAAAAACTGAATATATATCATTTGGTTCTCTATTTCTTTGCAAAGCTTTAAAATGTAGCGAATAATTAACGCTAGCTAGCACTGTGAAGGTTCCAAGATACATGTTCTTCCTAAAATGTCACTTGCTAGGAATTATTTGTCGCAATAAGATACAAGCAACAACAGTTTTCACTCAATCGCTTGTTTCATGTACTATCTACATTGAATATTATTTGTAACTCATTAGCTTTTAAAAAAGCATCTATTCATTTAAAAGTTAGATGTCACGTTTGTAGTATATAGAAACGGGGTTCTGACTCACTTCTGTTACTGCGTGATAAGAGTGCTCAAGAGATTCCCCCGTGGACCTACATACTACTGGGTTATGCGGAGTCTGACTCACTGCGTGATAAAGAGTTTCCTTGTCTGTGGTTTACTTTCTCGTGCGATAATGTCCGTGTGATAGTGTGTAAATACCATTGGTAAGATAACACTTATCATCAAACAGAGTCCTTTTAATTTATGAGCAAGGTGGACATGTTATGTCTTTGTGATCGGAAGGTTCTTATGGAACAGAAGAGTAGATGTCTTTGTATTGACTGTCTAAAATGATCTACAGTAGTGATGTGACCAATGACGGGTTTTTGACACCTTTGCCCTTTTTCCTAAATGGTATCATCATCAAGTGTGTGGCAATAATTTTGGACCTAAGTCTTATGATTGCTGTGATGGGTACCACACAAGTTTCATGTTTTAACTTTCCAAGATACTTTTTATTATCATTAGTGTAGATTGGACTTGTTTCAGGATAATCGCTAGAAACAAAGAGGTCTCGATGCTGCTACAGATCCGAGTACACATCGTCGGTGTGATTTTCATGGATGAGTGAATCGGTATCGGTCATGAGCAGTGTAGCTTTGCTTCAATGTTGGCAGTTGATAAAGTCATAATGAAACTCGAGAATGAGCACATTGGAAGGATCAGAAAAAGCCGCTTCAACATAAATGGGTTTTGCCTACGTTTAGGATAGGTTTTCAGGATTCGATCGCGACGGGTTTTTCATCAAAGATTTTAACACTGACGAATGCAAAGTTGGCTACGAGCTTATCTCGTTACTGACGATTTCGATACTTTTTCCTGCGTTTGATGATTTCCATGGTGTTTCCGAAGTTATGGCATTGAATACATTTTTACCGAAATCCGTAGTTGCATTGGCTTTTGTCTCGTGTTGAAGTCGGCATAGGTTTTAGTCCATAGAGATTGTTTAAACTCAAGAGTACGGGGAGCTTTCTCAAGAACGAGTGCATGTTAGAGAGTTTGTCGAGCAGTCGATTTTGTAGCGGGTTTTGTTGTTGATGTTGGGAACTACGTTTTTTTACCTTGGCGTTTCCGAGACGGAATGGCTTTTTTCCTCAAGTTTCTGTGACAAAAGTATCGAGCTGGTAACGATGAGTTGCTCAGCACAGAAGGGATAATCTTTAAGGGCATCGTGGAGATGAGAGGAATAAAGGAGATCGACTTCGACGACATAGCAATGTCCATCATCGTATCCCGCTTGTCTTTGCTCAATGAATTGTTCTCCAGTGATCCAGTGCAAATCTCAATGGAAATGTTTGTGACATGATACGTTCGAAGAGATTGGCGGCATGAAGATACACAGTGTTTGTGAATGGTTTCATGAGATTGCAGTTTTTCATGTATTTGTGATCGGCGACTGTTTGTTGTTTAATAACAGATGTTTGACCGCGAATCATAGGTGAAGATGTACTTGTCCGGATCGGTAACGAGTTCAATCTGAGCTTGAATCGTCTTGAAGAGGGAATCCAACGAGAGGCCAGAAGAGCAGAAATACCAGAAAACGAACATCTGAAATTTTCAAAAACATCCTGAAGCAGGAGTACATCCGTTTTCAAGTACATGTCGTGATATTCTCATATAGTTTGACAACCGATGTTGTTCCATATCTTGATCGCGTATTCGTATTCCTTATCTGTGATGCCGAAGAAATGTAGGTGAGAATAGAAGGCGTCAATGGGTGGTAACGAGATTTCATCGAATCTCGACCACGCATCGATGTATCCATAGGGAAAAACTCCTTTTCGCTGGAGTAGACGAGTCCAAATTCTTTTTCAAGGTGTAGTAACTTAGGGCAGGTTTTAAAGAGTTCTTACAGCAACGACGCCATGAAATGGAACTATCGATGAATAGAAAATGTCCAATCGAAAACGAATTGAACTTCTCAAAATTATTGGGGATACATTTGATGGGGTAGGAACCTAACTCTGCACGGTTGACTGAGCGATACGATAATGACATGCCCATCTTATTCTCGCAGATAATGCGCGATCACCGGTGGAAAGTCTGGATCTGTGAAAAATATATTGCATCAGCATGAGCAGCACCACGAGACCGGTGAGATAGCATGATGGTCTCTGACTTTTTTGTCCAGTGGCTTAAAGTACTCTTCGCATATAAAGCATAGCTGAACTGATCTGTGCTGTCGAAGTTGTGACGGTGTGAGTGGAATGATCGACGTTGGATAATGCCGTAGAGCGGTGATGTGTTTCCATACAGCTACGAGTTTTTCAAAGAATAAGATAAGATAATGCAATATTCGACATATTGTTGTCGATACGACGAAGACAAATGCTTAGCAAGTTTTATAGCATATTGAACACGGTACATGTTTGTGTTCCACTTGAGTTAAAGAATAGACTGGATCAAGAGTCAATTTGGACTCGTTTTCTTTCAATCGTGATATTTACAGCTATGTGCAATTATATACAACGAGGGTACAATCTCCATCAAGTCTAAAATGCCTTCACATATTATCACGGCTAGAGATATACGTGTAATCTTAATTAAGGTATATATGACAACACAATCTCCATTCGCTCTAAAATGTTTTCGCATATTATCACGCCTAGAGATATACATGTAATCCTAATTACCTAATTAAGGTATATATGAAAGACCTGGTGTGAATTCCTAAAATGCCTTCACATGTTTGAAGTCCAGAGGTCATATATATATATATATATATATATATATATATATATATATATATATATATATATATATATATATATATAAGACAACACAACCCCATGTGGGTTCCTCAAGTACCTTCGCATCTGAGTAGGCCCAGGGGCAACACGAAATACAGTCCCCGTGTTAGGATCTAACCCGTCAAATAAAGATATAGAACCTCAGTGGTTATGCTATGTGTATGACGTCGCAACATATATTTCTTAATTAAGGTATATATGATATATTTTATATATACAAAGAATTATATAAGACGACACAACCTATAACCTCTAGGTTCGAGTGTTCTAGCAGGTTGAAGGTACAATAAGCTAGATAGAGACAACACAACAAAGGATTATATATGATGATATATCAGAACACCTATCCTGTCAACAACAGTCTAGTGAATTCCAATATGAATGATGACAGCCTATCAGATTACCTAGCCAGTCAACACAGTCTAGCGAACTCCAAAAAGGCGTGGTTTGATAGTGAAACACTATTTATATACATATATACATATATACATATATACAAAGGACTATATACATTATATACATATATACAAAAGACGGCAGAATACACACAGGGGCTATAATCTACATTGAACTTAACCACACTACCCCACAAAATCAACCCGGGAAAATGCAAAAACACATTCACACCGTGTGACGGTTTGACGTAGAGTGGTTTTCAGTTGAACTTCGATCATTGGCTGGAACCCCAATAACAAAACCGGTTGTATAATATATATCTGACTAATATATGATAATCAATAATAGTAGTGTGTGATTTTTGCTCTTTCGTAACTTTATGTGATTATTCACAGCATCTAAACAAATCAAGATACCTGAATACAGTATTTAAAAAAATGCCATATTTTTAAATACTGCTTTATGTGATTTATTCTCTCATTCATCTCTCATCTCCGCCTGTGGCCCCGTTTGGGACATAGGCCGCCAACCAGCTCCCTCCAGGCGTCTCGGTTCTGGGCGAGTCTCTCCAGCTGTCCCCAAGTCTTGCCCATCTTCTTTGCGTCTGCATCCAAATCACGGCGCCAGGTGTTTCTGGGTCTTCCTCTCTTCCTCTTTCCTTGAGGGTTCCATGTGAGGGCTTGCCTGGTGATGTTGGGAGCAGGTTTGCGGAGGGTGTGGCCAATCCATCGCCAGCGTCTATGAATTATGTCATCCTCAACTGGCTGTTGCTTCGTTCTCTGCCACAGTTCGTCGTTGTTGATTCTTTCTGGCCAGCGGATCTTTAGGATCTTCCTGAGGCAGGTGTTGATGAAGACCTGGATTTTCTTCATGGTGGTAGCGGTGGTTCTCCAGGTCTCTGCTCCGTACAGCAATATCGGCTTCACGATGGTGTTGAAGACCCTGATCTTGGTGGTGATGTTAAGCTGCCTTGATATCCATATGTTCTTCAGCTGATGGAAAGCTGCCCTTGCTTTGCCGATGCGTGTCTTAACGTCTGCATCCGTTCCTCTCTGCTTGTCCAGGATGCTGCCAAGGTAGGTGAAGCTATCCACCTCCTCCAGCGCATCGCCTTCCACTGTGATGGGTGTATTGCTGGATGCATTTGTCTTGAAAACCTTGCTCTTTCCTCTGTTGATGTGGAGGCCCAGGCTGGCTGAGTTGTCCGCAACAATGCTAGTCTTTTCCTGCATCTGTTGTTGGGTATGCGAGAGGAGAGCCAGGTCATCAGCGAAATCTAGGTCGTCCAGCTGTTTCCACAGCGTCCACTGGATGCCGTTTCTTTTTTGGTCTGTCGATATCTTCATGACCCAGTCGATGGCCAGCAGGAAGAGGAATGGTGATAGAAGGCATCCTTGTCTCACCCCTGTGTTTACTGCAAAGGCATCAGTGAATTGCCTGCCGTGGACGATCCTACAAGTCATTCTTTCATAGGACTTCCTGATGATGTTGGTGATCTTTTCCGGGACTCCATAGTGCCTTAGTAGTTTCCAGAGGGTCTGCCTGTCAACGCTGTCAAACGCTTTCTCATAGTCGAGAAAATTCACGTAGAGTGGCGAATTCCACTCCAGAGACTGTTCCAAGATGATGAGCAGTGTCGCTATCTGGTCCGTGCATGACCTTTCCTTTCGGAAGCCAGCTTGTTGGTCACGGAGATGCGGGTCAACTGCCTCTTTCATCCTGTTCAGTAAGATACGGTTAAACACCTTCCCCGGGATGGACAACAGCGTAATCCCCCTGTAGTTGGAGCAGTCACTGAGGTCACCTTTCTTAGGTAGTTTGACGAGGTAGCCTTCTCTCCAGTCTGCTGGTACTTCTTCGTCTTCCCATATCGTGCCGAAGAGCGGGTAGAGGAGCTCCACACTGGTTTCCACGTCCGCCTTCAGCGCCTCTGCCGGAATGCTGTCGGGTCCTGCAGACTTGCCGCTCTTCAATTGCTTGATGGCGCTGCGAATCTCCTCTTTGGTCGGTGCACCGCACTCTATTGGCAGGTCACTTTCCGCTGGCGGTACGTCTGGTGGGTTTGCAGGCGCTGGTCTATTTAGCAGTTCCTGGAAATGCTCAACCCATCTGTTCTTCTGTCCTTCCTCGTCTGGGATCGCTCTTCCATTCCTGTCCTTGACTGGTTTTTCTGGCTTGGCAAACTTTCCTGAAAGTTTCTTGATGGTGGCATACAGGTCTCTGGTGTTGCCATGGTGAGCTGCTTCTTCTGCTTCTGTTGCCAGCATCTCTACGTAACTCTTCTTATCTTTCTTGATGCTGCGCTTGACGCTTCTGTTGGCTTCCGCGTACTCGTCATTTGCTTTTGCTTCTGCTGTTCTTGTCCTACTGTTGTTTACGGCAGTCTTCTTCTCTCTTCTTTCTTGAATCTTCCTCAGCGTCTCTGTTGAAATTCATTCTTTGTGCGTGTATGTTTTGGGGCCCAGTACTTCTTGGCATGTTGATGTGAGTGCCTCTTTCACTCTTTTCCATCTGTCTTCTATGGTCTCTTCTTCAAGCAGCTCTTCTAGAACCTGGAACTTCTTGGAGAGGGTGATCTTGAATTTCTCCTGTTTGTTGTTATCTCTTAACGCCGTGGTGTTGTAACGACGGCGTTGATTGGAGCCTCCTGTCCAGTTTCTCTTGAGCTTCAGTTTCATCCAGGCAACGAGTAGATGATGGTCTGAGGCAACGTCTGCTCCTCGCTTAACGCGGACATCCCGAAGGGAGCGGCGAAACGTCCTCACGATGCACACGTGGTCTATTTGGTTTTCCGTCTGCAGGTCTGGTGACACCCAAGTTGCCTTGTGTATCCTTCTGTGGTTGAAAACACTTCCTCCGATGACCAGGTTGCTTGTGGCACACAGGTCGGCAAATCTCTCTCCGTTGTCGTTCATCTCGCCAAGCCCATGCTGCCCCATGATCTCCTCGTAGCCTCTGTTGTCGCTGCCGATCTTAGCGTTGAAGTCACCCATGATGATGATGATGTTTTTCTGTGGTCGGTCTTGGATGATGGTTAGCAGCCTGTCGTAGAAATCATCCTTCTCTTCTTCCTCACTGTCGTTTGTCGGGGCGTAGCACTGGATAATGTCTATGTTAATCCTCTTCTTTTTTGGTACTGAAGGAGGCTGTCATTATCCTTGGGCCGTGTGCTTCCCATCCAAGGAGTGCTCCCTGAGCTGACTTGGACAGCATCAGTGCCACGCCTTGGGTGTGTGCAGCGTCGTCCTGCTCGTGTCCCGAGTACAGCAGTAACTCGCCGGAAGCCAGTCGTTTCTGCCCGGAACCAGTCCATCTTGCCTCGCTGATTCCCAGGATGGTGAGGTTGTATCTTCTCATCTCTGCGGCAACTTGCGCTGACTTTCCGGTCTCGTACATGGTACGCACGTTCCATGTACCGATGGTAGTGGTGGTCCTGGTGGAGACGATGGTCGTCGGCCTGACGGCTTCCAGATGACTCTGGTTTTCACCATCCGGCGTCATACATCTTCCAGCTGGAGATCCATCTTCTCCCAGGACCGTTGTTCCTGTTGGTTTACTTTTTGGCGTTTCTGTAGCAAGTTGTTTTTTTCCGGGGTGGGGTTGCTAGCCCCACGCCCAACCTTCCTCCTTTTGCAGCCGGGCTTAGGACCGTCCTAGGCGGAGTTGATTCATTCTCTGGCAGAATAAAAAAAATTAGAGAACGAACACGCGATTATTCCCATGAGATCATAGAGGGTACTTCCGTAACTACAACCCAAGAGTTTTCTCTGTTTCAGGACTATACACACATGCCTACACGAGTTATTTCCCTTCGGTGTTAGGATATTTAATTCTTTATAATATTCAAACCTGATTTTTGGCCCATTTTTCTTTGAAAGAGTTTATTTAGTTTTATGTTCTGTTACTTTTTGTACCGAGGATTGGCAAATATCAAAATACTTGCCGGCGCTATTCGACGATTGAAATATTTTTTCTTCACCGGTATCAACATTTATAGATCTGACACATCTTGCAATGTTGGGTTATTTTCCAGTACAACCTCGTTTGGTATTCTCACTCTTGTAATAGCTTGAAGATTATCCAATTTATTATTTTTTGGACATCTATCAATATGGTAAATCACAAAACAGAGTCAGGGTTAGAGAATTAAACTCTTTTATTATAATGGCGCTTAAGTTCCCTGTATCGCTTACCACCAGAATTGAAACAGCTGCGATTTTCCTCGCACACTCACCCCACATCTTATGCAGATGTTTCCACGTCGGAAACTCTGTGAATGATATCCACAGAATTCATTTTTGCATGATTTGTTACAAACGTTTAATGATCCCATCATAAGCCACTTACAGTGATTCATTATATATATTGTTTAATTTAAATTCTTGTTTTAATTATAATATGGAGGAGTTCGATGGATTATCCAAAATAAAACCCTGGAAAAAATACTAAATTAAATCTCGATAGAGTCTCCGTAGATGTACCAAATAAGGGTCTAATAAGTGATATAAGCATGTTGGGTGAAATCCATGAGGGATGTAACGAATTTAAGCGCGATAGTGCATTTCACTGTTGGTCAACATTTCGAATCGATGGTAGTGTTGATGCTACCATGAACGACAAAAAATCAGCAGCGATAATCTCGCATCTTGACCATAGAAAGTATTTTTTAGAGTGAAATTCATTATCCGTTCAGAAACAGGACATTTTAATATTCGTGATAAATTTGAACCCATCTTGAAAACTAAAAGAACTGTCAATGTGAGTCAGGATTCTAAACCAGGAACGGTGACTGAAATTGACAAATCGTATTACGAGAGAGCTTATCTTGTGACAGCGGTTGTGTTGACATGATCTAAGAAAGACAACTGTTACTCTCTATTCTGTAGTGGTCTTGGGGGATTACCTCCGAGTGTTGATTAAACACGTGACTTGTGTTTTGTCTACGAGCTATTCTTTTTGAAGATATCACCACTTATGATGATACAAGCATGCTATCAACATGGTGGCAGCGGTGAACGCATATCCTGATAACATCTGCAACGTTGATTTTCGCTGGATAAACGCACAGAGTTGAAGAAACTCCGAAAATTTGACCAAGCCAGGTCGCGAAAATAGATCACATTTAATTGAACATTCGTCCCGATTTGATTCGTTCGACATGGCGGACTCGTTAAAGCCACCTGGTATTTTAGATATTACTGAAGGAAACATAAGTGAAAACTTCAAGAGATGGAAGCGACAGATAGAAATATATTTGACCGCTAGTGGTTCCCAAAACAAAGACAAGACAGTTCGAACCAACATCATTTTACACTGTGCAGGGCCGAAGGTAATTGACATTTATGACCAGTTTGTATGGGCAAATCAAGATGACAAAAACGATCCAGACAAAGTTTTGCAACAGATTGAAGCCTACTGTAATCCACGGAGGAATGAAGTTCTTGAAACCCACAGGTTCTGGTGTGTGAAATATGATGACTTTACATCGTTCGAACATTTCCTTACCGAAGTTAGGAGAAGAGCAGAATCGTGCAATTTCAAAGAAAAAGACAGAATGATAAGAGATAAAATTGTACTCAGCACAAGTGGTAAGCTCCAAGAATTGTTGTTGAGAGAAGAAAAACTTGAACTTGACAAGTGTCTTCAAACTTGCCGAGCATTTGAACAGTCAAATAGACATGTGCAAGAAATCAGACAAGACAAAGTACATGATTCGGTGAACAAAGTTGATAACGCGAAACCACGATCACAAGCAGGTGCATCTGGTACTGGATTGGTAAGACCGAAACTTAAGTGCGGTTTCTGTGGACTGTTTCATGAACGAAGCAAAGAAAAATGTCCAGCCTGGGGAAAGAGATGTAACAACTGTGGTGTAAAGAACCATTTCAAATCATGCTGCAAGAAAGTGCAAACAGTTGACCAAAATGACAAGCCCGAAGAAGCTATAGAAGAAGAATTCTGGCTTTCAAAGGCAAAAACCAAAATGATTGTAAATGACTGTGATGTAACATTTCACATTGACACTGGGGCCCAGGTAAATACAATCCAACAAAGATTTGTCCGAAAATCTCAGAGAATACAGAAAGTGTCACATCTCAGAATGTGGAACAAGTCAACAGCGAAATCCTTAGGGGAGGCAACTCTGACAGTGACAAACCCAGTGAACAATGAAACTTATGACGTAACTTTTGTAATTGTGCCAAATGAGCTAGATTGCTTGCTAGGTTTGAAAGCAGTTCAAGAACTGAAATTGGTCACAATCAACACCGATAATTTTATCGGAAGCGTCAAACGCCACCTCGGAGATCTTGGTGAAGTGAACCTCAGACTCACAGATGATGCAAAACCCAGGGCATTGCCAGCTCGCAACATACCGCTAGCAGTGAGAACTGAGATGAAAGAACAAATTGACCTACTGACAGAACGCGGCATTTTAATACCAGTTACAGAACCAACTGAATGGGTTAGCCAGATGGCAATTACAAAGAAGAGCAATGGATCGTGGAGGATATGTTTAGATCCTCAACCGCTGAACAAAGTGTTAGTGAGGGAACGATATAGACTTGCAACTTTTGATGACGTAGTTCCAGGATTACATAATGCCAAAGTATTCACGAAACTCGATGTGCAAGAAGCATATTGGCATATTAGACTTGATGAAAAATCCAGTCTACTTACTACTATGATAACACCGTTTGGAAGATACAGATGGGCTCGACTACCGTTCGGACTGAATGTATCCAGTGAAATATTTCAGCGGAAACTGAATGAAGCTCTTAGCGACCTTGAAGGCATATTTACAATTGCGGATGATATTATCATCGTTGGTTGTGGTGATAATGAAATAGCAGCCCAGAAAGACAATGATGAAAAGCTGGCAAAGCTTTACAAACGCTGTGAAGAGAGGCACATTGTTTTGAATGAAGGAAAGAAGGATATGGGCTCTGAAATCACTTTCCATGGACACAGAATCACGCCACAAGGTATCAAGCCAGATAACGATAAAATCAAAGCTGTTCTTGAAATGAATGCTCCGACGGACGTTACTGAAATCAAACGATTTTGTGGATTGGTACAGTATATGGCTAAATTTGTGCCAAATCTGTCTGAGACTCTTGAACCATTGAGAAACCTGACTAGAAAGAACACACCGTGGAAATGGACAAAACAATGCACTGAAGCTTTTGAAAGAGTGAAACAACTGTTAAAGCAAACAGATGTGTTAGCAATCTACGATCCAAATAAGGACTTGGTACTACAAGTTGATAGTAGTAAAGATGGCCTAGGAGCTGCTCTGCTGCAAGATGGACACCCACTTGAGTTTGCATCAAGATCTTTGAAACCAGCTGAAAGGAACTGGGCACAAATAGATAAAGAAGCGCTTGCAGTATTGTATGGGCTAGAGAGGTTCTATCAGTACACATATGGTCGCCCAGTGATTGTTGAAAACGACCATAAACCTCTGGAAACCATCCTGAAGAAACCACTCAGTCAAGCACCAAAGCGGCTACAAGACATTCTAATGAAGATGTTTAGATACAATGTTACGTTTCGGTACGTCAAAGGATCTGAATTAATCATTGCGGACACACTAAGTCGTGCTTATAATTTGTCAGATGACACTGAACTGACTAGGCTGAAAGTATGTGAGGTCGAAATGTTTTATAAAATTCCGGATGCGCGAATTACTGAAATCAGGAGAGAAACTGCCAAAGACACAACTTGTCAGTTGTTGATTGACCGTATTATAGAAGGATGGCCCAAAAACAAAAATGACCTAAAGCCTGAAGTGAGGCCTTATTTCTCTATCAGAGACACACTGAGCTTTTATGACGGTATAATACTGAAAGGGGAAGCTGTTTTAATTCCAAAAGCTTGGAGAGGACAAATTAAGGAACGTTTACATAGTGCCCACCTTGGCTTTGACAGTATGGTTAGGAGAGCACGAGGAACCGTTTTCTGGCTGGGAATGAATCAAGAAATAAGACAATTAGCAGACAATTGTGAACACTGCATGGAGAGAAAGCCAAAACTCCAGAAAGAGCCCCTGCGGCAACATGATGACGGCAACTACCCATGGGAGAAAATTGGGTTAGACTTGTTTAAAATACAGGGTAGAAACTATTTGCTGACGATTGATTATTACTCAAATTTTATAGACGTTGATTTACTCACCACAACATCATCAAGTCAAGTCATTATCAAGCTCAAGAAGCAGTTTGCACAATTTGGAATACCTAGAATAATCATCAGCGATGGTGGACCACAATTTACGTCTGACGAATTCAGTCAGTTCACGAAACAGTGGGGCATTCAACATCACGTGACTTCTCCTCATCACCCAAAGTCAAATGGCAAAGCCGAAGCCGGTGTGAAGATTATAAAAGGCATGATGGTTAAATGCCTGAACTCTAGGACTGATCAGTACGAAGCATTGCTAGAACTAAGGAATACTCCAAGACAGGACATTGGTCTAAGTCCGGCCCAAATGATGTTTGGGAGAGAAACAAGATCAATGCTACCTTTGGTTCAAAAGAAGTCGCCCAGAAACAAGAAGCGAGATGCTAGAAAGGACTGTATCAAGAAAAGTTATGACCGCAGTGCTAGAATTAAACCAAAGCTTGAAAACAGTCAGCCTGTATATTTCCGACACAAACCAGATAAACCCTGGAGAAAAGGTGTTATTACAGAATCAAACGACCGAAACTGTATTGTAACTTCAACGGATGGTGTTCAATACAAGAGAAATAGTGAACACATAAGACCGACATCAATCCCAGTACAAATCCGCGATAAATCACCGGAAAGAACAACTGTACAGGAGCAAACGGCTGACACGCATGTAAAGGAACCTGATCAGAGGCGTTCCGTACCAGAGTCGACATGCCTGGAATCAGCGACAACACCAGTTATAAGACCCAGGCGCGAAGTGAAGACGCCAACCTATCTCAAAGACTATGTGAGGTTTTGAGTCAGCTTTATGCAGTTGTGAGGGACATAATAATCCCCTATAGTGATCTAGAAATGTTTTCAAGTGTTACAGTTATTGTTAGCTAAATTAGTTGAATTTATTTGCATTGCATTTTGATGACTGCATAGTATAAAATCCTGTCTTCTTTAAATCATTTTCAGTTAAAGTCTAGTCAATAATTTTTATCTAAGTCAAAGAATACAAAGCCAGTACTTTTTGTAACTGTAAATTTTATAACCTGTTAACTTGTTCATAAATTGATGTTTTGTTTAGATCTCAATTAGTTTTGTTAGAGAAAAAGGGATGTTGACATGATCTAAGAAAGACAACTGTTACTCTCTATTCTGTAGTGGTCTTGGGGGATTACCTCCGAGTGTTGATTAAACACGTGACTTGTGTTTTGTCTACGAGCTATTCTTTTTGAAGATATCACCACTTATGATGATACAAGCATGCTATCAACAGGATGTTTTGGGGATCTATCCGATAAATGACAAACCAGGTATTGAGAAATTAAAATCCATGAAACAGTCGTCGTTGAATTGTGTAGCCGAACGAATAATAGGGCATTTTACAAATGCGTTGCGTGGGAACAAATTGACGGATCTAAGAGGCAAAAAAATAAACGATTGGGCGTTTGCAGTCCGGGATAGCGGTGCAACAATTCAAAATGTAGCTGAGCTATAAAAGATAATAAAATTTCCAATGACCGTAGAGACGATGATGGGAGAAGTAATTAACGAACCGATATATAAATCAAGAGGATCTCCAATAAAAAAATATTGACCATAATACACACGCTTGGACCTCCGCAGTCACAATATTTCCACGGGTTAGAAACATAAAATATCTACCCGTGGAGTTCTCCCGGGAGGAGGATTTGTATAATTTTTCACGCGGAGAGTAAAAACGATCCTGTGTCAGTGTGTTTGTTTCAGAGTTTTGAACATGAAGACTGTAAATTCGATCAATTTGTAAAACCTAATGGCGAAAAATACCGTACGGAATCTCTTCACGACGAGATGAGAAAACTAGCTATTGGGTTTTCAATGGATAACGACAAAGAATTACTAACAAACTGTTTAACAATCTCGTCAGTTGCGCTCTTTTCGCGAGAAAGAAAAATCTGTGGAAACAAACAAGAAATGAATTTTCTCAAACGTGCAGTTAAGCTGAGTGCATCTGATCTTGGTGGATTATGGAATACCAAAATATGATCCTTAAAAAAATTTGGGTTGATATGGTTGCGTGTTATCCAGGGATTTTTCTCGGGATGGGTGAACGTTCTGCGTATTTTAAAAGATATGGGCATCCTACACGCGAGATGACCTGTGTTGCGATTAATGGGCCGCTACCCGAGTTTGATCTAACCGGATTCGCTAGTGTGGTATCATTCGAATTCGCTAAACAACTTCTTCCGTGTTGTTATGTTTGAATTGGTAGACATATATCTGAACAACACTTGATGCAAATAGCGTTATTACGGTATATGATTGATTCTAAAATACTCATATCGCTGATTGTCAGTGAAGCAATTATATCATATCGGAAACAAACTGAAGTTTGGTTACCACAACCCGATAGTCTAGATAGTATAATTAGCGATAACAAGAAAACCTTTTCTGATCTCGACGAAGGATATATCCTTAAATGGTCTAAGGAGATCTTTGAAGTTAGAAAATGAGCACGCAAAAGATCTCGGTAGAAGAATAATTGGTAAATTCACCCAAGGTGCATCGGGTTCCTAGAAACACCGAAATACACTGAAAACACCGAAATACACCGAAATACACATGCATTTACATGTTCTCTCTGTATATATCGATTTCCATTCACACATTATCTTTGTTTTTGTTTGAATAATAATATAAAGCAAAAAAAAATTGATTTATTTTATTTTTATAAGAATTATTTATTTTTTCATAGTTATGTACGCGTCAATTGGTCGTACTTTATTGGATAGGTTGATCATTCTAGATGTTTGGTAGTAATGAAAACGACTGATCGTTCCGGAACGCATGTAATCTCCGGAACGGACGGTGTAAGCCGACTTAATTCACTTTGTTTCAAGTCGCTAATTGACTGCACTTCACATATATTTATGGTTCTCCCTTTGATCTCATTTTTCACTTTGTTTCAAGTCGCTAATTGACTGCACTTCACATATATTTATGGTTCTCCCTTTGATCTCATTTCGTATTCAAGTTAAGAAACAATCTTTATTTGGTAAGTCGCTTAATTCGGAACATATTAACAAAAATAGACCTTTTTAACACCCTTACAATCAACTGTCATATCATCATAACCAATATATGTGTGTGTGTGTGTGTGTGTGTGTGAGAGAGAGAGAGAGAGAGAGAGAGAGTCGCACACACGGGCAGACGCATTCAGACGTACAGACTTTGCATGTGTGTATATTTGTTTAAAAAATAACAGCTTACAGTTTATTCATTTCTAATTTGTTTGGAGTAAAGGAGGAACTATCAATGGCAATAATGAGTATAATCCTGGATACTATCGTATACACTTTTGATACTTTGTTATTGAAAATACACGTAAGTACCCATTATCTTCTCGGAAAATGTGTGGATTGCAAGATTGGTTGGAGAAGGAATATTTTCACTGTCTGATTGTTTTGTCTCCGTCATTCTTCGCTTCAAATTTGTATCACCTACAAAAGTAGTAACATCATCAAGACTATTACTAATGAAAATTTCTGTTGTAAATTTAATTCAAAGACTACAAGTGATATTAACAATAGCAGCTTGAAATAATATTTAAAGAAACATTATCTGTGGTACAAACAAGTCATCTATTATAAACAATGAGCTTCATTTTAGTTTAATATATTTGCAGTTTAATGACCAATGATGAACTACAAATTCTCAAATTAATACAAATTTCAGGAAAAATTTCATGAATAAAACTTATTTAATTACTTCAAATATGACCAACACCATGTTTTCTACATTTATTTAAAATATTTTATGTAAGAATTCAAAATAATAAGAATCCCAAAAAGGATCCTAACTTAAGTGACTATTTCATTCAGCTGAACAAACTTTCAGGCCAGAAGAATTTGTTGAAGATTTATATTTACAAAGTATACAGATATGTGATATCAATCAAGATTCATCTCCCACATCTTAAATGGCAGGACTTGAATTTACATGTATTGTTAAATTGGAAAATTCTCTGATTATTATGAAATATTCTTCTTCAGGACAGGTGGAAAACCATTAAAAACAATGCATAGGTAACCACTTGAGATGGAGAGTGGTGCGATGATTGTTAGCGTGAATGGCACACCAACATAAAAATTAAAGTACATGTCAATCACAGACTTTTTAAATAAAGCCACATGTTACAATGAAACGTAATAAATCATGTACAAAACAGTTTAAAGTCAACACCTGTCAATTGCAAAAGCTACAAGAAAACAATAATATTAACAGCCTTCATATTTTGACTCTTATTTGCTACCACATATTCAATCTCTTTCTTCTTGACAAATATGGTAAAAATGCAATCTGCCTCTTGCAAAAACTCACTGGACATTATCTGTATATAACTAGTTCACCAATTCATTACATTGATACCAATTTTAAGAAGATATAGATTGTATTTGAAAACATGGGGTAAATCAGGGCTGCATTTTTAAAATAGTGTACTTCCTAGCAATTCCAACATTTTCCCAAAATAAAACTGATTATGCAGAACTAGTAAGTTATGTATCCCGGGTTTATAAGAATAAGCATATGATAGACAGCTCTATGTAGAAAATTACTGAAAACCTTGACTATGGCAATACCACCATGTCAGTCAATTCTGCATGTCGGGTAATTCTGCGTCATTATATGTCATTTCTGTATACATTAAAATCACATCTTATTATGGGTCAAAAATTCATTTTGTATCAAAATGAACGATCATGCTTTAATTAAGAAATGTGATATTCATAAAGTGTATAAAAATATCCCACATTTTGACTTTAAAAAATGTGATTTCAAAATGTCAACAGAAAGACACACTCCATAACCTTCCTAAACTGGTAACCCTGAAAATCCTATTTGCTATGTATCTTTTAGAATCATATAAATAAATACATTATATAAAAGATGGAATGTATACCTTTAACAAAAAGTTTGTTCCACATGTACAATATCATCTACTACCCAACGTGTGAACTTGCCACAAGAATGATATTCTCAAGAAATCCCCTGCCTATATATAATCTGTTTCTAAAGTCCTTAGCAATTTTTCCCCATTACATCTTATTCATTCTTGTTTTTCTTCCACATAATAGCTTCTTTTTTTCAATGTTGTGCGTAGAATAGGCTGACATATCGCACATCATGAAAACAAGGGGGTGGTATCCCATGTGTTAAAAATTTATATTATTTTGAACAGAATATTCTGGTGACAATAGCCTCTTTTCAAATGGTAAGTATTGTAGTATTTTATTTTCATCAATCGGACGAATTTGGTTAGTGTTTTGTTTCAATATTGGAGACGGAAAACTTGTGAGCGTATAAATGCCCTATATCATTGTCTTAGTAAGATATTGACCCTGATATTTATGCTTTGTTGGCCTATCATACATTGAAGGCCAACAAACTCGTTATGAAAGAGTACAAGGGAATATATTATTTACATTTCTTTACCATACTTTGGTAAAAAAAATTAAGTTTCCAAAGTAATAAAAGATCTCACTATAAAGGAAGTAGATTTCTGAAAAAGTGAAAGTAAGTACTTAAGTGCATAAAGCCAGGGTAGACCAGGATATGTAATTTGTATGGATTGAATCTATAATGGGCCGACTTTGTTTTCGTCTGACTCCGGAATAGTCCTGTAGTATAGTACCTTAACATGTAAGGTACCTGGAAGTTTTGCCCCATGGATGTTTTGGAAAAGGACATTTCACCTGACTTTAATGGACATGTTTCACCCCATGGACATTTCGCCCCACATCAATGGACATTTTATTTCTCTCTCTCTCTCTGTCTGTCTCTGTCTCTGTCTCTCTCTCTCTCTCTCTCAGCAAGTGTTATTTGGAATTAATTACAGCCATGTAACTTCTTTCATCGTCATAGTTAAATAATCTACTAAATGTGGTATCAAGTTAATTAAGCTACAGCCAGGGTTTTGAGTAAGTCATGGAAGCTTTTATGAAAAGGAAATTAAAATTTAGCATAGATATTCTGGTGTTCACTAATAGCAAAACTAATGACATAATCAAGACAATGTATATCAAAAGTATATCAAAATCTCAGCTTTAGGATAAAAATTATGATTCTTCAAGTTCATTGTCCAACAGATCATGTGGTATAGAAGCTTGTGCAGTTGCTCTATAAATTGCAGCCATTCTTTTTTTGATATTAACTTGATGACTGAAACTTTTGAAAGTAAAGAGTCACTCGATCATGAAAAAGACTGAGACGATGAAACACAATTTTGGGGATAACTAACTATAAGGTGTAAATTTTCAAACTTGAAGCAAAACACATACTGAATTTGATTAATTAACGAAAACAAAATACTGCAATGCTTACCATTTGAAAGGAGATAATTGTCACCATAATATTATGTTCAAAATATTATTAATTAGTAACAATGGCAATAAATGGCAAGAGATATTAAGCAAACTAAACCGATCTTGAAATTTTATAGTAAAGTTCAACATTTATATAAAACAAAGCTATTATGTGGAAGAGAAACAACAACAAATAGGATGTAATGTATTTAAAACATCATGTTTATGGGGCACCACTCCTGTGGCCTAGTGGTTAGAGCGTCTGCCTAGAATGCGGGAAGTCGTTGGTTCTATCCCTGGCTGAGTCATACCAAAGGACTTTTAAAAATGGTACTAACAGCTGCCTCATTTGGCACTCAGCATTAAGATGTTAGTGTTAGGACTGGTCGACCTGGTGTCAGAATAATGTGACTGGGTGGGGGCATCATGCTACACGTCTGCAGCATGATGCCCCAGTGCTAGACATTATAAACTGCCACACTGCATACAGGCCAGGGATTGAACTGCAGTATAGAAAATTATAACTGTAAACGATAGAATAATTTTCTAATCAGTCTTATTACATAAATGAAGAAAAAGGGGAAAATATTGTCTGATATAACGGCACGCTGAATGTAATTGAAATATAAGAGAGAGAGAGAGAGAGAGAGAGAGAGAGAGAGAGAGAGAGAGAGAGGATTATGGGGTATGAAATGAAATCTTAACGCAAGGCCACAAAGTAAAATGGTGTAATGCTGATGAATTAATATAAATGTCCGATATTTCCATTGATGTGGGGCGACATTTCCAAGGCCGAATCGTCCATTGAAGTGGGGCGAAATGTCCATGGGGCAAACGTCCATAATTCGTATGGTATAGGTCCATACACCCCCTACTGTAAGATTTGGATGGCTCTTGAAATTTTCTAACAAACAATAGATACCGCTGATGGAGTTTGTGTAAAGTAAATAAAAATTATCTTAAAATACTTTGATGGGAAAAAGCGGATATCAATGTTCTTTTCTTTAATTGAACGATTTTTACCGTGAACTCAGTTTAAGTTGTCCTCGAAAACACATAACAACGTGTTTTCACATCCGATTCACGAAAAGCTTAATTATGTACATTATTCATGCACAGATTTTAGCCTGGGTGATTGAGACGGTACTTGTTCCTTCAAATGGTGCGCATGGCATCTTATGCCGTTACAGATTCGTCCATCTGAATCATGTCATCCTGTCTACTTATAAAATTATTAGGAAAAAAAGTTAACAGAATAAATTAGGACACTAGCAAACGAAACAATCAATTGTGTTTTCGAGAAAATCCGTAACAGAGGCGCCAGCAGAATTTGTGTGTGTGTGTGTGTGTGTGTGTGTGTTGGGTTGGGGACATGTATAGCTCAACTATTAAGTTTACGGATGCAGGCAAAAGCACGTTTACAGGTGAAATCCGAGAGAGGAGGCAGGTGCCCCGCCCCTCTGTAAGAGCGCACATGATCTGTAACGTATAAAGGTAGTGTTATTCTTTATGTATTGTTACTTTTGGCGTTAAGTTTTATAAGACGTTTATAAAACATTTCATCATATGCTGTGAGTGTCCATGCCAAAAAACTAAGCACATATTTACTGATAACGAGATCGTAATTCAACCAAAATGCATGTACGTCGATTTTAAAATGTGAAACAAACGCAAAACGTGTGTATCCGTTCGAGTTTTTCATTTCTGTCATTACTAAATTCGAGATTCTGAATAACACCTTGTTGACATATTGGAGATCTGGATGTGTAACGTTTTTTCTTATATATATATATATATATATATATATATATATATATATATATATATATTGTTTTGAATCAGTGGACTTAGACCATATAACAAAGAAACAAAACCAACACGTTTTGTAAAATTCAACAAATAATTTATAATCCTAGAATACAAAGTGGAGATTTAAAACCAACTTGCAGTTTTATGAATTAATTCCAGATAATCCTAAAAGTTATATCACAAATCCGAAAGTATAGTGTTCCGAATGAATTCCAAACTTGAATGTGTTGATGCATTAATCGTCTTCAGTTGGTTGATATACCAACGATCTTGATGTTTCACAATGATATAACTGACAATGTCTTTGGGTCAATTCACTATAATTCCAAATAGTGCTTTTGTTTAAACAGTCAACGAGCACTTTGTAATTACAATCAATAATTTACTTCAAGTATTCCTCTCAAATTATAACTGAGCAAAACTAATAGACAAATGAACATATGCAGCTTTAATAATTAAAATGACACATGAAGACGTCTTGTAAATGACAACAAATATAAATAAAGCAATACAGTACTTGCATACAAGTGAAAGTGAATCTGTAATTAGATTATATTTCCCTAATATCAATGATGTATGAAAAGTCGATCTAAACAATCACCAATTTATGATTTTTTTTTATTGTGTTAATACAAGTATACTGGTTGTGGTCATGAATACAATAATAGGAGAAGGAACTTAACTTACATACACATTAAAGTTTTGCAAACTGAATATCAGAGCTAAACATCGCTTAATAATGTATCTGGTGTTAGTTTATTTTTTCATAGAAAAATAGTACACTCGATGATTCACACCAGTTTTGTGTTCTTGAATCATATTACTTGCATCAACATACTTTTAAATAACTGACTGAAATTTGAAGCTGAAAGAACTGCAGTACTCTTTATTATGGCTATAATTTGTCAAACGATTCCTGATACTTGTCAGACAATGAAACTTGGATTTCTATCTCAGCAAATGTGTCAGAGGGTAGCCAATTATGGAGAAATTTGAGCAAATATTTTCGATAATATCCAGCCATACCCCACCCAAACTCGCATGGATTTCTTTTTCACTTATATGCACTGGGAAATCAGAGCTAGCCTTGACCTTAGCTTCAACAGGTTTAATTTTACCGTATCCCACAATATGTCATAAAACGTAACACAATTATTGCAAATCTCAATTTTACTTAAATTAATTGTCAAAATTGCATCACTGATAAAATATTTTCTGAATAGTTTCCAACTGATCTTTCCAGATAAGAACGTAAATTATAACGTCATCGATGTATACGTCACAATTATCTAGACCAGGTGTCATCATGTCCATTAAATGCTGGAATGTTAAGGAAGATTTTTTCATACAAAATGGCTTCACTATATCTTGATATGGCGAAATTTACTTTGCTATTTCCATCAATTAACAGGGTTATCTTTACCTAAATAAATCTGTAAAATATTTTTTTATGACAAATGTGTTTCTGCTTCTTCCTCCCAGGAATGTTAACGATACAATGTAAGTCACTAACGTTCTTTAAACTATAACGAGGATTTTGAAGTATGGGTCAAGAGATCCCATCATCAGGCTGAAAATTCCTTTCCATTTTCTGTCATACCGTAATTTCATTTTTGACTGAGTAGAGTGAAGCTTATTTATTGCTACTTCAAAAACATTTGACAACTTATATTTAAGATTAAAAGAAACATCATCAAGAAGCTTAATCCTTGAATCTACATTTGAAAGAAGTATCTCTTTAAATAACGTTAATGGTCCACGGACAGTTTGTTCGAAAACTAGTTCAAAGGGACTAAGACCTAATGATTCTTGAACATATTTCCTAACAATCAACTCACAGTAAATGAACGCCCTCGTCTCATATTATTCAGGTATCAAGGTCATATGACGTAATCATATGCTATAACTTTTAATGAAACCTTTCTAAAGCCACTTGACTTTAAGGACTATAGGCAAAAGATTTAAATTGTCGGATGCCCAATTCATGCATAGCTTGCTTTTAACGTGCCCTTTATTTGTTTATAATAAATGCACGTAATCAGAGATATGGATTTCCGTTCAATCTTATCAGAGGTTTGATTCCTAAACGTTGTGCAAGACAGTGATTTGAAAGTATTTGCACGAGTCTATGATGATTATTTACCATCAAACTGCTGAAAGGAAAACGTATTGGCAAATGAAACTTTGTGAGTCACGGAATAATCATCAGTTGTACTAGCAGTATTTACCAACGCTTCCACTTGTTAGTTATCAAAGAAGGAATACACATTACTGTGGATGCTTCAATTACTATAAGTTGTCTGAGCTTATCGTATTCTTGATCATTTTTCTTGGCTGAGCACCGCTTATTAGGTAGTTATTTACCCTTGCAAATTCGGAATGGGTTTTACCTTTTTCCTTCCTACAATTCCTGAATCTGTGTCGATATGCTACAACCCTTCAAGATACATTCCTTAATTACATCAGCACTTTGTTGTACCAACGGGAATGTGTAGACTTCACAAGCTTTGCCAATATATGCACTTTTCAATAGCAAATCCAATGCTCTCTTTTCACCTTTCAACAATTTGCGCAATGCGTGAAAGATATTTATCTACTTCATGTATTTTAAAGCTGGTACTAATCTAATACTTCTGGTAATATCAAAATCTAAACTTGGATGAAAAGGTGTAAGGGAGATCTATGTGGTCCACCTGCCATCTCTCTCTCTCTCTCTCTCTCTCTCTCTCTCTCTCTCTCTCTCTCTCATTTGCCTCTCTTTGTCTGTCACATACTTACTAATCAAACCCAAAGAAAATTTATCCTAAAAATTTGTTTCCACCAAATGCTGGACGAAAATAGCTTGAATTTCTTGTTTTGCTGAGATTATTTACTTTCGAAATATCAAGACGTCTGGCAAGCTCAGTCAACTTGTTCTTGTTGTATAGACCCTAACCCTTCCTATGTAGGATTTGAAACAATGTTCACTATCTTAGAAAACGTTGTGAATGAATTTTGAACGCAGCTAAAAGTGATCCAAAAGACTTGTATTGATATAAAATTTTGTTTACTTGCAAACCGTATCTAAAACCGAGAACAAAAAAGATATCTAAGACGTGGATCAAGCGTTTGTCTTCTAAATATTATAAAACAATACCTTTTACTCAAATGCCAATAACTTATTCATAACTCACAAACAAAAGCGTTGTCGATTGCTAATAGAATTTAAGGAAAACAAACTAATGTCCTGAACTCAAATACATGCAAATTTTGCCTACAAACGATCATAATGTAATAATGATTATAATGCACAAACATGGACAAAAGTTAATTATATAATACGTTGTTTACAATCTTGAATCGTAGACACACACACACACGCACTCTCTCTACACAGAGAGAGAGAGAGAGAGAGAGAGAGAGAGAGAGAGAGAGAGAGAGAGAGAGAATCTTAATTATAGAAAATGTTTAAACAATATTACCATGATCACAATGTGTGTAGAAAATAAGTTTACATAACGTACACCTACAGTAAATACACGGTTCGTCGGCAATTCAACACAATAGTATTATAGTTAAGAGATATTGCAGATACGTAACATGTAAAATAAACTGAGTTTCGGCACATTTAGTATAGAGCATAACTGTAGCGACCGTGAATGATAAATGTATCGTCAGGACCTACAACTTATATTGTCTTATCTAACCAAAGAAAAATTGTAACCTCCAGTATCAGATTTAATTTTTTTTTTTACCGATGATCAAAATGATTCTAATGAGATGTAGGCGAAGGGCTTTCAACCAGAACTTTTGACAGTGTGAAATTAAATGTTCCACCGCTAAAACAGATAACATATTAATGTCTGTTTCGTAACACAGTGACACACACGAGCGCGCGCAAACAAATACATTTTGATATATGAATGAAGGTTCTTGCATCATTGATAATTCGATAAACATATCGTGATCTTCTTTAAGATACAACATTTTCAAGTGTCAGCGAATGTGAGTAAAATGATCAGTTCCAATAACCGATGTTGGTTCCTAACGGAGCAGAAATCTGATAATTTTTATTTGAATATCTCTAATGTTATATTTAAGTTTATGTGATAAACCTGGGCAGCTGATTTTGAAAACCACCAGAAAGTTTTAACCTTGTTCAGTCTACAAGTCCCTGTGAAATATAGTGAAGGACAAGAAAGAAAGCTTACAATAGATGCAGACCTTTCAATTTTGGCTGGTGAAAGTCTCGGAATTATTTCTCCAGACAGATAAAATGTTCTTCTTTTATATCAGTGTAAACTTTTGTCGGCTAATATTTTGCATTGAATTAGTTCGTTGTTTGACAAAGGAGAGGAGAAGTATCTTTTCTAAAGCTATTTACTTGGTCCCTTCTCATCCCCCAAAAATGAAATTGTCGGTCCCCAGTGGCGTAGAGAGGGGAGGGCAGGTGGGACATTCACCCTGGGCGCCGGTGGCTAGGGGGCGCCAAATGGGGCCCAAATCGGCCCAAAGTATCAATATAACTGCGCAACAGGGGCAGCCGGGGGCGCAAATTTGGATGTTTTGCCCTGGGCGCCGCAAATTTGGGTGTTTTGCCCTGGGCGCCAAATATCCTCGTTACGCCACTGTCGGTTCCTGGTATGTTCCTGCCAGTATGACGATTGCATAATCCATGTATCTTCACTTTGAGTAGCCAAGGGTTTTCGTAATTTAATTCTATTTGATAGTATATCGATATCATTAGCGAAACAAGGGTTAATCTAAATGACCATATACATTTTCATATTGATTAGCAAGTGCTAGCATAAATATCTGATATGAGTAGGATAACATTTGTAAGTATTTTTGTTTTGTTAGGCCGAGTTTTAGTAGTTTTGGCATACTGGTGAGAGTTGCAGCAGCAGTTCTGGGCGATAACACCGCAGTAGCAGAAACAATCCTGGGACTGACTGGCTTAAATTTACATGAAAAGTATGCTATAAATACAGTTAAGCTGTATTCATTCTTGAATAGACCACTCTGTAAACAAGTGTGTGTGTGTGTGTTCCATAAGCAAGTTAGATGAAGCCGTTAGAAGACAAAATATTTAATGTTTCAGTTCAATGTATTTTAACCCTCTTTCTATCTATACTCTCCCATTTCTAAATATTTAAAAACCATACCATATTTATGTATGTATATACAGATGCATATATATGCATTCTAACCCTTCCTTTCCTTCTCACATACATATTTTATCTTCATTTATTATTTACACATTTTGATAACTTATGGGAGTATGATTTTAAGGCATAAACAAATAAAAAAATGAAGAAAAATTTCCTTAACTTCCCGTTTTATGCTGCATAATATTTAAACTTTTGTAGTGATATATTATCATATAATGAGTCAAGCGCAGATTTCCCAAAGGCAACTTCAGTTCCAGTGAATTTGCATTGGGCAAACTGCCTTATGGCATTTGAGTTGCTTTGGTGTCAAATTACATTTTTAGAAATCACAGTTATTTTTTTAATAGATGACAATTTTGATATAATTGCTATTCTGGATGGTAGTTTTCATTGTGTCAATAAAAGAGGTCACAAAGTTGCAAAACAGTGCCTGAGATTTAGGTTCTTTCAAAGGAACTTAAAACTTATATTTTAATAAGATTTGAACATTTAAGCTCGTGTATCTATTTGTCTATCTGTAGTTTTAATTGCAGATAAATTTGTTCCTAAACTTTTAAATATCTTCTCATGTTTTTCCAGGATAGGTGCAATAAGAAGTGAAAAAAAAAATCAGGTCCTCAGGTTGATGTTAGTCTTTGATTGTGTGTAAATTAGTCCTCACAATGACGTCCTCACAATGATGGCAAAGTCAGAGTAGTCCTCATAATGCATAAAGAAGTATATGGCAAAAATCAAGTGATACAGATATTGCCTATCTTACAGTTAAGCTTACTTTCAAATTTCTAACATATACTGTCATTCCTTCTTATGGTCCTCGAAATGTAGTAATATGTCAAGGTCCTCACAAGTATATGTATACACGCATGTGTGTGTGTGTGTGTGTGTGTGTGTGTGTGTGTGTGTGTGTGTGTGTGTTTTACAATTTGGTTTTCCTTACAAGTTTAGTCATATCGCTACGATGTCTGCAGTGTTGCAGTTTATAGTGATGTGTAGGACTGGGACATGTCTCGCCCAGTCACATTCTCTTGACACTAGGCCGGCCAGTACTTAAACTAACCCCTTAATACTAAGTCCCAAGCGGTTCAGCTGCTAGTACCATTTTTATGTCTTCGGTATCACTCATAAATGAACAATTTAAATATAACATTTGATTTGCTCCGGAAAGGGAAACCCATCACAGTTGTAATGGTGGTCCCTTCCGTTTTCCGCTGACCCATTTGCTTTTTCTAACTTCGTATTATTATCTGTCTCGGAAACCCCTCCCCCATTATTGTGCTGGCTTCCAAATAATGTGTCGGCCCACACCCGTACAACTTAATAGCTGACCACTATATGTTTGCCACCCACGCCCTGAAACTTATTCTGCCGGCACCATGAGCCATTTGAAAATCAAAACTGTCAATTAGTTTCTGAAACAGGGAGGTCCCAGAGTAGTAGTAGTAGTAGTAGTAGTAGTAGTAGCATTATATTGATTCTTTATTTTCATGAAGTACATGCATTATCTCCTATCTATATAAAAAGAAAAGAGAAAAAAAATTAACACCGTCACACAAGGCTTTGGATTATATATAGGAACAAAAAGAAGTTTGAACAATTTCATCGGTACACCGCTTACTCGTTCTGCAAGAAAGAGTTAAATGAGTGCGGCAAGGCTATAAAATTGTCTGGAAAGTACCATTAATTCAATTGATCACCACAATGGCGGGGGTTGTGTTAGAGACGTTAAGCTGGAAGAAACTAATCGCGCTGGGCATATTGCTTCTTCTCCTTCTGCTGTCATTTTTTCTTATTGGAGGGCTCGTTGGTAAGACAACAAACTTAAAAGATTATTGTTATTAATGTTGCGAAAAGAAGGGTAGAAAATGCAGTTTTAGAAACATGTATTTCAGTAAGAATCATATGACGACTTTTAGCATTTTTCTCCTCGGCTTTGCCAAATATCTGGTAACTTGCATATTTCAGATCAAATAAATAAGGTTCTGTACTTTCTCAGCACTGTATATATAACACAAGGATTCGAAATTTGCAGAACTGCCATAAAGTATATAACCCCGTTCCGCACCGATTCTTCAAATGATGTCTCTGGCGGTGTTTTGGTTATTGAAGTCAGAGGCACAGCAAGGGTGAGTTTGACCTTACACCTGAAATATAGCTGTGCTTACCTAGATCAGTTTTAATTTTCAGCCGTGAAATGATGAAATAAATGATCTACTTACAAATTAGTTCCAATGTACTGACAGTGTACAAATAATTTTTGTATCATCTTACTTAATAATATTGCAAATTTTCCCTAGCGAGTTCCAAATTCATCTGTTACCTTTGTATTCTTTCAATATGCTGGTGCACTCTCACATCTTTAGCTAATATAAATATACATTTATTTTGTTGTCTTTTTAATGACATAGGAGCAGAAGGGGTTACAGAGAACATTATTTGCATTGCAGCATGGCATGGACTGCATTTAGTTGGATTTGTTGTTTCTAATCTCATTGTAAGTTTGTCCCAGATGTAGACTAAATGTTAGTCATGTGTTTCATGGCACACATTACTTTAGAGTAATAAACGAAAACAAGTGCAAAAATTCTGACCCCCCCCCCCCCCCAATCACCTCTTAACATGCTTGGGCTTTTATCCGTAAACTTAATAGCTGATCATTATGTGTTGAACACCCACCCACCCCATTCTCCAAAATAGCTGCCTCTGAGTCTGATAATGTCTGCTGATGTCAGAGCATTGAAGAGCTCTAAAATGTATGATGAAAAAGTACTGTTTTGTGGATCATTGTATATGACTTAATTTTTCCAGCTATTGAATTCAGTGATTAAAAATGACGAAATGTTATCTACTTTTTAATGAAATAAAGTTGTAAATTATTGACTAAATATGGGTTGCATACAAATATCTAGTTTTTCAAAAGGCAAATGCCAGTTACTGCTCCCCAGATGACATTATAAACAAGAGCAAAACAATAACACTAATCACTGACCACTTTGGTATCCTAGTGTCTAGAGCATCTGCCATCCACCTCTGATGCGGGAGATCATGGGTTTGAACCAAAAACACATCCATAAACAATTTGCTAAGAGATTTATTATTGCCAGTAGCAAATTGTTTATGGGTGTGTTTTTGGTGAAATGAGGACTGGCAGTTTATAGTGATGTCTAGTACTGGGACATCGTACTGCAGACATGAAGCACGATACTTGGCTGGGGTTCAAACTCGTGATATCCCGCACGATGCCCCAGTGCTAGATATCATTATAAACTGCCAGTCCTCATTTGACCAAAAACACATTCATAAACAATTTGCTAAGAGATTTATTATTGCCAATAGCATGTGGCTGTATAGTTGTTTACATGGTGCATGTACTTAAATTGGCCTAGACTTTTGGCTGTATAGTTGTTTACATGTTGCATGTACTTAAATTGGCCTAAATATTTGGCTGTATAGTTGTTTACCACCTAAGTCTGCTAAAAAATCAGACTGATGCGCTCCTTGGTTGCATCTGTATTCATATATGTCTGTGAGTCATGGACCCTCACAGCGGATCTCGAAAGGAGGATACAAGCTGTTGAAATGAGATGCTTTAGAAGGTTGCTTGGCATTACATATAGAGATCATGTCACAAATGAGGAAGTGGGAAACAGAATTAAGCAAGCCATTGGGCCCTATGAAGAGCTATTGACCATTGTGAAAAAGTGCAAAATGAAATGGTATGGATATGTCACACGATCAACAGGGCTTGCTAAGACAGTCATGCAAGGTACTGTGCAGGGAGGGCAAAGGAGAGGAAGACAGAGGAAAAGATGGGAGGATAACATCTCAGAGTGGACAGGACTGAAGCTGAGTGACACTGAGAGTATCAGAGAACAGATTGGAATGGAGGAAGCTGGTTGTCAGGTCATCAATGGTGCCCCAACAGTCGGCAAGACTAAGGGATAGATAGATAGTTGTTTACATGGTACATGTACTTAAACTGGGCTAGATTTTTGTCAGCTGGAGACAGTTATCATCTTGCCAAGGCTGCTAAGGAGATGAGATAGATCATACAGAAATGAAAACATGTAAACAAATTAAAAGTTTAACAAACATCTTTGTGAGATGTTCCACTCTCAATTGTAACTAATCTGGTAGCAAGAATATTTCAGTGCATCACAGCATATAGTACTCAAGTCAGCTGTCAGCAAATGTGGATTACGATGTATCAATGCACTGTTAAGATGGATTTATCAATACATGTATGAACAAAGGATTTGTTCATGTAACAATAAATTGTTTCCAGTGCTATTTGTCACTTCCTTTCTTGGTGCCTTGTATTTTCTTTACTTCAAACCTAAAACTGTTTACACAAGTTTAAGCAGCCAAACAATTTTGTTGCCAGAAGACAATTAGATGGTATATTTTGTCACCAATACTGTAAAAAAGAGAGCAGTTTGTGACTTTGGCAAACATCAACACAATCCTTGCTCAAATCTATGTTGTTTGTTTATTCATTGACATTCATATTAAATGGATACTGTTTTACCCTGCAGGATCTCTGAATTGTTGAACTCAGTAAATGAAAGGCAACTTTCTATGTAACAGCAGGTAAACTACTAAATCATGCAAGACATGTGCAGGAACAACATTGACAAATGTATAGACTGTAAAACAACAATTGGAAAAAAGCATCTTGCCAAATAAAAGTTATTTCAATTGTTTCTGGTATCTTTAAAACAATGTTAATCACGTGTTTACCAGAATGTATTTTTCTCAAACATTTTATCTTTTGAATGAATAAATGGGACAAATTGTACTCTCTCCTAAACAAGAGTGTTACTAATAACTAATAAAATGATCAAATTCGGGTCATCATAATGCATAGTTGTAAAACACAGACACTGCATAAAAATTATTAAGAGTGTATGTTCTTATTATTACAGTAAAACCGGTCTTGAAAAATCACTACTATGTCTGACCATCTGTTTTGAGAGACCACATTCTCAGTGCACAGATGTATTGATTACATAACATTGCAACCTGTTGAGAGAAACCACCTGTCTTGAGAGACCATATGTTTTTCAAGGTTCAACTGTATTGAAAATAATTTAATCCTTAAAATATAACAATAATTTTGTGTGCATCATAATTTGTTGTGTATGCAACTGGCACTTTAATTTCTTATGTACTGCGTGGTTATGTACTTTGAATCACTTTCCTTTGAGAAAAGATGAAGTGAATCACAAAGAAGATCAGTAACCACATACAGAGATGAAGATGCTGTATTAACTGGTGCCATCTGGGATCCCCTTGTTTCATTGGTAGTTGCACAATTTCAGTTTTTAAATATTTCAATCATTAGCAGTTACAAAGAATTTCTAAACTTTTACTGAATCCATTCATATATGTAACATTGTGTTAGTGGATTGGAGTGGATTGGAATCATAATTTTATCGTTTTCCACACCAGAAGTCACCTTGATCATTAAGAGCTTGGCATTGCCTTCTTAAGTGCATTTAGGCATAATAAATACTTGGATTATTGTAGTAAGTGTGTTGCTGAAGAGCTGTCAAGCAGGCAAATGACTAATAAACATTTTCTGAGATGAACTGCATGAAATTAATACAAGGCCTGAGAATTAATGGCTAATGTAAGTTTGTAGTCTAGTGGTTTAGTGTGAAATGCTGTATGACTTTTCAATGCCATCTTGAACAAAGTTATATCATTTATGAGATTCATTTTCATGCATTTTTACTGAAAATGGATTATAGCTTTTAATAGTTTTCATTGTTCTAGTTCGGTGACTTTTTTTTAGCAGATCTGTATGTTTGATATCCCATTACTGACTTTTCATTGTATCAGTCAGCTGTCTATAGTGACACAACAGCTTGATCCTTCAATTATGGCTGCCATTCATCTGCTCACAGCTTAACCTTTTGCATGGATATGATGGCCAGGCTTCTGCTATACCTCTTTGTGTGTATTATCTTTATGTAGAGATTGATCTGGAGGGGGATGACCAACATACTGACTTTGGGGCTTAAGTTAAGCCTGTTGGTCCTCTTTACTCACATCCCACCACGGAAAGGACATAAGTTGACTCTTAAGGCCTCAGTGAAGGTACTTATCCAGTGCTGTTTGCTTTAGAAAGCCCCTATTTCTACCATAGTATAAGAAGTCACGTCCTCAGTTGACTGAGATCCTTAAAAATTGAGGTAATTGCCATCAATATATCAGACAAGGTTGGGGACCCAGGCAATTTTAAAGCCAATATCTCTGAGGTTAAGTTACTAATGATCTCGGTATTATTGCCACATCTTCATTATTGGACTTGGCAAATCATTTTCAAACTCACTTAGAAACATGGCAATGATTATGCATTGGACTCAATAGCCAGGATAGCTAAGGTTATGAACATGGCTGCCATCCTTTCAATGGTGAATACATTGACTGCTTTCTGCCAACCTGGACCTTGTAAGTAACAATATATGCTTGTGATCCAGTTTGTTCATTGCACCATGCCCTGACACAAGGACCACCGTTTTTGCTTTACAGTTGCTTTTTGGTGCAAAAGATGGAGGAATTGCAGAGGTTTTTCTACAAGAGAGACACACACAGAATTTGGTAGGTTCAGCATTAGTTGCACTTGTGAGTAACATATCCATTTGACCTCATTATAAATTTTTGCTGGGCCCAAATGTTGGCAGTTTTCACTAGATTCACTTTAATTATATTGGTTGGTGGGAAGATTTCATTTCTTATCTCATATGCAAAACATGTTTCCATTTGTTGTGCTGCTCTCAAGTTAGGAGAGTGGGTTAACTTTCATTTAGGCAATTCTTCGAAGGATACGCAAGGTATAGACAGGATAATCAACATTTCCTTATCGTGTTTCTCCTAACATTAATGTAATTGGTAAATTTATGCAAAGGCTAGAGCAAACTTTTTTGTAAACTGTTTCATCAAGAATACTTACCTCTTCACAATATTTTAATACCCATCTTACTTACACTACAAGCATCCGCAGTGTTCTGTTTTGCTTAAAAATGGCACCTTTTGGTGACAGCAAGGGGAGGTAATGAACAAGGGTTATTGCCCTTTGTCTATGTTTGAGATCGACCTGAAAGAAACAATTTTCTCTTTTGAGAGGGCTGGATTCTTAACAGCATGCTTATGTTACCCATATTATTGTATTCAGGTGAATATTCTTGGATAAAAATAATTTACTGATTTATATCTCATTGTTTTCTTTAATCCTATAGCACCAAATCCCTCAAATGTTATGGTAGTACTTGGAACAAAGTGTCTTCGCAAAGGAAGCATTATACAGGAAGAATGGTTCATCCCATTTGGTGGAAATGAGAAATGTGACTCCATAAATAGTGTGGATGACGACAGGGTATTTGATGAAGGGATATCTGCCAACCAAATTGTGTTTTCATTTTGGCTGCCTTATATGCGGGATGGAAAGCAGCTGGATTTTAGCCGCTGGCAGCAGATGCTTTTGACAGTGATGCAGCTGGACATCAAATATGATCCTAAATTTCCTGTTGGTATGTAGACTTTTGATAAGTGTCTCAATTTAGAATGAGATGTAGTTTTTAGTTTATACATGTATAATGTAAGAAACTTGAAATGGCCATTTTCTTCTGTTTTTGGTGGATGCACATCTTTAAACCAATGAACACTAAGGCTGGGTTGGTATATTGATAAACTAGTATAAATTTATATTGCATGCTGATATGGTAACCTATCATAATTCTTAACTGTAATGGTTCATTAAAACACTTTAAAATTCCAAGAAGCACTTAAATTGTCCTTAGAGTTGCCATCAGTAAATGGGGGAACATCAATAAAACAGCTTTTTTCCATAGAACTATTTGATCACCCATGACAAAAAGCAAACACAATTTACTCTGTAGAGCTACATGTTTTTATTTCTCCTTTATCTGTACAACAGATGATGTGACTGAAAATAAGTACAGTTTCTTTATCTTAAAAATTAATTTTGTGGTTTACATGTTATTCTATGTTGATTTTGATGAGAATGACTGAGTGCTTTCCCAATTTGGAATACTGTGTATCAGATCCCAAACAGTACTCAAACGACCCAGGTGTCTCGACTGCAGACACTGACTGCAACATCATATCAGCTGACATTTGTGATTGTAGAATATTTTCCAATAAATCAAAATTGTGGTTGCATTACCTTCATACTGGTGGAAAGATGGTAAAATGCAACTTAGATGAAGCTGTCATTAACACACATTTAAGAAGGCATCATGGCAGAGATATTATCAACCATCAATGGTGTTGATATTATCAATCCTCCATAGCATTAATGTTTACAACCCTCCATATCATTGATGTTGTCAACACTTCATGGCATTGATGTTGTCAACCCTCCATGGCATTAATGTTGTCAACCCACCATGGCATTGAGGTTGCCAACACTCCATGAGGGGCCCCGAGGGGCCGAATTGTCTAAAGCGCTGTCCGTTACGGATCACTGCCATCTCACCTGTCTGCATGGGTTTGAGTCTATGATTCGGCTAATTTAGCTATGTGAGAAAGCTTGCCAGCAGCTTTTTGTGTGTTGGTTGTTCTTTCTGGGGGTTTTCCGGGTTCTTCCTCCACCATTAATACTGGCCATCATGTATAGCCTATATTGTGCTGAAAAATGGTGTTAAAGCATAAAAAACAAACAAACAATTAACACTCCATGTCATTGATGTTGTCAATCCTCCATGGCATTGATGTTTCAACTCTACATGGCATTAACATTGGCAACACTCTGTGTCATGGACTTTGTCAACCCTCCCTTGCCATTATTATCAAGGAAACAAGCCAAAACTGTTGAAGGTTGGGAAAAACAATCTTAAAAATTAATTCAGCCATCAATTGTAGCAGTGTCTCTTGTTTATTTTATATGGCTTGTCTTACCAGTAAAGTTTTTTCATCTGTTGGTTTAAAAAAAAGATAAACATTCCAAAGATTTCGCTATTAAAGTCCAATAATAGTAGTAAGTTAAACTCAGATTTATTTGAAAACAAAGTATCAAAGACATGTTTCTTTTTAATGTTTTATATAATCAGTTCCAATAATCTTGGTTAATAAAACATTTATATTGCTTATGTTACATAAACACAAAAATGTAAATGTAAATATGCTGAATGGCATCAATGTGAAGTAGTAATACATATTGTGTATTGGAAATTGAAAATATTGTGATATGCATCAAATAGGAAGTCAAATGCCAGCCCTAGTGGACTTGACCCAATCAAATGCATTTAAGGATGATTCCCTTATCACCAGTCGATTGAGAACTTTCTATTCCTGGTGTTCCTTCTTATCAAAAGGTGTGGCTATGCTTTAAATGAAAACCCATATTATGAAGGTATACGAATAAATTTATCATTTTATTGGCAAGAGTTATAAAAATATTTGAAGCAGAACTTTTCTTTTTTGTTATGTAAAACATTTATGATATATATTTCAGATTCCATTTGGCTTTTGCTTGATAATCATTTGATCTATGAAAATAAATGTGGCTGATATTGAATGGCACTTGTAGTACATTGTTGAATATATCATGCAGAAGAAATGGGATCTAATTGCTTTTCCTTAGGAAATACAAAGTGAACCACTCTGGGGAGGTTTAAAAACCATGACCATGGATTACAAATCCAATGTTAGTTTGACTAGGATGTGATGGCTTCCATGAATATTTTTTGATCATAATACTTGAGCCTGTTTTATGGATGTAAATGGAGGAGCAAATAATTTTGGATCACTGTTTAATTAGATATTGGGGTGCCATAAACCGATCCAAAAACACAAAAAATATAGAGCAAAGCATTGCTATCATTCTTTTTGAAAATCAGAATAAGTAACAATATTACTGACATTCCAGTTAATAGCAGGAAAGAGAAAACAAATGCTAGAATGGTATTAAACCATTTGCAAGTCTTACAGTGTATATGTGACATGATTTGTAAACTAATGATCCAATGAAGTCCTCTTTCATATTAGACTTTATAAAGTTGAAATTGACATAATGTTATGTTCTTCTTTGACTTCTTTCAGGGAAAGATCCTACCTTCCAATTTGATGCCAGAATAGGTTATAGAAACAAGGAAGATGGAGTCAATGACTGGAAGGAGCTAGCACACTCTTTGGAAGAGAGAAAACTGGACTGCCAAATAGCGCCTGATAAGGTGAGACATTATTGAATTCTGACCATATATTAACCTTTAATTTTGGGGATATATTGCAATTGGTCAAGCAAGTATGTTTATATATTTGTGCATGTATACATCAGTCAGTAATGAACATAGGATGAGCTGATTTAGAGACAGGAATCAGGTTTTTCATGAGGATGAGTTATTGACAATTAAGGTTTTGGATCCTGTATGCAGATGAGTGGAAGTTTTAGTGATTGCGATGGGATCAGCAGGTTAAATAGAATCTTATAAAACACAAATCACTTCAGTGCCATATGAATGGGGTTGACCATGGTCATACAGTAGACTTGCAATTATCTGAAGTCAAGGGACTAGATGAAAAGTTTGGGATATACCAGAGTTAAAATAAGTGAAGGTCATAAATGTGCAAATGTACATAAAAGTGAATACATTACTTTTCCTACGTATCGTTGTTTATTTGAGCTCTTCTCAGTTGTTTTTAGGTAAGAAATTTTAGTTTTAACTATCGACTGGCAATAAACCTAAACTATGTTTTGATTAATTAGTACACATTAGGTGTCATGGTTCAAGAAATCAAACATGTTACTCATGCCGAATGTCACATTTTGAAACAATGCATTGCAGTTTTAATAGGATTGGAGGGATTTACTCAAATAATCGATGTTCAGATTATAGATATTAAAAAGAAATAACGAATAATTTTAGCTGAGAACTGGACAAATGGTTACCATGTACTTAGATGATAGGAGATTTAATAACAGAGAGTCTATTATATTTGGATAAGATATGACAGTGATGCATAGAAGGTTTTGAATCTGAGATGCAGCCCTAGGTGAGAATTGTAGTTACAAGGTTGTTATATCGTAAGTTTTTAAAAAAAATAATGAATATATTAACAAAAGTGCATATATCTGAGACACATTTCATGTCATTTTGTCATACTGTAGTATCATTTATTTTCGTTGGGCTCAATTTTCGTGGTTTTGTAAGAAAAGGCATTTTCGTGGGGACGTAAATTCGTGGTTTTGCCTGTCAAATTTCGCATATTATAAGGTAGTTAATTTCATGGTTTAACCTCTACAAGTACCCCAAATAAAGAATACAAAAGCATAAAACGATGCCGACGCAAACGGCGGTCACATTAATGTTTAAAACAAAACTACCACCTATATGAGTACATATCTAAGACCCGGCAAGTTCAATACTTACAACGTATTTTTGACCAAGTGATTAAAATCTGTCAAAGCAGACTCAGCCAACAACACTAAAACAATACTTCCACCTATGTGAGCACATATCAAACACCCGTCAGGATTAATCAGTTTCGCCATGTTTTCGTTTGAGTGTTCAAGATCAAAGGAAGCCGACGCCGCCAACAAAACCAGACCAATCAGTTATTAAAGTACATTTGAATGATCTCTTACTTAAACCACTGTCCATAAAGTTGCAATATCAGTACTTTATGACTATCATGGCGTTAACAAAGTGGCTTAAGAGTGGTAAAATTCAACTTAGATCACCCTCGGAACCTGGACTTCCTAACCCATCAGAAGCTGAGAACCCGGCGCAGGCTCTCGCTTACCAAAAAAAAAAAAAAAAAACGGGTCGGGAATTGGGGGGGGGGGATCATCAACCTATGTGGCTCATTTTTCGTTGGGGATTTAAATTCGTGGTTTGTGGCAACCACGAAAACCACGAAAATTGATCCCCCACGAATATTGATGATACTACAGTAATTGTCATAACGCTTAATTTGATTTTTGGAAAATCCGTAGGAGTAATAAAAAGGGGATCTATTGCATGTGCAGCCTACTTTGCTGTACATTGGCTGGTGCCCTTCTTGGCTGTAGACTTGGACATGATATACATTTTCCCGAATAGTGGCGAAATCTGAAGCACAGAGAATGGTTGGCTGGCAACATTAAACGGTAAATTTCTGACTAACTCTGTGAATAAACATTGAAGCAGCAAAATTTAGTAAATTATGAATTAGTGTGAGCAATGAGGGTTTTTTTTTTGGTCTTCTTGTGTGGCTATTTTAGGTTAAAATGTCAGTTGCGTATGCTGTGTTCATTATACCTTACTTTATGTCAACTTGCATGGACGTTATAAGGTAACAATTTTATAATTGTATAAACCTTAGCTCCTGTGATGCTGGTTCTAAATATACCATTGAAAATAATTGCACAAGTAAATCACTTTTAAAATAAAACTTAATGCAAAGATTGACTTATTATTTTAATTGTAAATGCTACAGAGGAAAATATCTAAAAATCTAGATGGTAGAGGGGTGATGAAAAGTATGTTAATTTGTTACAGTACTAGTGAACTTTATTCATGTATAAGGCACAAATGATTTGCTTATCCTAATGAATATGATACTTGCCTTTTGTGGATTGGCTTTGAACCCTTCTCTGGTGATTGTACAATATGTTGTATGACCTATACCAAGACCACCATTATCACCAAGCTCATGAAAACCTTCCTCCATCCATTTGACCAGCAGTCTCGCAAACTCACGTGGATTTACCTTGAAAGGGAAATACATACATACATACATACATACATACATACATACATACATACATACATACATACATACATACATATATTGAAATATTAAGATGTTAAATAAGATACATCAGTTTTTACGAGAGTTCGCTCCCATTAATCAATCTGGAAACAGTTACCTATTAAAAATATCGTTTTAAACATCTCGTACAATACATACATCCCTAAAGATGGTGACAAAGTTACCTACTAAAATATCAATTTAAATGTCACACACACACACACACACACACACACACACACACACACACACACACATACATACATACATACATACATACATACATACATATAGAGATATACAGGCATACATGCATAGCGTTGAAGGTGAATGTTGGATCATAGCATATTGTATAATGAAATACGAATTCTTACATTGAAAAGTACAATGAATTAGTGACATATTTGCTAAAGACAGCATCATAGCAATGCTTCCTTACCACTCCTTTCTCGTTAATCAGAGACTGCATGATCAGAATCATTTGGTCCGAGTCGTCGGTCCAGTCTCCAACTTTCCAGCGTTTCCTGTGTGTGTCCTCTATTTTGTCCGTATATTCCAACTCAGTTTTATTGGCATAGTACTAGAATTAGAAGAAACTGAAACTATTCCTAATGAAAAGCTACCTATTATACAATAATTAAACGAAGTTTAGCAGTTTCTTGTGTAGATTCTATATCTAAGATTCAGTTTTAGATCCACTTTCTTGGTATGAGGATTGACATGAATTATAAAGTTTCGCTTTTTATTAAATGGCCTGGTGTACCAACCTTCTAATCATGAATAGTGTTGAATAAAGAACATTTATGTTTTTAGTATTGTCATAATATTGTATTGAATAACAAATAATTAACACTTTATAAAATTAAAGAGAGAGAATTGAGAACCTTCTGATTTCAGCTGTAATTGCATTCCTCTTTGCAGTATTTTTATGAGTTCAAGTTGCTAAGGACTAATTTGATATATCTCCACAATTGCAAAAATGTATGGCTGTGTTTTGATATGTATGTATGTATGTATGTATGTATGTATGTATGTATGTATGTATGTATGTATGTATGTATGTAAAACACAAAACAGATTTAAATGCGAATATAGTTTGAGGTATTTCTGAGTGTCTTACGTCATGTGCACTGTCTTTTGACATAAATTCAGTAAGAAAACCTATTGCATCACCAATGCATTGTCCATATAATGTGGCGTACATATGTTCGTCTTGATCTCCTTTTTCGGAAGCTCGAAGAGACGTTGTTTCTACTACGCATGCTACTGCAGATGACGCGATCTCTAGTTCAGCTTGCGGTTCCATTTTGCTAGTTCCATCAATATATAACAGTTTCGTGTCCTTTGTATCTGACGATACGTGGTCTTGTTTTACCATTATCACAACATTGCCACGATCCATTAAATTAGAATCTGACTTTGCACTGACTTCATTTGTTTGTTGCCAAGCAACCGTGGTAGAATTGGTTTCACTATGTTTGCGTTTAGTTGGTTAATTTTGCTTTGTTCTTGTCATTCATTTCTCTGTCAAATTCATCTGTAGCTGGTATCCTTCTCTTCGGAGATTGTAATGATTCTATGTCAGGTAGTGCGCTTCTTTTTCGTGTTGGAGTCGGGCCATTTCCTCATGGAGTCCGATTTAATGGCTTCACAGGGCTCGAACAGCTCTTTTTTAAAATTGTAGAAGATTGCATTTCCTCACATTGTTCATTAATCCTGTCAGGGACATGATTTTTTACAGTAATTAAAAGGGGTTTACAAGAAGATGAATTTAAAATTAATATACACAGATGCAAACATTGTATGTAATGACATCATCTGGTAGAAGGCAAATATTTTACAATTATCGTTTCCTTACTAAACATACATATTGTGCACAGTTGTTTATGAAACATTGGCAAACGATCCCCTGATATGATTTAGGATGGCTTAACAAAAGTATGAAATTAGTTTAAATGTGCAGGACATTTTTTTTGTCATTGACATAGGCTCAATCATGTTATCCACAACACGACTACACTATCTGAGTAGTATGATAATATCATGTTTGCATATTTTACTGATATAGAAGCCTTTTACTCCCCCCCCCCCTCCCCATGACGTCCTCCTACCATCCCACGCACACGCACACACATGCGCTTGAAAGTAACCTATAACTAAAGTTCAAGAGGAAAGTAATGTGGGGGTAGACGATTTCAACCTGGATCAGTAACCAACAAAACCGCTATTAATGTACTACTTACAGACACACGTACCAAAGTATAAATACAAATATTGAACATTTATTACAGGCAAAATCTTTGAGCATTAATTTCCTCTTCTCGACGTAGCTCTACTCTCAGACCCATCAATATTTACCCACATACTTAGTCTGGCTCTCTGTTCATTGTCACCAATCTTTTTTACAGAAAGAAATGCCTAGTTGTTTCAGGATAAAATTAATTTTTTTAAGACTCACTTATGACCATTCCTTAATGGAATTAAAGACCATTTAGACTATAAAACGTGCAATTTTCAATTTAAAAGCTATTTATGTTTCATGGCTATCACATAATATCTGAATCAAACATGCGACTGTGTACTAAACCACAAAATGTATCACATAAAACAAGTATGACTACTGGCATTTATACGAATATCTATGTTAAGTAATTTCAATTTACAAAATAAAAATGGTAACTTTCCTTTGATGAACTATTATTATATTTGTATGAGGAAACAATAATAAAACGAACAACTGAACTCAGTATTTTTAAACTACTAATTCCAAAGAAAACAGAATTATCAGTTGTAAAATAAGACAACAATGTTTCAAGTAGAACATTTACTAACTGACATAGCATTTATTTGATTATGGAAAACTAATGTTATTTCTGTCAGCAATTTTAAACCATATTCAAGGATGTGGTACATGAAGAACGTGAAATCTAAGGGCATATATAGAAAGTAAACAATTGGTATCACTTTATTAAGAAACAAAAAACGAAGTGCAATTAATTAGAATCTTATCTTGCAAAACATGTTTGAACCCGAATTAAGTGTCCATAAAAATCCAAATTCAATCAAAAAAATTCAAATAATCTAAGCTCCTTAAGATGATTTGTTTAAACTCATCCTTTCAAAAGACTTAATTAGAGAAAGGGCTGATTTCTTTTTTTTCCAAATGTCATTCAATCCACATGTTTCTGTTTGTAATGCGATAAACTAGGCAACAACGCAGTATTATTATTCCTGAAGGTTTGTATCGTTTGTTAAAATTTACATAATATAATATACGTGACTACCCCATTTCTCATGTAATCCATGTAAGAATCAACACTGATATTTGAAGCTACACATCAAACAGCGTACTACCTTAGTACCAGTGATCAGCGCAGAGATTCAATAATTTAGACCCATATTAAATTTGATTTACTACTCTATCAATAAGGATTGCCAAACCCTTTTCCATCGTTACAGCCCAATTTTTTGCCCTATTTGCTCTAACTAGTGCACGTGAAACGCGCTGCAGGGAATACTGGCCTCTTACTGTTCTATAAATATGAGGTTATCAGCTGGCGCAGTATGTCATTTTCGTCAACCACTTAGTTAGTAGATTTATACATATTTAGCAATGTTTGGTTTTAAAATTCATGGTCAAAGTTACTAATGACAATAATATTTTACACCGTGTTGCCTTCGCTAAATCTCACATAATAAATTTTATCACAATGCATTTTCCATAACTTTAGATATAAAAATGGAAACTAGTAAAGTTAAGCTGTACTATTTATCTCTTAAACTTGCCGAGATCATGCTAAGCAGGTCTTCATATTGTAATAAATTTGGAGTATGTGTATTTGACAGCATCCCGTTTTTAATTTGTGCGAGTATTTGGTCTTCGGTGCCATGGAAACATTACTAGCCCGAAATAGTTAGCCAGTTAGTAGGAGCAAACATCACAGAGCCGAGTGTTAGTGAATTTGAACCATGCTGGGGTCATTAGTAGTGAATTTGGGTACAAGCCGAATGACTGTCCCTTTCTGTAACATAGTCCATATTAAAATTCCGCGGTGTATAAAAGTGATGTGATTGAAATGGCAGTATTTATGGGGGGAATATAATGGGATCAATAAGTTGGAACTTGGTAGGTACCGTTTATGTGTCCATAGTGGAAAACGGGCGTATGTATATGAGCGTGATACGCCGGAAATTCTGTGGATTGACTGGCCTAAGGTCGCGCAGTTAAATATTTCCCAGTTAGTAAGGGAATACTAGTGGAATTTCTATGGCATGACGGGCTTGCGGTACGGAAATAGGATGATAAAGAAGAAAAACCATGCTAAGGTGCGGTTAATGGACTCTTGGGCAAGTTGTCTCCTCTGGGTCGCCAATTGATTAGAGCAAAGATTATTAATTATAGCAGACACGTCTTTCTTTCCATTTTACAACTCAAGTTGTATGGAAGTCTTTGGAAATTTGGGGAAAACATATGACTTCCAGCGTGACTCGCGCCAGGGTTTTGACACCGCTCGGTCAAGTTAATACCCCTGTGCGTGTAACAATATTTTCGGCGTAATAAAAGATACTGCCATGGAGCTCTCTGCGAAATGATCAGTCTACTAAAACAAGCGTTTTGGATTTTCTATAGAAATATATTTATTGCAAGTACCCAAATGATCAGTAATGTAACATTCAAATAATTTTGTCAGATTTCAATTACATTTCACTTAACTTTAATTACGACTCAGTTATGTATCTGTTTATGTCATCATGTGGTGTCTGAACATTGCCATTTCTCCCGAATTTCATCAATATTTGCAAGATTCAAAGACTTTCCCGGTCGGAAAAATCTGTAATTTTTCCAGACTTTTTTCCAATTTGCTGGTAGCTTGGGAAGCCCGGGAGTGATCCTTATGTAAGAATATATTAAAATTTGTATCCACGTACCGTTCAGTTTCAATTAGAAGAAAGGACTTAGCAAACAATGTGTTATATTAGCGTGCCGATTTTTATTTCAAGGCGGAATAGTACATTTCTTGTCTTCTTTAAAGAGTCAACCAAACTGATAATCGTCAAAGTGAAAACCAGTAAATGATTGCCTGGCAGTTGTAATTTTGTTCCACTTGTCGATGAATATCTGCCTCATTGGTGTTGCTATATATATATATATATATATGTGTGTGTGTGTGTGTGTGTGTGTGCTAAAATATGATCAAAGCGACTGAAGGATAAAAATGCACGGTTGGAACATTTCTGATGCTCTACTATCAACGCGAGGCTTGCTAGGAGTCATATCCATAGCAAAAGCAACGCCCAGAAAAATTTGTCCCACACAAATACTATTTTTACAAAGTGCAATTGATCCCTTAACCCACTCCAATTAAAGTTTCCAGGGAATATGTTAAAATAACTTTGTATCAAGGATTCACTTTTTCCCTGAACAGTTCTTGGACAAAAAAATGATCGATAGAGGCAAAAGGTAAAGACGTAATCGGTATATTTCTAAATGAACATGATGCCAAGTCCCAGGAATACACAATATACAGAGACTTAAATATTCACCCACAATTATTTACTATGATGTATGACTGTTGCGCAAGTGTAGAAAAGTGCTTCATTGGAATGCGTACGCGTATTGCATCCGAACAAAGTGAGCCTGGCGAGCAATTATTCTCTGTGATGACATTATTAAAGGACAACTATGATAGGCCATCAAATCTATGGTCAAGATAAATTGATACAGAAAAAATCTGCGAAAAGAAATCATCAAAAAATTCACGCATTGAGTGAAACACAAACGCGCGTGTGTATGTTATTTGAGTAATTCTAGCGGCAAACGCTATCGGTCTGGGTGTGGCGGTAATCATGACGAAATTAAGTATCATACGCACACCAATCAGAAAATACGTTAGAGCTTAATCAATAAATGCTGCAGAAGACAAGATATTAGAACTGGATAAACAATATCAGAATCCGACGAACTATTGTAATGGCAATACATAAAGACATCAGATTACAATGGTTTCATCAATAGCCGGGTAGTTTACTGCAAACATCATACAGCATTCTATGCAATCCCGATGGTCAATAGGAGGCACACTTTTGATAGAAAATATATTACAAGAAGTGAAATAAGGACTCCACATTGAACAGATGGGATGACCAGTTGGTGCGACCGTCGTAGTATCTATTATTTTGTACATGATCGGTTTGTTTAGCATGCGATCATTGACGCAAATCATGTTCAACCATATGTTTTGGTGTGTGTGTTTGTATTTATGGGTACACTCATATGTAAAGATATGACGGTAAAAGTCGTTTACCAAGCGCGGGTTTATTCAAATCATTATAGCGACCCGTGATATGTAATGTCGTATCTAAGTTGTAACAGCGCCTCACTGCATCTCACTGACGGATGTACTTAATCAGATCGACGGACGTTTATAATAATTATGAAAATGTGAACAATAGAATGTGGACAGAATATATATCATTAAAACTAAAAGACCAGAAACATAATTAATCAGGGCCGACGAGAGGGGGAGGGGGCAACCGGGAGTATGTACCTGGGGCCAGGGTTAATAAGAAGGCCCAGGCCGAACAACACCTTTTAATTTTATGACAGAAAAATTTTGTTTGAGCAAGAACTAGCAGAAGCCCGAATATTTCTTACCCCACGGCCCGTGATCGCTCTTAAAGCCCTGTACTTAAAACTCACAAGCAAATAACGCAAAACATATATTATCTTTTCGACGAACCACTGACGCAGTGGAAGCTAATGACATGCGTTCTCACATACCGACATAGGCCGATACTCAAATCATGGTCCGAGTTAAGGTGGCAGTGATCGGTGAAGTCCAGCGTACTCACCTATTCGGCTATAATTAATTGGCCCCTAATCATAAAATGTAATGTTAAGGAGCACGTCGTTCTTGGGGAAAAAACACAGTTAATATTATTATCATCTCTTTCAGAATAATAATCGTGAATATTTGACTTAATACTAAAATAATCAGTATTAAAACATAATTTTCATCAGACAGATAAAACATTACTTACGGCTAATTAAAGTTGAACCCATAACTTCGAATGCAAATAAAAGGCGCACAAAATATAAAATGTACTTTCTTAACAGCAGAGTTTAACACATTCCTATATATATATGCCCTCCCATCAATCTTCAAACCATAGCGATTTAACTGCAACACATTGTTGCACGATAGTTCAACCTGTCTATATTTAGCCAACAAAAAGTCCTTTACGCGGAAAAACATATGCGGGAATTCCCTGATGACATCTCTGGGAATCCCATATAAGCTATGAATAGCATAGTTTATTGTGTCTATATTTAAATGGGGTTTGGCCAATCTACCGCTCGTTGCAAAACTTTTGTGACCCAGATTGTATAGACATATATAGATTGACTTCGAACACACTTGATCTTATGTTAACAATGACTGGAGACACAGGTAGATGTATACAGACCATTTAATTCATAACACTAAACTCATGCATTGTATTGAGCATACTTCTTGGTCAAAATAAAGATAGAGGTAGGAATGAATACCTAATACCAAGTGGACTGGTGATAGTTTCAAGGTGTCAGAATATCCACATCTGCTAATGTTTGCAATAATAGTATAAAATATATACTGATTATTTATCATTTTCTCGGTCTTTTGCATCAATATAGAATAGTATGCATTTATTATATTCCCATACTCCGTGCAACCACGCACAACATAGTTAGAAACTTGAAATGACCTTGTTAGTTCGTGAAGAGCATATCCATTTTCTAAAGGATGTTATCCTTCTCACCAGGAATGACAGTGAAGTGGTGTTGTTAATATTGGGTAGATTTATTTATTTGCATGTGGGTGGGTATGTGAAATGAAATGTTTGCAGTGGGTCATAAAAATGAAATTAACATGACTTTACACCTCTCCGTATAAACAGATTTCTTCGTGTTTAAGCAAATGTTGCAAATGTTATATAAAAATGAATTATTTGCAAATTATTTCTGACATTTTGCGTGCAGAAGCTTAGCGAATTGTTTCCCAGACTCTCAACATCACTCGTATTGAAAGTTAAACGTTATCTTGAATATATTCATTCATAATGGTTTATACGTAGCTAATGTATTAACTATTATACTATAACACGAGCGGCCTGTGATGCTAAACTCTTTGGAATACATTCAAATGTATTGCACACATCAGCATATTTAATTCAGAGCTAGGGATAGAAGAAGGTATTATGAAGTCGTGTAATGTTGGGCAAGCTCTTTAAGCAATTTAACTCCACTAGTAGGCTAAGCGCATGCGTAGAAATCACTTGAATAATACAAGTGTCCCATTCAATTATTAGCAATTCAGAAAACCCCTCCGTTGGTTTTTTCACAGATCGAAATATATTCTATGAATAAGGAGGTATTTCGATCTTGCCAAGAAAGTTTCTTTATTGTGTAGTCTACATAGAAAGTTAACGGTAAGTCCGAATTAGATCGGTCTTTCTCTTATTCGTAATCCACTTATTACAAGCATGCGATATAATGTGATAACACATACTTAAAATGTATTTTTGATATTTTTCGTCAATAATGTAAAACTTAAAATATGCTCCAACTATTTTCTAACTATTATTTCATCATATAATGACAACATAGTTCTGCCTTTACTCTCATCACTTTGTCATCACTTAATAGTATTTACTTATTTCCACAGGTTACCTGTGCGACTTCACAGTTATGGCAATAGTTTTCAGTTATACGTGCGTCAAAGTGTATAGTGACTTATAGAAAACTCTTAACATATGTATAATTTCGCTCCGAAATGTTACATACATGCAAGTTGTTAAAACCAATGTAATCTTAGCGTCGGTGCGCCACTCTTCACTGAATTTATCCGTACATGCCGACAATGAGCCTTCCTACAGGTAATATTGTGAATTGATATTATTATCCTATTGCCGCTTCATTGCCTTTATTATTTCTTCGTCTAACATTATTTTGTCCGAGTAAAACATTATCTGGTATAGCTCTCCGCCGACATTGTGTTAATAGCTCTATGGCTACACATGTTTATACGTTCTGCTCTATTTGTCTTGCATATTAGATCACGGGCAAAGCTAGATGTAAACGTGACTCTTAGGTGTCTTTGGTACATAACTGCACAACTCGCAGTGCGTTCTTTCAGATTACTATATATAACATGATTAATAAGTGCATGTCTGCTGTGTGATATAAAAAATCAAATAATATTGCTGTATAATATCTGCCCTAGCCAGGATACATGTAGTTCGGTTTTCATAGCATCTTTCCCTTAGCGTCTAAATCATTGTCGTATATATGACGCTTTACAGATTGTTACTATATACAAATTCACTGGGTTTTTCTCCCCAACAGTTATACTTGTCTTATAAAGGATATTGTAGTACTTACTAAGTAAGTATCAATAATGATGATTCAGTTCCGTTCATATGTGGAACCCCGAGTGACCGAGTGGTCTAAAGCGCTCTTCGTTACGGATCACTGGCATTTCACCTCTGTCTGTGGTTTCGAGTCTCAGATTCGGCTAATGTGAGTATGTGAGAAAGTTTGCCAGTCGCTTCTCGTGGCTCGGTGGTTCTTTCTGGGGATTTTACCGGGTTCTTCCTCCACCATTATTACTGGTATAACTTATATTGTGCTGCAAAATGGCGTTAAACCTTACTACTACATCCATTTATATGTGCAGATATTTCTGTGTAATATAGAGAACTAGTTTAAATTTAGTATATGTTTCTTGTGTTTGGATAAGTACAGGTAGGTTTTCTGTACATGGTGACATCTGTGACGTCCTGCTCATGCATATTACTTAAAGCTACGCTTCAGTGATTATACCTGTATAGGCATTCAAACAAATTGGCCTTCCAACGGGCAAACGACAATTCAGAAGAATCACCACTGGGCAACTGGCAAATAAAACAAAATCTGCAATACTTGGAAAATGATCTTTAATTTCCGGTTAATATAATTGATGTAAGATTTTGTGGTGAGTCTTATTGACTCCCAAATGACTAGCCAAATTAGAAATAAGAACATGAGTGGTTATGAAAGGACCACAATGATCAATGTCGTTTGATTGATCTTTGCCTTGAAATCTATTAACTCCATGAATGAGCAAAGACTACATTGCCAAGGGTTAGGTTAGATTCATCTACGTTGTGGTGTTTCAATTCAGCAAGATGCACATTCTTAGGGATAAATCTATCTACATATGACAATTTACGTAGACTGATCGATCTCTACATATTTCCACCTACGTAAAGATGTATTGAAATACATCTAACAAACTACATGAAGATAAATCTAACAACATGTAAGCTTATCTCTGGAGACATATCTATAGACAGAACCAAATCACATCGTCCTATATCGATCGAGATACATCTATCAACGCTGAGGTGTCTGAATTCAGATATTTCCAACTTCGTTAAGATGCATCTCTCAACATATACCCATCTATATATAGCTATAACTATCCACATTTACTAATTACATCGAGATATTTCAATCTAAATACTTCCATCTATGTCGATGTTTCTAAATTCAGCTAGATTCACTTTTTACCTGATAAATATATCTACATATTACTATCTACATAGAATGATACATATAAACGTATTTCCATCTACGTGTAGATGTATCTATATACATATAACAACCAACGTGAAGATAAATCTCACAACATGTAAGCTTATGTCTCTATCAACGTTGAGGTGTCTGCATTCAGATATGTCCATCCTTGTCAAGATGCTTCTCACAACATATATCCATCTACACATAACTATAACTATCCACATTTACTAGATAACATCGAGATATTTCAATCCAAAGACATTCATCCGCGTCGTGATGTTTCAATTCAACTAGATTCACTTTCTTGGGGATAAATCTATCTACATATGACAATCTACGTAGACTGATATATATATATATATATATATATATATATATATATATATATATATATATATGCGTGTAGATGTATCTATATACATATAACAAACTATATGAAGATAAATCTAACAACATGTATGTTTGGAATGGAAGCATTGTAATCAAGAGGTTCAACGACCTGGTATACTATTATCCAAACCGTCTTTGTAAACTCACACCCAGTATCTAGACGAACGAGACAACTATAGTATTTATAGTACCTTCAGTCAATGTATTTCATACCAATAGGGAACTTTATTTCATTCTGGTTGAAAGGTATGTAAAACACGACTCCTACATAATTAATACACGTAGCAAATAAAAATGTACCATGGACGTGATCTCTCTTAGATGTAGTTATGAAAGTATATGTAAATCAATAAGGTCATCTCGTATTACCTATCCGCATGTTTTCATTTCAGAAGGAAGTGGAATAAGTGTAAGACATGATGTAGCCTAAAGACTCCATACGATTAAGTACAGGAATCTAAACTAAAAAAATAAAGATAAATGAAATGAAAGAACATGCAAATTTGTGATACTAACAGAGTTTCCCAGTCATCAATTTAACATCTTCGGCGGACTATGTAGGTGTAAATGGAAATAAAGGTGATTTTGTTCAGAAGTGATTACTAAATTATGAAAACCATTTTGGACAAAAGTACGTGAAATTGGCTATTGCAAACCACTGTACTTGGACTTCAGTATAAACTTGACACAAACCAATTTTAGTGCACATTCTAAAATATTAATAGTGGATTCATTAGTCAATTAATACATTAGCCAGAGGTAACACAATTTCATTTTTATTCCATTGAAAACACCTACAGTTAATAGATTCAAGTACTTAGGAGCCATCGTGGCAGACGAGGGATCAAAACCAGAAATATTTTCCAGGATTGCGCTGACAATAACAGCAATGGCAAGGCTGAAGACAGTTTGGAAAGACAGAAACACCTAAGTCAGCTCAAAAATCAGACTGATGCGCTCCTTGGTTGCATCTGTATTCTTATATGCCTGTGATTCATGGACCCTCACAGCGGATCTCGAAAGGAGGGTACAAGCTGTTGAAATGAGATGCTTTCGAAGGTTACTTGGCATTACATATAGAGATCATGTCACGAATGAGGAAGTGGGAAACAGAATTAAGCAAGCCATTGGGCCTTATGAAGAGCTATTGACCATTGTGAAAAAGCGTAAATTGAAATGGTATGAACATGTCACACGATAAACAGGGCTTGCTAAGACAATCATGCAAGGTACTGTGTAGGGAGGGCGAAGGAGAGGAAGACAGAGGAAAAGATGGTAGGATAACATCTCAGAGTGGACAGGAATGAAGCTGAGTGACACAGTGAGAGTATCCGAGAACAGACTGGAATGGAGGAAGCTGGTTGCCAGGTCATCAGTGGTGCCCCAACGGTCGGCAAGACTAAGAGATAGATAGATAGGTAGACAGACAAATTAACAACATACCTTTGACACCATGATTAAGAGCGATAAGTACATATGAAGCAAAATTTTCACATGTTTACTCTTTACATTTTAGCCGTCAAAAATTGACTAATTGTTTGTTATCTTCGCTTGATTGCTAAAAAGGTTTGTAAATAAATGACAATTCATAAATATTGTAATTAAAGGTATATGTACCATCCCCTGTGCATATAAATTTTAATTATATTGTAAGGCTGCAGGACTGGGAATACCCTCTTATATAAATATTTTTATTAGACTTCTGAATTTATGGTACTTCTGAATTGTGTAGAGAACAGTAATACAAATAGAGATCAATAAGACTATTTTAGATTTGTAAGACTGTGTTTTCTTTTTGAGGGGTTTACAAAACACATCACAAACTATTTGTTTATAAAAAAAAACAAATTATGCCTTTAAGTAATTATAAGGTATGATGAAAAGCATCAATTTGCAATTTTACCGAACCTATGAAAATGCACATGAATCGATAAATATAATATCCCGAAAACCACCCTTTACATCAATTTGTAAATAATACAACGACAGGTGTCTCTGTCTTCTGTAAAGTACTACAAAAGTAATTTAATATTTGGTAGGATTTAAAGAGCGTGGATTTCTCACTGACATAGAAACAACTTTCCAGGAAGGCTAAATTTAGTTACGAATCGTATTTATGTACAAGACCAGTCAATGTACAGGTAAATCGAACCGTCTCCGTTCTCGGAATTAAAATAAAATGACGCATAATGCTTAATATTGGATCTACAATACATATGTATCACGTGAGCTCGTAACCAAATACGTGTTTACCTTGGGCAGGACAATAATGAGCTAACATAAAAGTAAAGATGAACAATAACAAGGGAACGATTAAAATTTAATTAGTAAATCTACATTTGAATGGCCGATAAAGACCGATTGAAGCATAATCTGCCTTTTGAAAGATACAGTGGTTGTAATCTATACCTGTAAAGTGATCTATCATATATCATAGGGCCTGTTACAATGATTCTACTAATATTGTGTGTATTTATATATCCTTAAAGGTGTCGCGCGGTTATTTCACTCTTCCATTCATATTTGGCATGTTAAACAATTCTTAATACATGGAGGCATTAGGTCAAGACGGTATACAAAGGGGATGATATGGACCACAGATATATATAATATTACGGCATGCGATCTGCTTGATGTCCTTTCTTTAGTCGCAAGTTTCTCGAAATAAGCACAGCGAATTTTCTTTTAACTTTTTCTACGATTAGAAAGGGGCCTGATGTCGAAACAATATAAGAGACGTTGAAATCAAAATTGTCTAAGTAAGGTTCCCATGAGTACAAACTATTGATACCGTTTATTAACATTGGCGTATTTTTCATACCTTTATACCCCCTAAGGCGCCCCTTTATTTTAGCTGTTTTCGGCACAACTTCAAAACTGTTTTTCTTTTTTCTATTTCCATAACGTATCATTAGTATAGTACGCCTTGAAAATTTTGTATTCAGTTACCCTATTTGGGGAACTATTTTACCTGCGCTACCTCAGGCCAATGAAATAATTATGTTATGCCTCATTTCGCCTTTAACTTTGCAAGGTTACTTATTCAATCGGGAATACGGATTAAGTAACCAACTTGATGTGAATGTGATTACAGTGATTGCCGCTAGATTTTCCCCAGCAGTGATTAATACTTATAGGCATTAAAGAACTTCTAATTCACCGCATTATACTCACATCAATATCTCCCAACTTTTACCCTCACATCCTTTTTCCCTATATACCATTGTTTTCTGTTAGTCTAAACTGACTGCTGCATAATAAGGTTAGTTTAATTTCTCCAACAGTGACGAATACTACGTTATAACCCAATGATTTATATATAGGGTTCGGGTATGATATAGAGCCATTCTCATTCGTCCACACAGAACTATACACGTTTTCAACATGAAACCGAACCAACAAACCATTTGTGAGGTAATGTCGCAGTGTATACTTTGACATTGGCTTCCGGACATACAATAGTTTTCCACCACGAGTGACTTACACAAACAATAACCTCAAGGATCCCTACAAAAACATAGGTGCCCCTTATCTCTACTCTTCTTATACGACCTTTACAGGTAAGTTTGACAATGAGAAGGTAATGTTTTTGCTAAGCAATGATATGTAACGCGTGGTAGATCAATGACTGTTGCGGAACTAAATAATGTTGCAGACCCTTACGGACAGTTGCGATTTTCAAATCTCCCTCCCGTCCTTTCGATCAGATCATATAACTAGTCTAGGGACGTAGTTTGTGTAAACATCTGGCAAACTGCCAACTCGAACTGCTCAGCGGTTACTACTAATCTGTTGTATTGACCCTAATTCTATACCGGTAGGTTTGTCATTGAATGCTTAGGAATTTATTTTATCTCTGGCGGTGACATATATCTCCTCACTAAAAATGTGTCATCAATATAAGTTTTAACCCAAGAGTAGTATGAAGAGAACAGAGTAAACATGTTATATATTTAAAATTTCAAGTAAATTCTTTAACATGATACAGAGACAGAAATGTTGGAAAATATTTACCCCCCCCCCAAAAAAAAAAAAAAAATTTACGCAAATCTGTCAACAGACACACCTACGAACGCATCCACACTCACGAATTCCTCAAATAAAACCATTAGACAACCTAGAAGCTGGATATCCCTATCACGGTGACATATATAAGACCTTAACACATTGTTCAGGTCCGGTTTGTAGAGTAGTAATTCGTCATGGGCTAGATTGATAACGCTATTGGAAATTTTACCTGATATCTTTTGTTCATTGAAATAACTCAGATGACCATATATGGAATGCTCAACGATACTTCCGTAGAACGAGTCGTGAATTAAATTATATTAGCTTCCACGAAATGAGGTTTAGCTCTGACCGAGCGATTATACTCTTTAGACACGTGTGCGTAATATTCTGTCAGCAGGAATGTTTAGCTAAAAATAGAAACTGCATAATAGAATGGGATTCCATAACTCCATTTGTATTTTACAACTTTCAGTTTGAACGTTTGCTAGTAGCGGATTCAGTACACGGCAAGAATAGTGAGTACCCTTTGAGACAAAACAGTAAGAAAAGTTTGTAATTATCATAATTTCATAATCGTAATTTACTCTCTCTCTCTCTCTCTCTCTCTCTCTCTCTCTCTCTCTCTCTCTTAAAATGTAGCCAAGACGACTATCGGGTTTTCGATAAATGTATCAAATCTTCTTGATTTTCCTGTTTTAATATTAGCTTGCAGTAGGTTATTGTTACACGGAGTTAAGGTGTCAGAACAGGTTATGTAAATTTGTCACTAACAGGGGTGCTTAGTGGCATTCTATCAAATTTTAAAGCCGAGAGTATTCACTACGGTGCTTTCTGGCTTTGATGTTTGTATCTTCGTCAAGATATATTTCATATGATATTGTTCCAAATTCCAATATACAGTTCAATTTAATATTTAATTCTTTATCGTGGGGTAAACGCTTCAAAATATGCTCACTGCAGACTATAACTATTTAGAGTTGTCATTCGTCCTCGTTTTATGTCCTTAAATCCCCGTACCCGTTTTAAAGGGTTTAAATAAATGACAACCTTTTGGTTTGAAATAGGAAATACAAATAAATAAATAAAGGGCGAAAAAAGATCGAGGCGGGTGAAGAACAAATAAAATTTTAAAAAATGTACTGATCCTGTTTCGATCCAAGTAGACCTATTACATAAATATGGAAGATTACAAAACATGGAACACTATAAGGCAAACATTAAAACAATACTATAAAACTTAATACACCATGTATTTGTATAAAATTTGAAATTCATAATTAAATTTTAAAAAAACACTTATAATAAATTAAATAGAGATCGTTTAGGGGTCTCTATATAATTTAAGAAAACTGGGAAATTTGATCAAAATAGGCTATCCTTACAAGACACACACTATATATATATATATATATATATATATATATATATATATATATATATATATATATATATATAATAGTTCAACACAAACAGCACTCACATGATACAGGAAACCCCTACTTATTTATTTATATTCTTTTTATCCTATTTATCATCTAAAACTATTCTAACTTACACTAAAAGATTTTTATAAGGGTGATATAACTCTTGAATTTGATTTAGTTAGTGCTGTCCATACCAAAACATCATACACACATACAACTTAAAATATAACTTGCATACATAATGGAGATATGACTTTGGCAAAGTCAACTGGGAATTTACTTATATAATAATATTTTAATTTAAAGGAGAGGAAATTGGCCCTGGAACTTTATAGTTCTATGGGATAAGAGTACGATCCTAAGTTTTTAGGAATTGGACTGTGAGGAAATCAGTGTTATCTATAGCTCGATTAGAAAACATTTATCTTAAGCAAGCCCCGGCTTGAGATTGAAAGTACAACCAGTCTAATTTCCTTTATGGGTAATATAACTTTCTTATAATTTGAGTAAACAAAGCAAAGATTAACCTTCTCCCCATTGTTTATTTAAATTTATAAAATACGAAGACACAAAAAACAAACACCATAAAAATCATTAATGGTTGGACAGGGATCCACTACACCACTTTATCCACAACCCCTTTATGAAGGTGTTCCTCATATCAACTCAAACCAGCTGTATGTGCTGGGGAGAGTTACGAGGCCCCTCCCCTCCCTTTCCGGAACCCACTGACATGATATAGCGAGCTATAAATAGCGTAGTCTTTGTTCTATTAGACCGGACTATTACTAAGATTCATTTCTATGTAAACAATGTATACAAGATTCTTTGGGGCCCCGAGTGGCCGAGTGGTCTAAAGCGCTGTCCGTTACGGGCCACTGCCATCTCACCTGTCTGCGTGTGTTCGAGTCTAAGATTCGGCAAATGTAGTTGTGAGAAAGCATGCCAGTAGCTTCTCGTGCGTCTGTGGTTCTTTCCGGGGTTTCTCCGGGTTCTTCCTCCACCATTAATACTGGCCGCCATGTATAGCCTATATTGTGCTGAAAAATGGCGTTAAACCATAAAAAAAAAAAAAAAAAAATCTTAATGAAAATAGATGTAGTCACTTTGACTACAGTTTCAGTGAGCTTCCAGCTATAGTGTTATCACGTGAGTAAATTCCAGTTGATGGAATTCCATTCACACGCTCTTAGTAGTATAACCATCACGTGATCAAATAAGATTGAATTAAAAACAGATATTATGTGATCAAAGGAATATTATCATTGATTATAACAGAAAGATGTAGTCACTGTTCAATTTGCCAGAAAAGACTACAGTAGGGCTGAGGTCCTATAAAAAATAAAATATTAATAAGAAATATTACAATAGTTTTCTAAAAACTATTCCAAATTATTTTGACAACTATTTATCAAACAGTTTAATGTTTACGACTGCTATGGAAAACGACACTCCAAACGACTAACGGTAAAACACATCACAGATAGACACAATTCTATTTAATAATGCCACAGCATTTAAAAGGAAATCATATTAAACAAATATACATAAACTATTTTAAAAAAATACACCTTTTTGACTTAAATTTTATTATTATATATTTTATTTATTTATTTATAATTTATCATATTTTATTCTATTAATTCTAAAATATTCAAAATTACACTTAACATTTATATAAGTGAAACAACTCTCTAATTTGACATAGTTAGTGTTGTCCATACATAAATACTTTGCAACAAACAAATTAAAAACATAACTTGCATACATAAAAGACAATTGACTCTGGCGAAGTCACCTTTGAATTTACATATTAATATTATTTTTGAATTTAAAGGAGATGAAATTGGCCCTGGAACTATGTAGTTCTAAGGGACAAGAGTACGATCCTAAGTTTAGGGAATAGACTGAGAGGAAATCAATATTCTCTATAGCTCGAATAAAGAATATACATCTTAAGTCAGCTCTTACTTAAGATAGAGAGTACAATTAGTCTAATTTCCTTTATGGGTAATATAACTATTATAATTTGATGAGCAAAGCAAATATTAACCTTCTCTAAATTATTTATTAATTTTATTATTCACAACCCCCTAATGAAGGTGTTCCTCTTATCAACTCAAACCAGCTGTATGTGCTGGGGAGAGTTACGAGGATCTTTTAGCCTTTTAGCTCGGGTAGCCTTGTCATAGAAAACACTATCTTCCTATTTTTCATATAATCAAGATGGGACAAAATTAAGGTTAGGGTAAAGTAAATGAAATTTGTCTTAAAAAAAACACAACACACGTTTTTAACGTTTTTTTCAAATAGGAGGAGGGGACATCTGTCTGGTGCCCTCCAAAAAATAATTTACTGCTCCGGTGGCTTAGCAGTTAGAGCGCCCGCCTCTGAGACGGGATGCCTCGGGTTCGAGCCTAGTCATACCAAGGACTTTTAAAAAATGATACTAACATCTGCCTCGCTAGGCACTCAGCATTAAAAGGTTAGTGTTAGGATTAGTCGGCCTGGTGTTAGGATCATGTGACTGGGTGTAATATCATGTTAAATGTATGTGGCATGATGCCATGACGTTAGACATCACTATAAACTGTTACACCGCAGATATCGTAGCGCTATAACTGACAAAATGTTAAAGCTACGCTAAAACTCCAAATCACACACACACACACAAACACACACACACACACACACACACACACACACACACACACTTTAATTAAGAGGAAAGTGGATCATGAACGGACGCATTCAAAATGAACTAATTGGTGGATAGACATAGCCATATTTTTCCATCATCAAACTATAAAATTAAAAGTTGAAAATAAAAATTTAATTGCAAAATCAAGGAATATTTTATTTTTAGCTTTCAACTAGCCTCTGTTAACTAATAATATTCCCTCCCCCACCCCCAGTTATATCCAACTAAATTTGGTCGGTACGCTTTATCTCGTTTGAATATTTTGAGTTTTCAATCCCTTGCACGTAATAGTCCCTGCATACACCTACGAATGTTGTCTAATTCTAGTTCATTTCGATTATTCTACCTTGAGCATAGGAGCCCCGAGTGGACGAATGGTCTAATGCGCTTTCCGTTACGGATCACTGCCGTCTCACCTCTGTCTGCGTGAGTTCGAGTCTTAAGATTCGGCTAATGTAGTTAAGTGAGAAAGCTTGACATAGCTTCTCTTGGGTCGGTGGTTCTTTCCGGGGGTTTTAACGGGTTCTTCCTCCACCAATAATACTGGCCGCCATGTATAGCCTATCGTGTGCTGAAAAATAGCGTTAAACCCTAAAACAACGACAACAACAACCTTGAGAATAAACATGTCGTTAAATGATACCACAGTCGTATTTTGAAAGAGGAGTTCTAGTTTTCGAATTTACACCAGAATATACATATTGATACACCCATAATTTAACAAACAGACTCCACACTCCATCCCTCTACTGTCACTGTCCCTATTACACATTCATCGTAGTGATTTATGTGTGACATGTAAATGACTTGTAAAGATGAATCTATGATAATTAGTACTAAAAGTAGATTTTAACTTCTACCGGTAAGGTACGTTGTCCGCAACACCGACAATACATGTTTGAATGATAAATTGTACTTGATCCTACCGGCTTACTTGCACCATTAATGATAATTCTGATATGATAGGCCGTCATAAAATGCATTTGGGATAAGGACATGCACTAGTTTAATTCTGGTCAAGCTTTCGTTAGCCCGGTTTATCAATATACGCTCAGGGGCCCCGAGTGGTCTAAAGCGCTGTCCGTTACAGATCACTGCCATCTCGCCTTTGTCTGCGTTGGTTCGAGTCTCGGATTCGGCCAATGTGGTTATGTGAGAAAGCTTGCCAGTAGCTTCTCGTGGGTCGATGGTTCTTTCCGGGGTATTCCTGGTTCTTCCTCCACCATTAATACTGGCCGCCATGTAAAGCCTATATTGTGCTGAAAAATAGCGTTAAACCATGAAAACAAAACAAGATACGCTCTCTTGGTTAATCTTACTGTTTGTAATGATACGCACATGTGAGACCATGTAAAACAAATATTACCAAATTTAATCAACAAGAATTATGCTCTCAATTCTTCAACGAAAGTCTCAAGAGAATAAGAATTTCCCCTTAATAGTTCAGAGAATTTGTTAAAGATCTCATGTTTTGTGTGAGTTTTATTGTTTTCTAAGATTTTTAAAGGATATTCCTGGATAATGCAAACAATGAGAGATGTTGTTTTATTATCATATCATGTAATAATTGTCAAGTCACATTTGTTCCCCATACGTTATAAATTGAAATTCTAAAGGAGATAAGTAAAAGTGTCAGCATTATCAAATTTGAATAGGATATATTTCCATATTCATCGTCTCAGATAACAAAACTTCATAATCAATATTTACATGCGGTGATGATATTTCTTTTTCTGGACGAATTTCAATGATGAAAAACATTGCAACAGATGTGTTACAGATTTCTGTAACATGTTTCGTATACATAAGTTGTTAACTGGTGTTTGCAAATAGTGTGGATACTTTCGGATTTGTGGGTGGTATTTTTTATTTTTGTTATTACACACACCGAAACAAACTGATTAGTTTCGTATATTGGGACTTCAAAAGTTGCTTGGTTATCAAACTCTAGAAAACAACTGTTGTTACCTCCAAAACGGGAAGCCAATCCAAAACAATACTTGAGCGGGCCGATTAATACTACCTTTTGCAAAATATTTGCACACCGTACTCAATATTTTACGCAGCAAATTAAACAATACAAGCATACATTCCACTCAGTATTTTAATACGGACCATATTTGTATAAATTGCAAACAAATTATAAAATATCATATGTTGTGAGCATGCGTGAAGGTGCCGTCTTGACATGTTCCATATATTCAGAGTCTCCGTAAAGACGACTATACTTGTTTAGGAATCAAATTATGTTTTTTGCAATTTGTACGAATAATATCTTTAAAAAATACAACCGTTCAAAAGTGTTCAGTTTTGTAATATCATTTATTATATTGAGACGTCTCATACATTATATAAGATGTCTCTTTACTCCATGAACATCTGACAAATTATATATCTTAAAAATGTTGCACGAAAATTTACTTAAAATTGTACATAAGATATCATGAAAACTTTGTAGGATATATTACAAATTTATAAAATATCCATTTATACATACATGCATACATACATACATACATACATACATACATACATACATATATATATATATATATATATATATATATATATATATATATATATATATATATATATAACATTAAAATGGCATGGTTTCTAAAGTATTGGTATATAGCAATTTGATACACCAGAACAGATTATATATCAAATTGTTATCCGTCCAGAGCGCAATATTACGCGTACACAAAATTTGTTTCGACATTTGGTTATATTTTCAAAATACAAAAACATGCTGTTGCTTCTATATTAAACTAATCTTTGATGAAGTTTCACTGAATGATCATTAGCGCTGTAATAAAATAACGATAAAGTAATAAAATAATCACCACCTTGAAAGTGAATTAAATATGGTGCAGAATTACATCGAAATCGTCTCCGTTTCCCCCCCCCCCCTCTCTCTCTCTCTCTCTCTCTCTCTCTCTCTCTCTCTCTCTTCGTAGAAACATACCTGCGAAAATCAGTAAAAAATAAATACTTGTGTGATGTATTTTGGCCTGTGTTATGCGATGGTGTCTCTAGACCTATGAATGATGGAACAAATCTAGTGACATGAACGAAACAACCGAAAAAAAGAAAGTTAGAAATGGAAGATATAGACATTTTCATGATTGGCAACATTGATAATATTAAGTGATACTATTGAGTTAGACGAACTATAAATACATCTAAATGTTTGCATTCCCTGTTGCTGGTATCTCATTGTGATTAGTTTATATTTCCAACTCGTTTCAGTATGCTGGATGTATGTGAAAACCAGCTTGTTCAATGTTCAACCAGTTAATCATGCTTTTATTTTAGTGCATGTTGTCTCTAGACCTATTAAACAAACTATAATAGTGTCTTTAACGTGCTCAAATACTGTTACATGCAACGTCTGTGTCCGGTTAATGCGAATGAAGATTGATGTGAGAGAGAGAGAGAGAGAGAGAGAGAGAGAGAGAGAGAGAGAGAGAGAGAGAGAGAGAGAGAGAGAGAGATGACACATTTCGTCTACATTTTAAGTGAATAATAATTATGATACTTACAATTTTAAAAAAAAAACTTGATGCTATTATGTGTATAGACTATTTACTTTTGTCTATTGGCAGAAATGGCATGTACGAACATGCAAGAGTCTATGGATATCGATGACCCAACCATTCAAGAGACACCTGTCGGCATTTCTAGTTCCATGCAAGAGCAGATCTATGCGACTATATATGGACAATGCATCGGTGATGCAGTAGGCATCATGACGAAACATATGGGCAAAGAAAAAGCAAAACAAGTATATTCTATTTATGTATTTTAAATTTCTCATATAATACTTTTGAATGCCAATGTATATTTCATTTTTATTGAATTGTTATGTTTAGATCTTTCAGAGAAATGGAATTTTTGAATACAATCAACAAATCAGCGACACCTATAAAATACCTTGGCCAGCTGGAGACTGGACAGATAACTCCGACCAAATGATTCTAATGATGCAATCCCTCACTGACAATCGAGGTCAAGTATGTATTAATTTTTGTAAAGTTTAATTAGAATAGCATAAAATCCCACATCGACAACGAAGGTCAGTTATAATAATTTTTCTAAGCCTAAATTTTAAAGTGGATTTAACAATATATAAAAGTATGATACAAAACATTACCCTTCTTTAATCACAGTTGTGGTCATTTAGTGTTTACTTTCATACCCGTTTGGCAGTATTTACAATAATTATTATATTCAACCCCATATTTCAGTTTTGTAATACCTCTTTTCGGACAGACGAAGATATAGAATATTGGTTTGAAACGATTGAATAACTTATACATATCTTGGAGTGAGCGAAAAACTCAAGATACTCTTTTTTATTTTACTCTTAAACGTATTGACTATTATATGTATATTGGGCTAAAGTAGCAAACCTTTTCTGCATCCCGCGCGATAATGTCAGTCGTTAAACGTTAATATTATGCTGTGCTTTGTATATATTTGCATATAAGATGACATTAGTAACATAATTCTCCTTTCCAATTGAGGAAAAAATTAAAGCATATGTATATTTTGGGATTTGAGCTTCTGCATATTCGACGGCCACTCTTTACACCAGACCACACAACTATCAAAAGAATTTCACAGTTCGTGGTTACGATTATATCAATGCGGCAGGGTTCTATATATTGTTATAAGCCAGGGGTCTTTGTTTGACCGAGCAGTTATCAAAGCCCGGAGCGATTCCCGCTAGAAGCCATAAGTTTACCCCAAGTTTCCAAAGACTGCCATACAACTTCAGTTGTATATTAGAAAGCCCGACGTGTCCGTTGTATAGATACATTTTACTCAAATCAATACAAGACCACATATCTCCAACCTGCCAAATATCTATAAACCACACATCTGCATTGTTTCTCTTCATCAGGTTTATGTGTCGCCGGCAGTTCACGCCGTGGAAGCTACACAACTCTCCCCTAATACAGGGAACTATTTTAACTCCGCCACCTTAGGTCAGTCAATTGATGCTTTCCAGGCACACTTCGCCAGTCCACTGCATCGCATTTACCCCATTGCGACATAACTGTATACATAAAGTCCCTTCTTATTTATTCCTTTATGTAAATGTACCGGTTTTCTACCGTAAATACTGCCACTGCAGTCAAACGACCAATATACTCCACAAGACTTTAATATGAACTTTGTTACTCCAGGGATATTCAATCGGTTTTGACCTGTCTTCATTACTAGTGAACCATGGCATCATGGAAACTCACACTTCACTACTTGACGTTTGCTTTTAATAATTGGCGAATTATTTTGGGTTAAGAATATTTCCATTACAACGAATTCCAATAGTCACACAAATAATCACACAAATCTAAAAATTCCTTAAATTGGCCCGCTTTAACTAAAATGCGCTTACTCCAAATGTACTGCAAATAGTTATTACGCCCCAGTGAATTATCAAAAGTGTACCTCTTATAACATGAAGTAATTCACAGCCTTACTTAACGTAAAGGGGGATACTTGCATCTTTTCCAGATGAACCATCAGCTGTACCGCGTCGTAAAAGCAAGTATTTGTTTTTAAAATTTGCAATAAAGGGAAGGTTTCAAGATCGCATAATACAAAATACGACTCATGATGTTTCCTTGAAAACCCCAAAACTCATTTCTGTACTTTGTAAATGAAATCTTGGTAATTTATGCAATGCAGCCAGGTGATATGTGTTACTTGTATTGATACAGTACTGATAATTTATGTTTTATTGCTCTTGATGTCTTTAAATATGTTTTAGACATACTATCAAGTAAATTATTTTTATAGGAATAACTGTTCCAGAGCAAACCTCTAGAATTAGTTTTTATTTAAAATTTTGTAGACGTAGAAGATACGTTATTATTTACATTGAGCAATACATTGATTTCAAAAGTTGGACAATGCTATTTGTTTAACACATTACCGCTGAGGTAGCTATGCTAATCTGCCTCATATACAGTTACGTTAAATAAACGGCACACTCCATGTTTTCTGCCTTTTATGATGTTTATAAAACTTTTATCCGACTAAAATGACCAAATGTTCTATCATTACATTTTGTGGCGTATATTACTAATAAAACGCATCTTCCTTTACGGTTCCTTAATTTTTCTAGATAAACCCAAACGACTTTGCGTCTAAGTTGTTGAATTGGGTAAAACATGGATTTAAAGAACTCGGAGATGATCATGGCCATGGGATAGATAAGGCAGTTGTAAAGATATTGATGGACGATCGATTTACTCGGCATCCGCATAAGGTATGAATTACAATTAATTTTAATTTCATCATACCATGTATAGAAAAATACATAAGCAGGTGACTTTATTAACCTAGTTTAACATTCTCACTTTGAACGAATACATGTCTATATCCAATATATTTTAAAAATGTGTTGCTCAAAATGAATTAATGGACAGAGAGGACAATGAAAAACATGGTATTTATATTTCGATATTGCTTTCTCTCTGTAAAATATAATGTTTGTGTAAACAAGCACGAAATGGAATATTTATATATGTATATATGTTTACAATATGGAGTAAACTTATCTATTCGTCTGCCCAATTGCAGTTTTCACGATTACTCTTCTGAACTAATTTACTATGAAGGTTGCTGAGAAAGCTTGGAAATCCAGTTGTATGGCGGGAACAAATAGTTGTTTGACGCGAACATCCATCCTAGGAATTCATGAATGGAAGAACACGGAACAAGTCGAGCAGAACGTCAACAATATCTGCAGAACAACACACTGTGATCCTGTGTAAGATTATGGATTTATTTTTCTTTCATTTAAAAAAAGACAAAAAAGGACATCTTCTTGTCTGATTTAGTTTGATTCAAGCACATCGTTGCACATATATGTAAATGAAAGTAGTTTTGATATAAAGGAATATATTTTTCTACTTATTTCATTTGTTCATGAACATCGGCATCAACAAAATGTCAGGGACAAATAGGTATTTAGTCAATATCATGTCCAAACTTGGCGAAGTGACTAAACTATAATCTGAAAAGTCACAAGAAGAAATTGAATGCAAATAAAACTGATGAAAATATGCTTATGACAGTTTTGACAACCTCCGTACTTACAACACAATTTCCTCTTGCCAAGTGGTCCATTACAATATGTGCGCATGTGCTTGCCACTTCCGCGACTGCAATATGTTGGCAATTAAAATTTCCAACACGTTCAGTTTTTCCACACCCAGTTAGCAGCAAGATCACTAATAATACATAGGTTGAAATAAATATATAATATATATCACCTGAGAATTATCATGACATTTCAATATACATACTGAGTTTAAATTTGGGTTTCTCCTTCCAAAACTGACAATAAAGTTTTCAAATACAACCATTTTTAAAGACACATCTGATGATTTTAATACATACAAAGACATGGAATAAAACGAAGTCTTCTAAATTGGATTTGTATTTATATGTTAATTATTGTTAAATATATCACAAAGTAAATGCATTATATTGCCCACGGGTACATCGTGTCCTCTATATATATGTTTTTATTTATATGTAAAATGCCGAGGCTATTGTTTCGAAATAATTTTGTTAGTCACATAGAAATAATACAGATTTTATAAAACTTCAGGTGTGTTGCCACATCAATTTTGATTGCTGTTGCAATAAGTCTGATGTTACAGAAGAATTCTGAAATCTACAAAGGCGATGAATTGAATGTTGATGCACTAGTCACACATGTATATTCCTGTGCCAAGAAATATTTACCAAGTGAGGTACGTAAAGATAGGTAAAACCAGTCGGTGAAGAAATATCAGGGTTATCTGTGTCACAATATGAGCAGCAGTGTTTCAGTATATATGTTCAAAGTTTTTAAATAATAGTGACTTGTCAACATTCTAAGTGGATGGCTAAACAAAAGAGCATTATGTTAAGATATTACGAAATCACCGCTTAACATGTTGAAACCTTAAGAAAGATAATTCTTAATATTCATTTAATTCACAGTATATCTATTTTATTCGACAGTGCACGCCATATGGTGATTGGTTTCAAAACTGTCCAAACTCCCTATATGTCAAAACACTTTGCATGATATACTCTCCAGAGTGCTGATGTTCAATTAAATGCAAACACAGACACAAGCATTGGAGTAAGAAATATGTCTCTTTCCCTCCATTCCCTTATTCACTTTTGTAAGACCATCATACTCATTTTGCTTCATGATACACATACGATGTGAACTAAATTGAAACATAGATACATGTGCAATCGTACAATATTATATTTGGTTAAGAACGTATGTTTGTAAAAAGAAATATATTTCATCATGGCTGAATCATTATGTTCGTTATTAATGAGGTTTGAAACGTACGACCTGCATTGTTTTGTTTCTATTTTGTATTCAGCAATGCAAACAACTGAATCAGTACCTACAGTGTACTGAGCTATCTAAACTGCATCTGCAACAGGAAGGGGATGATGATTTCAAATGTCTGGGTGCTGGGTTCTGGGCCCTGAGGCAACATGATTTCCTAACCGCTATAGCACAGGTCGTCCTCAGCGTATGTAGAGTTTTATATATTGCGTACCCTGTATCTTAAAAGTGAACAGGGGTTCATCTAAGCTATAGATTTAATAGATAATTATGTACACTTTACTCATATTCAAACATAACATACAGATCGCAAGTTATAAAACCAATATCTAATGTAACATAAAAACTGAAAAAGGAAATCAATACATATTTCCGATTAACTTAATTTTATTAAATCTGGTAGAAAGTTCACAATTTATGCTTTGTCCTAAGGGCTATCGACTCTGCCATTTAATCATCGTCTTCAGTGATCAGTTCAGAGTGGATATAATATATCAATATCAAGCTACAATTTGAGCCATATGAGATGACCAGCAACTTCGAATCAGAGCCTTTATAAGGTCATTACGTGGCTGTAATTCAGAACGGACGGAGACATACGATGTATACATGATCGTTTGAAGTTTCGGCTGATAGTTATTGTGACGGGGGTAAGTGGGTTCATAAAGCATATCGTCTTATAAACATTAATTCAGTGTGAGTTATCATAGCAATGAATTGGTAGTTGGTCACATCGCTTCTTATTGTTTCAGCTTACAGCATCTTAAAGGTGTGAATTGAAGGAAATGTTTTCCTTTGACTATAATAGTACCGGGTATGTCTGACTAGATCATACATTTTCGAGTATGTTGACAATTTCTAAACCAGACGAAGACAGTCATATATATATATATATATATATATATATATATATATATATATATATATATATATATATATATCAGCAATGTATGAAGTCCCCTTTAAAAAATTGTAATAGGTTATACCTGTTATCGTCTCTTCTTACCATATGGCATTAGAATGTTACCTGATACATTTAAAAAGTGTGTTTCCTTGGAAAGTATCGTAAGTAGTCACAAACCTCGAAATCAGCTCCAAAAATTGAAAATCTTTGTCGAAACAGCACATTTAACAATGTGGTTTTCAAACCGAACCATATAGGTTTTTCAGTAATTGTTCATCCTTTGCGTATTCATTCTCATTCACCAGTGTGTATACCACTATATATATATATATATATATATATATATATATATATATATATATATATATATATATATATATATATATATACTAATAAACATATTATAACATGACAATACATTCTTAAAGAAATATGATTTCGATCTGTATTCTTTGAGGCATTTGTCAAACTTATTACACTTATGGTATGTCTGCAATGTTCGCAGGGTGGACAGGCCCACACAAATGGAGCAGTTGCTGGTGCCCTTCTGGGCTGTAAACTTGGGCAACAGAAATACTTTCCAGAAAAATGGCTACGATTAAAGCACATTGAGTGGCTCGCTGGTAATATTGAGAGGTAAATTACTACTTGACCTGTGTTTGAGCTTGAGGGTTAATACTGACGACATTAAATTGGAGTAGAATTTTCGTGTAAATACGCATGCCAAATATATTAATGAGAGGTAAATTAATCCGGACTGGAGACTTGGCTACTCATGAAAACAAACTAAACATATTTGCATATATATATATATATATATATATATATATATATTGTGGAACACATCGTAGTTCTACGCGTAAGTCTCGTGCACTGAGAAATGAACAGCTGCCTGGACATTGGCTCAACACTCTTTATGAAAGTATCAAAGTGTGATTTTCTCTACTTCATAACTGACCAAAGAACGTGTTCTAGATACTTGTTACAGAAATTTTCTAATTCAATCCTGCTCTGTTATACTTTACAATTAAATTACAAGAACGTAATAAACTAAATTTTATTCAGAAATTCAGTTTTATATAATAGTCCCATTACAGTAAAAATATTAGGTAGTACATAATGCTTTCACTTTTCATGTATGAACACATGACATAAGCATTTATTGTACAGCTGATTTACTGTTTCGGCTTTAGAAGAAAATACATTTTTAAACGTTTAGTTAAAACATTCATTTATTTGACGTTTATGTTACATTTAAAAACAATAACGTAGCCGAATCAGTTGTGTGACAGCATGGCTAGGAATACGTTTGAAGAGATGAGTCTTAGTTATTGTGATTTCATGTGATATATATGTGATAAAGTAGATTGAATTCAGCTTATCAACATAAAGTTTAAAGCATTACACAAAATTGTCCAATCTCTGTAAATTCAAAATAAGACAAGTGTAAAAAGGCACTAAGAAAATTCATAAACTGCTTTAGAGTTCCATCGTATCGAAATATCACAATATTTGAAATATTTTTTAAATAATACTTCATATTTACGTGTCTAAACTTGTTTCATTTTGTTTAAGATCTTAAATACTCAATTTTCCAGATGCAATGCATTTCCGTTTTACGAAAGAAATATGTATACTTTAAATTTCGGCCGTCGCATGTTTGCGCTGGACGAAGAATTGCGCCTCTGATCCCCACCCAATGATGTCGGGCTTTGCTCCCCATATTGTCGCCCGTAAAGCCTCCTACGACTGCTTTACTTGCAATGTATATAGTATGGTAAAATAAATGTAAATATTTAAAGAGAATTTATTTCATATATATGTTTTCGAAAATACGATGTCATAATTCTTTATGACTACTGCCGTAGTTAATTATCTCATGTTAAATCAACGGACGTTTAGTTTTGAGAGCTACAAGGATTAGTTTTAGAGGGCGGCTAGATTTGTGCGGCAATGATAGTAATATTAAGGAATCATGCTCAAACAAATGCATTTGCAGAAGAAATCTGCTTTAGTAGTCATTATTACCTTGATTTTGATAGTGTTAAAGTGGTACATAGTGCTTGGATGCTCATATTTACCAGTGACCGACATATATGAATGGAACATTGTAATGTGGATAAGAAGTTACGTTGTAATGATTACAGGTACTGAACACGTCTTAATTGCAGGATAATAATCTCATATCAAACACATGTACACTATTGTCGTTATCGCTTCCTTTAGGTCGTTATACCCATTTTTACTGCAATTGTTATGACTGAAATTTCTTGACCTCAAATATAGCTCTGCAACAATGCACAAATCTTTTTTTTTACATTTTTTTTACAAAGAAATCCTTAGCGATCAAAACAATAATGTGGTAATACCAATGTAAGACTATTGTCATTGAATTTCTAAAGATATTATTTAATCTTAACATGCATTTTGAATCTGAACATTTGTTTGATAAATATGCATATATGTATTAAATTATTTTAGGTTCTTAGCTATGCTGGGGAGTTACAGATCACCCCGACCCCGTTCATACCAACATGAGGAAATGATCTCTACACATAACAAACGTCTTAATATTAGGAGCAAAAATGCATCACCTGAAGAGCGGGGGAATATGATTGGTGTAGGTGGAACGACAAGAAACCAATCAATTGTTGCGGCTGACACGTCTTTGAGAGCGCAAACTCGTCAGCAAATATGTGCCACATTGTATGGGCAATGTATCGGGGATGCTATTGGCTTATTGACAGAATACATGACTAAAGAAGAGGCCAAGTTTGTAAGATATAATTTACTCCGTTCTTATCCCAATACATTTTAAAACATAGGGGACAATGTTATTCCACCAGTTATGACGTGTGCTAGCTTGTTAAAGTAATGTCGTATAAAACTAGTCACGCTCGTAAACTCTTCGGCATCGATACTTTAAACTTTGGGTTATGATTGTGGGTGTGCCATAAAGATTTACAGGACTTTGGCGTGTGAACAAATCTTCATTTATAGTAGCGTTATGTTCAAATACGACCCTGGAATTGGAGACAAACCTACCTATGGTATAGGAATATGAATAGTGCATAATATGTAGCTGTATGCTACGTTTGAGAAAGGATGGTGGACTTGCAATGATTGAAATCGGTAATATGTTTCATTAGACTGTTTAAGTCGAGCTCTGTGTAAAAATTTTCTCTCCATAGAATAAAACGAAATATAGTCACTTTTTGGCACTGACGGTGGGTATAAATAGTGACACTCAGTTTAACTCCTGTATTATATTTGTAACATCAATTATCTTCGAGCTACGTTGGTTGCCCTATTCAATTGCAAGAAGTTGATCATATTAGAATATGTCTAAAATTTGTACCCGGATATCATAGAGATTACAATTTTATTTGTTTAAACAAAATGTCGTTAGAGCTCGATTGTTGTATGAAATTTCGAAGTCCTGTAAATTCACTATAGTTGGATTCAGGTTAAACAAGGGGATTGTATTTCTAGATTTAAAACGTTAATACGCGGCAATGATGAGTTCCTACATTGAAAATAATTCTATCATTATATGTATAAATGTAATGGTGATCTGGGCATTACTGTGAAAGTCGAATGTATTTTGTATACTAGTTGCTGTATTCAACTGGCGCGTTGGGCTACAATTAACATTTGTAAACATTTTTTAACCCTGATAACTAAGGGTCTATGTTTGGATGGTTTAAGTGTAATGTAATGCTATCCTATCACTGTAACACTGTTCACAGGTGAGGCAACGTATTTTACGGTTTGATTATATTCAAATATTTAATGGAATTGACTTCTGTAAGGCTTGTATGTATAACAAAATATCCATCGCATATGCATCATCATCATCATCATCATCATCATCATCATCATCATCATCAGTCCCTTAGTATTGTAGACCTTATGGGCACGTCATAACACCAAATAACCATTTCCTCCATTCCCCTTGGTATTCCGTCATTTTCAGTGCGTGGCTCAATGTCTAGCCTGTCCATACTATAATGGTATCTATCTCTACCTTTCTTTTTCTTCTTCCTGGTACAGTGCCTTTCAGAATTGTCTTGGCATGTCCTGAAGATCACGAGACATGCCCATATTACTGCAGTTTACATTTTTCACTTTGACCAGGAGATCTTCCTAAGGCCTAATGACTTGTCAGATCCTCTGCCGTATTTCTTCATTGGTGACACGGTCGTTTGTACGTGACGCCGAGTATCTTTCGGAAACATCTTATCTCTGTGGCCTGTATCCTGTTTTCTAAGTCAACTTTTATGGTCCATGATTCACCAGCGTAGAGAAATATGAATATCACCAGTGAGTGCATCAGTCGCACCATGTAACTTAGTGGGATGTTATTGTCGTTCTAAACGGGCTTCAGTTTGTATGTGCTGATGTTGTCTTTGCAATCCTAGAGAGTACTTCAATCTTTGATCTTTCATCTGCTACTTTGATCCTGATGTCAGTGCGGATGCTTATGGTGTTGTTGGTTATTATTTTGATCTTCTATGCACTGATTTCCATGTCATAGTCTGTATATATTTTGTCAAGGCTTTCTAAAAAAGCTAGCTAGTTCTCGCTCATTTCCTGCTAGTTCATCAATGTCATCAGCAAAATGTATGTTGTGACAGTCCATTCGTGCTTTTCAAGCGCGTCAGCCAGGGTTCTCTCCAGAAAGATGTTGAATAGTGTGGGATGAGAGAGCAGACAGCCTTGTGTGGCCCCGACTGTCGTTCTGAACACCAGTTCCTTATGGTGCCATTGAAGTATAATGCACTGGTGGCCTTGTCATATAAGTGCTCTATTACTTTGATGAGGTTGGCATTTGATGTTATACAGTTTCATGGTCTCCCATAAGACTGAATGCCATATCTTGTCAAACACCTTCTAGAAATCCACGAAGACGAGGTACAGATCTTGCTGGTGTTGGAGGTATTTATCACACAATAACCTGAAGTTGAAGATCTGCTCTGTTTTGCAGCGTCCTGTTCTGAAGCCCGCCAGCTTCTCGGCAATGATTTTGCATGCCTGTGGCTTTAGTCTGTTCAGCAGTATCATCAGCATGACTTTGCTTGGATGGCTTATAAAACTAATTGTGTAGTTGTTTTTTCTTTACTTTGTTGCAAGTTCCCTTTCTTAAGGAGGGTGATCATCAGTAATTGGATCCACGGCGATGGCCATTCTCTGTTTACCAGATGTTGTTGCATATGGTTGTAAGGACGCTAATCGTTGATTCTACTCAAGCTTCGACCAGTTCTCATGGTATATTGTCCACTCTTATTAAACGTCCTATTTTTCAGCGATCTTACTGCGGGTTCTACTTCACGTTTGATGTCGTTGTTTGTTACAGTACCTCTGGATTTATTGTTGCTCGGTGTTATTAAAGTTCTTCGCAGTACTCTTTAAATATTTTCAGAATGTGATTTTCTTCTGTGGAGCTGTTTCCGGCTTTTTCCATTAAGAAATTAACTCGCTATTAATTAGTGATTGTTAGATTTTTGACAGTTGGTATGCTTTCTTGCTGTTGTTTCGTTTCACGTCTGCCTCAGTGTCTTTGAACTGTTCTTCTATTCAGTTCTCTTTTTTTCCCTTTATGCTTGCCTTGACTTTGTGGTTGACTGTCATGTACCGCTTTGCCCCTTCTGTGTCGTTCATTTTCTTAGTTAGCTCCCGCATTTTGTCACACAGGTACAGGACCTCAGCGGTAACCCAGGGATTCTTGACTGGGAGATGTCTACCAAGGATCTTACTGACATTTTCGGTCGTTGCTGCATTGAAGGTGGTTATCAACGTGTCCATGTTGGTATTGTCAGTGTTAAGGAAGGCTTCTGTTACTTCGGGATCCTTCAGTGTCTCGAGATCAAATTTCATTCTTGTGTGACTCTTTCTTAACCTTCCTTAGATGTAACAGGAAGGTCATTATCACCAGATCATGGTCACTTCCTATGTCCACTCCGGGAATGCGTCGAGTCTTGGCGGTGTTTACACTTGATTGAATACGCCTCTTCACCATGATGTAATCGATTAGACTGTGATGGTAACCACTTTGACTGTGCCCTTTATATTTTCTGGATATTTTGTGTTTGCCGAAGGTATTTGTCAGGATAAGGTGTTTCTAACTAGCAAATTCCAGGTGCTTCAGTCCTCTCTTGTTCGACAATGAATCGAAACAGCGCCCACATGTTAATTTCCCGTCATGCAAGAATCCTCGCCTGTTTTGGGATTCCAATCGTCTTGCATAGTCAGCATGTCTTTCTGCAATGTTTTATCCACAACTTATACGTCTTCCACATCAGCGTCTTCATAGTTTGATTTTGGGGCATATGCCTTTACTATGTTAATGTTGAATGAGCTACCTACAGGCGGATGGTGATGAGCCAGCTTGAGATTGGTCGACATCCCATGACAGTACTCACGCTTTCCTTGTGGACAAATAGCCTAACTCCCTGCTCATATTTATCTTCTCTGCCACTGAAGTACATATTGTAGCCTTCCAAGGTAGCTGATTCTCCAATGTTTTTCCATCGTATCTCACATAGTTCTAGGATGTTCAGCGATATTTGTTCATTTCATATGTATGCTCCTCGAGCTTTCATGCTGCTTTCAGTGTTCTCACATCCCACGTGATAATGGTGATGTTGCTCCTGACACAAATTTTGTTGCTATGAGCACCAGTCGAATTCTTTCCACCTCCGCACTGGTGCATACGGAAGGCGCAGACCTTGTTAAACCGGGCAACGACCGAGCCGGTATGGGATGAGTAATGGTTGTCACGTTTTATATGGTGTGTCTAGCGCTAATGCCGCCTGGCAGAGCCCAACCCTCTTCAACTTGGTGGCTCTTCTTGGTCACAAACAAACATCCATTGCATATTACATTCCTTAAACACCTTACGTAATGTTAATACTCAAACTTTATTGAACAAGGACGTTCATCACATCTGATGTTTATTCTCAAATGATTGATTCGATGGCTTAAAACAATGTATCATAATGTGACTGTCTCTACACATGGAGTTTCAATTTCGTATTTAATGTATCAGTCACCATATGTTTATTATAGGGATGAATCATATATTTCACAAGTAATTGGATGTAAAGATTCAAATAATAGATTCGGGAAAATGTATAGCAAGGTTGTGCCACAAAGATAAGGTTTAAATATAAAATGACGTAGTTGATGATTCTAAAATGAAATGAAGAATGTCAAACTAAACTTCTTCTAAGCCCAATTATTTTAGTTCAGCATCGAGAGGTAGTAATAACTCGTCAAGATAGCATATGAATTTATGGTCTATAATTTTATTCAAGGTACATACTTTATGGATGGTTCGTTTAACAAATGGGTTTGCTTAATGTTTTACCGGACATAAAGATCCACTTTTGGTAGGTCTAGTAACATTTCGTGCTTCCGCTAATTGGGTATTTTCTAATCCATCTGAGACTTCTCTATAACAGAGTGTGTACTCCAAATATGAGAAGCGTGGGTTCATTTTATAATCTTCTAAAGACTTTTTGCTGCATTTGAACATGAGTGTCCTAAGTGATTATTATATTCTGGTTACCAAAGTTCACAAATCGGGTATATGTTATGAGCAATACGTAATGCTGCTTAGAAGTATAGCTCTGCGTTTATGATTATATTTGGGAAGGAAACTCACACTCTAGTAGTGAAAAGCATTACATATATTTTGCTTCCTTTGGTTAGATCAGGCTTTGGTAGTTTCCATATATATATATAATAATTCAAGAATTCGAATCTAATTTATTGTATTTGTGCTGCTATAATTCTTAACAGAATCCCGACTCGGTTATTATGACAGCGATATCATTGTCGAACTATATTCAGAAAAAAAACATTTAAAAAAAGTATTGTATAATATATATTTACATATCTATGTCAGCATTATTCTAGGAAACTTCCAATCGAATACAAGCATAAAAGAGATGATGAGCATAGAAGACAATGGGCTGACGGTGATTGGACAAATGAATCAGACCAGATGTTTCTTATTATGCAGTCTCTGATTGACAACAATGGAGAGGTACATAATACTCATATAAACAGACACACACAACAGATTTATTTGATGCAAATTATTAAGCAAGAAAGATAATATATGTATAAACATATTTACATAGGTACAACATATATATATATATATATATATATATATATATATATATATATATATATATATATATATATATATATATATATATATATATAATTTGTAATTTAACTAAGTAACGAGCTTCAACTTTACGTTTTTTTATAATTGTTCTTATTTTTTGGGATCGAATCAGAATATTCTTTCTTTACAATGTACTTGTATTAATTTCTCAATATCTGCCCCTCACTTCTGTTCATTAGTATAACAGATGAAACGATGTAATAACGTATAATAAATGACTAATGTTCTTAGCAACTAAAATGAAAAGTGGAAAGATGGTTAAGACTAAACTGTTGTTCTTGGTACAATATTGCAT
>JAQISU010001239.1:6415000-6592500 GCA_029339505.1 Unio delphinus
TGTGTGTTTCTTGTTTGCATTTGAGGCTGGAGTAACAAGGAGCAATGATCGTACCTGTTCCGATTTCATTGATATGTACGCCAGTTATTAAAATTAGTGCAGTTTACGCACGTACATTTGTCACTATATGTTGGTAATTTGGAGCTTTTCGGGGAATGTCGCCCCTATTTGTAGGCGTTTTATTAGGTATAAGTATCCCGGAATGTCTGCGAATAACGTATTGACCTGAAAATCATGACACATGTTTTCGTTTTCATAATCTTTGGTTTGATAATCCGTGTCAATATACTGTTTTAGTATGAGAAGCCAATGCGGATGACGACCATCCATCCATCTGACCATCATTACGGATTGTCCCTTGAGATACCGTGGTTATTTTAAGGATGATGATTATAGGGCATTTCTGCAGAGGCCGTTTTCATGTTAAGAAGGATGTTTACCATAGCAGGATAACTCACATAGTGTTGCCTTCACTTGATCAGATTCTTCAATATACCGACTAAGTTTAGTTTTAAGGCAGCTCTAGAGGAAATTTACAAGTTGCTGTCCGTTTCTGAATATTCACGACCGCCAACTTTGAGCAAGGCCTATAAAGTAAATGTATCAGTAGGCATGGAAGGTGAAGAAGAAATTCTCTGTTTCGGTATACGGTTGCAGTAGACGAGAAATAGGGATTTTTTAGAAACGTTTTTCGGAAAGATCCTTGAACTAGAGAATGCAAGTACGTTCCCTTTTTGATAATTAACGGGTGAGTTTCCGATATTGAATAGGAAGATTTCGGTCGTGACTATCTATATCCCACTGTACTACAAAGATAAGTGCTTTCACGGCATATCCAGGATGTTTTGAGTCAATGTCCTAGCATCATTAATGTTGGACCTCGCATGGCTAGCCATTTCTCGATTTGCCTAAAATGCCGGCTGAGAATCTGCTTGAGGTCGCAAGGTTAGGAGCGGCAAGTTTATCAAAAGAGTTGTAATTGTAAATTTGGTGAGACGAGACGGCTGTCTTCGCTGCGCATCACACCATATATTGACGCTTGGTACGATACCTTATGAAGTCTGGCAATCTTATTTTAGTATGCTCCTTAGGGTAAGCCTTTCAAATCACCAGGCGTCCATTTGTGAATAAATCTTCAATGAATATAAAATTGTACTGCGATGGGATTATACATACTCTTTGATTAAAATATCTAATAAATTGAAACCCAATGGGTATGTTTGAGCAGCTGATCAATTCACACAAAGTTGTTGAATAATTACAGTTTACTGTAGCATCTTCATATGCATGGTTTTGGTCGAAATATTGCCTAGGAAGAAGGTTCATAAGCTAGCGAACATTTTCTTGTTTTCATGTTGCCCGTTTGTATATTCATAGACGCATATTATCACATAGTATGTATAGTTTTCCAATCGTATGTGGAGTTTTATCGTTTTATATTACCACATGCTAAAATATCACTTTATTTGATTCTGATTGGTCCAATTAAGCTATGGTACCCCAACATGGGTTTGTTTTATCATGTACATCAATATAGTAATGAGTAAAATGGCGTAAAACCACAAAACAAAAACAACAATAAGAAGAAAAACCAAGGCAGTTGCTTTTTTGATGGCGGGGTAGAGTTGGGGCGGTATATCCGTAACATAGATATAGAATCCGTTGTATATATAAAGCATGGTTTAAATGTTATCTTGCATAATTAAATAAACACACCTATGTTCACAGAAGAATTAAGGCTGAAATGGGTATCTTAACTGACAGAACTTTATCCAACCACATGTGATCTTTAAGCGGTGTATTTTGAAGGCAAATTCGACTCAAAAAGAAATTTGTTTACATCAGTGCAATCTATTGTTTCAGTCCAATACTGCAAATATTCGGTCACTAATGCATTGCAGTAATTGTGGGAATATCTGCATTCAGTATTCCTATTTCACATGAAAATCACAAAAATGTAATGTTTTGTTCTAAAGGGACACTCTTGGGAAAACGTGTACTCTATGCCTACTGCGTTCCTTTTCTCACAATGTGGCATCACATGGCATTGATCATTTTGGTTTGAAAAATGATTTGCCGTTATAAAATATACCGTTTATTAGGATGGAAGTGTTCTCGTTGATTTAATGTTTGTCAAAAAGTACAATCTACCTTGACAAGCTCAGATTTGTTTTGTACTATATTTTATGCACATTAAATGAAAGGTGCATCATCTGTCAGAATGATCGAAATTATTTGTTCTTTTTTCTATCTAATTAATTTCCACAGAAAGAAAAGCTATGTGATTAAAATAATCTCAAATGGGTAAAATATTAATTTTATGAAACTCGTTGAACAATATCCAGCTCGGCTCGCCAAAGGCTTAGAAATGCAGGACATTATTCAACTCGTTTCATTAATTCAGTATTATATCATTACCCATTTGATATCCTCTACTTATTAATTGAAAGAAAATAAATTAAATGTATGTTTGGATTTATTATTAAGAAGAGGTCTCATAATAGTCAAGGAGTAAAATTAAAGTATTGACTTGGCATTACAAAATATATTATAACTACTAAATGTTTAGTTCACAACAATGCCTGAACTATATCCTGTATTTATGACAACAAATCCCGATTCGTCCATTTTCTGATTCCCTTTGTGATATATGTTCAGTGCTACCAATATGATATTTACCTCTGATATTATTGTAAATTTGGGAGCTATTTTATTGTATGTATGTGTGCCTCACCACTTTAGCTAGCCGGGGTAGCTTCAGAATTTTTGAAACTATTTCTCAATTGTGCACTAAGTACGTACAGTATGAGTTATGTTTTTATATGCTGCTTCCCTGTATCCATAAATAACACTATTACTGACTTGTCTATTATTATACTATAACTTTTATTATTATTATTATTATTATTATTATTATTATTATTATTATTAACACTATTACTGACTTGCCTATAATTATACTATAACTAATTTTATTATTATTATTTTTATTATTATTATTATTATTATTATTATTATTAACACTATTACTCATTTGCCTATAATTATACTATAACTAATTTTATTGTTATTATTATTATTATTATTATTATTATTAACACTATTACTGACTTGCCTATAATTATACTATAACTAATTGTATTATTATTATTATTATTATTATTATTATTATTATTATTAACACTATTACTGACTTGCCTATAATTATACTATAACTAATTTTATTATTATTATTATTATTATTATTATTATTATTATTATTATTATTATTACAACAGAAAGAAGAATTAAAATGGTACATGAATTGCACAGATCTTGATAAACTGAATATAGATGAACAAGATGTCAGTGGCTATACCTACACCTGCATGGGTGTTGGATTTTGGGCATTGCGGCAGGATAATTTCAGAAATGCACTAACTGAAATTGTTATGAGAGTGAGTATGAAATGAAACTCACCATGTCTGTCTCAGCTGCTGTTTTGTCTTTAATATTTGACTTGCATTAGCAAACAAACTCTAATTTTATCTAGTTTTAATTTTTAATTATTGTTTCTCGATGCGCAGTATCATTTTGATAGTTTATGAGTCGAGTTGAAAATATATTGCTTATCTAGAAACTAAACAGATTCATATTCGATATTTTAGCTGAACCAGATTAATAAATTTGACTCAACTGTATTTAACACAAAATCCGAAAAATTTTATGCGAAAATGACTTTTAATTATGTTATGTTCTGAATAAATTTCTTACATGTCTGTGAATATAATGGAGTTAGAACAAAACTTGGTGAAATGTTACTGAAATTCGCGCCCACACTCTCATTTCACTTCCATCAATAAAGCCATACTACAATGAATTGTATCATTTATATGATGACATGTCTTGAAGATGAAATAAACTGAGGTCATTTGAAATCTTACAAACTGCTTAATTGCATCGTTGGATTTACATAACTTTTAAATTAAATCATAGCTAACCGAAGTCTTTCCAAAAGTTGAAGTTATTTCTTTTTGGATCAAGCATATATGATTATAAGTGTTGATGAAGGGTAATGTCTCATCTGCGACGATAAACCTAATACCATTCAGAACCATATAAATTTCGTCCATCTTTATAATTGTAAGCAAACATATGTGGCAGAACAGCATGTTGCTAAAAGTAGCTTCCGCGTTCAACAACTCAAAGCCAAATAATATAAGCAAAATTCTAAAACCTGAGCATGTCACTTGAAACGTGCCTCCAAATTATCGATCTCGATAACAATATTTAAATATTATCCAGCATACATTTACGCAACTGAATGAATACTACGTTTTTGAATGCTAGTCAATGGAAGAATATATATTGTCTAGTGTCGATATTTGAAAAATACACAATGACTGCAAGTATATCGAACTAAGCTTCAAAACTTAGCAGTATATTGTGCATTCAAAGTTAGCAAAACTATTTTTTTTAAAAACATGTTTGTGTTCTGACTTGTAAAATAAAAAGTTTCATCAGTGGCCAGAAATGAGATCGACAACTACCTAAGCTTTGTAATAACCCTGGTCCTAGAAGATGCATACCGTTATGTGAGACATAATGTGAGACATTTACAAGCATCACATATACTAGGTGCAAAACGTTTAAAGATATTATGAGCATTGTTGCTAGCTATGCCAAACGTTTTATCAAAGATAAAGAGTAGAAAAACAATGACTACGAAATTCTATTAATCCTGATCTGAAAGTAGCAAGCTGATTTAGCATCAAAGTGCAAATAAGATAACGATTTTGACTTTCATAGCAACAAGGTACCAATAGAAACTTTCACAGTACAAACGCCTGTCAAAAAGATTGCTGGGATACTGCCATTATATTACTGGTATAATGAGTGACAATAAATAAGCAATATATAACCATAATTTCAGCAGATTCAATTATAAATGTAGTTAGCTATCAGTTCTATATCTCACATGGTAATGAAGGTATGACAAATTGCAGTTACCCTCTCAGAAAGTTTAATTGCGAGATGCAAACAAGGAAATGATATCATGTTTTCATGTAATGCACCTAATTATTTCATTTCAGTTCATCCTTTCGCAGCTTTGATTTGCAACATTCTAACTAAAAACGCAATCTGATGAACAGTTAATTTCATTATTCCGCCAACTGTTATCAATGTGCTTGTTTTTCATATCTTTTCAATTTATTTCGGTTTAAATGTGCTTGTTAAACTTCCAGGTGTATCCTGATATGATTAGCGTCAACGTAGTCGATTTACTCAATGAATAGTTTATGTTCGTTATTACAATTATATATTAGGCTCTATATGTATGCACCATACCATGTGAAACTTTCTTATGCATCTATATCAACTATATTAACAGTACATTGTTAATTTATTAACACTCGCATAGGGTGGATCTGCTGATTCCAATGGTGCTGTAGCCGGAGCTTTGCTAGGTTGCAAACTGGGAGATGTAAGTTTGTTTCCAGAGTCATGGTTGCGCTTAAAAAACAGACAATGGTTAGATGACAAGCTCTACAGGTATGAAACTCATTTACAAATTTAGTTCAGCTTCACCCAGTTGCTTAATCTAAGCAGTATGGATTGAACTTTCAGTTGCAATTCAGGACACTCCCGTATAAAGACGATCCAATAAAACTTTTAAACATAATGCACTGTATTTTTTAAAATAGATTGTATTTCAACTACATGGTACAACCGTGTCCCATTACCCAAGTAAAGCAGCTAAGATCCTAACAGTATTGGTAATATATCTGCCTGTGGTCGACATCCTAGCTATAGATTAGTTTGAATCACCAAGCGCTCTTAGCATTGTCTGTCTTTATAGTTTGCATTAAATGACCTTCAATGTAAAATACAATGTAGGCAGAAAATGAAAATTGGACGTTTCAGTCACAGGCCTGCAAATATTTACACAGTTTAAGTCCAAACCTCTATTGTGCAAAATCCAAATCATTGCATAAATGATAATGAAATCTGCAATATCAATAAAATGATATTCTTCATCAACCTTTCTCTCATATGAATATACATGAAACCAACATTTTGAATTTGCAAAATTTAAAAAACAACTACTCGACATTTAATTTAATATTCACACCTTTTTAAATTGGATGATGGAATCTCGAATTTGAATTATTTTAAGACATCTTGAATTAGTCATTTTGCATCTCCTTTACGTAAATATTTTAATTTTTGAGATGCATATTCATAATATGTGACTTTTAGACATTTGACTTTCCTGCATCTTTGTACTTGCTATATGACATTAGAGATTGTCCACGCTTTGAGTCCTAAAAGCCCCAAATAGTATTTTAGGGACAAATTCGCATTATTCAGTCTTACTCTCATGTGTATTAGTATTACAAAATTACAACAAAAAAATAAAAGTATGTACGAATGAAGTAGCGATATGACTGCAAATGTTTAAATTATACATTAAAAATCCGAATCACATACACACACACACACACGCGCGCGCGCATAACTGATCTTCAAACTAAAATATTAATATATTTAATAATAGATATGTAAAGATCAAGCATGATATATTTTAATGTTGAAGACCTGACATTGGGATGTTTATTTTCTAAATGTTATGTTATTTGAGACGTGATTTGCAGATCAGATGTCTCATTTTGATCCTTTATGAATGTCAGATGCAAATATATAATAAAGAAAATATAGTGAAGTAAGGGATTTAGTCTTAAATATATGTTTGTACATTATTATATGTATGATTGGATTGGAAATTTGAGGTGCACATCTCAAATGTCCAAATATATATATGAAATTATGAGATGTGAAAATCAAATACTCAGTTAATTCGAGATCGGAATTTTGACTCAGTTTCCAAATAATGAGATATCGGGAGAAGAAATAGCATATGTACGGATAATTTAAACTTCCAATAGTTACTAATTATACCTTCCACAGGAATGGAAAAGATAAACATCAATATCTCTACCATGGTTAGAAACAACAGGAATGCCTATTATGCCACACATTTTGGGAAAATTTAAGTCTAATAATTAAGAAATTAATTTGTAAACTTTTGTTTAGTCGGCGATTTGAATTCTGGGAAATTAATGTACCAAACGCTAGTTACAGTCTTTAACAAAAGTAGTAACAGTGTTTATATGCTGTATTACAGTCTGAATTTGTTGGAATCTATGCAGTAATACGTTAAATGTGCTTCCATGCCAAGGGCAAGGAAAGGACAAGTGAAACTATTATGAGCACAATTTAATTAGAAAAGATGATGTTTTGTTAAGTCTCATTTAGGAATCTGTTTCTCACAATCAACAAGGAGCAACATAATTAAATGAAAACTAAGAAAGTGTTGTTTAAAATAGTTTGTACCTGCTGAATAAAATTATTTACATTTCAAAGGACTCAATGTTTTACAAGGGCATCAAAGCGTTGTTGGTGTTTACATGCGACACACACTTTTGCCTACTATTCACATACAGATGAGAGTATATATGTTTGCACTGGGAATTATTCTTCTCCAGGAAATATGTTTTTCTTGCGGTACATCTTTATGAATCAATTTATCCGCTATCGCGATTGAATGTAGATTTATAACCAAAGACGCTCTTAATACATGATATAGATTGATATCATTTCATAGGCTGATTATGAATGAAACTCGACTGTAATTATGTAATAAGTTTTGATACTATATTTATGTTATTTCTGTATATATGTTACTTTCACAAGAATCATTTAAGAGCTCTGTATATCGATCTCTATTTTACTGACAATTGTTATTGTAATATGCGTGGTTTTAAAGTGAATTATAAGTTGCACTTGCGAGCACGACAGGTTTAACATGGTAAATACGTCTTTTAGATAGGCAGACAAAACGGAAGTATACAATTAATTAGTTGCCCATTTATAAATATTTTTTGGCCCCAAAGCATTAATGGTTTTGAGTCAATTTTCTTTTGTAGGTTACTTGAAATGATGAATAGGAGATATGAAACAGTCATGAAGCCGAACCATGCATCCAGTGAATAGTTTACAGAAAAATTGATCTCGTTTCCTTAGCGAAACATCACATACATGGATAATTGTAAAATATAATACATTATATTAGGTTTAATGATAAGTAAAATATTTTAAATGAAACATGTTATTCATTGTCCCACATAACAGCCATACTTATCAACGTAGATTCTTATATTATGTTACATTGCACTTTAAAGTACTTTCAAGCAGTATTTAAGGCGGTACTACCAAGACATTACAAAGCAATAAGTAAGTCAATTAGCATCATTACAGCAAAGGACAGTTGGTAAAGTTATTGACTTCATTACAATTGACAATGCAAAGAATGTGGAAGTTTAGTTTTCTGGGGACATATTTGGAAATATTGAATTATTTATAAACTTTAATAGTGGAGCTAATTAGTATATACACAGAAGTTATCGCAGAGGTTTTCAGCGACTTCCCCTTTACATGAACTCTCATCCCTTTCAAACTTTGCATGCATGCACATTATCATATGTTCGTTGTGGAAAACCCAAGAAAGCCTATTTTGACTTTTTGAAATGTTTATTGAACCACGTGTCTTAAAAACATATGGCATGTTTAAAGCTTGCAAGTGAGCGGGTCACGCTCGTACATTTCATAGTAGAATTAAATTTTGGCTCAATTCAATAAGGGTGAGAGTGAAAATAACACTGTCATGTCAGGAAAAGCTGCTTTTCACAGCAGGTGAAGACACAATTTATATGGTTTGTTTTGAAGATGTGATAGGATATCAGCTGCTACCGTCTTCTGTTTTTTGTCTTGATGGTTTTGCATGACATTGAATTCATCCGATCTTGAATTAATCCGAGGACCAATCACTGGCGGGATAGAGAGGCTACCAAGCAACCAGATACTAGAGAATATGCCGTTGCTAAATGCAGACACATATAAAAAAGAAGACTCAATTACACTATTATAGTATAATTATTAAGCCCTGGTACGTATTACTAAATTTGACGTGATATAAACACATATATACCCTATACAAACGTTAGATTCAACAATAATTGAGATGAAGCTATATAAATACGATAATGAACTGACTGAGTTGCCAGTGTATGTATATATATGTATATCCCATACAAATAAAACAAAACTTGCTTTATTTTCTTTCTAATTTCTTTCAGAATGGGTGTACAATTGTGGCGAGTTAGTTACATGTATTCTTAAACTAATACAGACCATAACACAAACATCATTGCTACAATCGTAAGGACGAAAATATTATTACAGATGATATGTAACTTGCTCCTGTTGAGTATTATCTATCTATGCCACTCTATCTCTCTACCTATATGACTCGATCATGATATATATATATATATATATATATATATATATATATATATATATATATCACTCTATCTCTATATGACTATCAATACATATACCACTATATCAATCTGCCACTCTATCTATATATCACTATCTATCTATCTATCTATCTATCTATCTATCTATCTATCTATCTATCTGTCTGTCTGTCTGTCTGTCATCATATATCTTTATCTGTCACTCTAGCCCATTCTCTATCTATATATCAATCTCGCCCTCTCTCTCTCGTTTTATCTAACACTCTCTTTCTATCATCCGTTCTCTCCAAATTTGACTCTCTATCACACACACTCTCTCTCTCTATCAATCACTGTCACTCACTCTTGCTCACACATACTTTCTCTCTCTCTCTTTCTCGCTCTATCTATATAGATCTATCACACTCTCTCTATATATAGATCTATCACCACTCTATATTTATCACTCTCAATCTTTCTATCTCTCTCTCTCTTTTTCTCTAGGACACTCACTCTCTCAATATATATCACCCTCTTTATATTCCTCAATATCCCTATCAATCACTCTCGCTCTTTATCACTCACTCTCACTTTATGTATCATTCTCTCTCTCTCTCTCTCTCTCTCTCTCTCTCTCTCTCTCTCTCTCTCTTACTCTGTCTATGTATGTCAGTCTGTCTGTATGTATGTCTATATATATCTATCTATCTGTCTGTCTGTCTATCTATCTATCTGCCTGCTTGAATGTCTGTCTGTCTGTCTGTCTTTATATCCGTCCGTCCTCTGTCCATCCATATATCCATCCATCCTTCCATCTCTCTCTCTCTCTCTCTCTCTCTCTCTCTCTCTCTCTCTCTCTCTCTCTCTATATATATATATATATATATATATATATATATATATATATATATATATATGTAACTTTTGATATCACTCTCTCTTTATCTATCACTATCTCTCTATCACACTCACTCTCTCTATACCACTCTCACTCTCTCTATCACTCTTACTCAGTTTTTATATCAATTTTACTTTCTCCATATGACTGTCACTCACTCTGATCCTCACTCTTGCTCTCTATCACTCAAAATATTACTCTATCTCCCTATCGTTTTCACTTTCCATCTCACTGTCACTCTCCTTTTTTCACTCTCAGTTTCACACACTCTCTCGATATATCAGTTTCACACACACACACATACACACACACACTCTCTCTCTCTCTCTCTCTCTCTCTGTATACCACTCTCGCTCTCTATCTATCCAACTCTCTCTAACACACAGTCTTTCTCTATCCATTACTCTATGTCTCTATATATATATCACTCTCTCCCACTCTCTATTACCCTTTCCCTATATCTCTCACTATTTATCTATCAATCTATAGTTCATAAATTCCCTTTATCTATCATTCAATCTCTCTATCTATCTATGCCTCTCTCCATTTATTACTCTTTCTACCTATCACTCTCTCATCCTATATACACATCACACTCACTCGATATCACTCTGTCTCTCTCCCTGTCACTCTCTGACCCCTATATGTCTACGTCTCTCTCTCTCTCTCTCTCTCTCTCTCACTCGAACACTCCATCTCTCACGCTATCACATTCTTTCTCTAGACCACTCTGTCGCTCAATCACTCTCTCTTCATATATATTACTTAAACAATCTCTCTCAATCACTCAGTCACTCTCTAAATCACTCCATCCCTCTCTTAATTAATCTCTCTCTCTCTCTCTCTGTCTCTCTCTCTCTGTCTCTCTCTCTCTGTCTATGTCTCTCTCTCTCTCTCTCTCTCTCTCTCTCTCTCTCTCTCTCTCTCAATATATCTCTCAACCACTCAATCACTCTCAAGCACTCAATCACCCGCTTGTTCTCAATCACTCAATCACTCACTCTCTCTGTCAGTCACTCTGACGCTCTCATTCTCAATCACTCAGTCTCTTTCCCTCTCTCAATCATTCAACACTCACTCTCTCTCTCTCAATCACTGAATCACTCACTTTGTCTCTCAATCACTCAATCGCTCACTCGCTCATTCTCAATTACTCAATCTCTCCCTCTCTCTCTCTTTCTCAATAACTCACTCATTCTCTCTTTCTCACCCGTTCTCTCTCACATTCACTCACTCTCTTTCTATCACACCCACACACTCTCTCTCTCTCTCTCTCTCTCTCTCTCTCTCTCTCTCTCTCTCTCTCACATGCACACACTCTATCTTTCTCTCTCACACATACGATTATTCTCCCTCACACACATACACACACACACACTCTCTCTCTCTCTCTCTCTCTCTCTCTCTCTCTCTCTCTCTCACACACACACACACACACACAATCACTTTCTCTCCCTCTCACGGTCTCACACAAAATCACTCTCTCTCCCTCACACTATCACTCTGGAGAATTTTTTCATATAACCTCACGAATGTGAATAGATGTCACCAATTATTCGTTTGCCGATACAACATAATACAGTGAAAAATAAAGATTGTGACCACAGCAGAATAATTTTTATTGCCACGAATCGGTGACTGCATTGCCAAAGTGGAAATGCAAAATATGGCACGCCAATGAATGTAAGGTTTCGAAAGGATGTAAGCAAATTCCATAGACGGAAAGGGCAAGTAAAGTTTCGGTATTTATAACTCCAGATGGACTTTATCAACATAAAGTGATGCCGTTTGAGATGAAATTGTTGGCCTTGCACTTCTCAACGTTTAACGAGCATGCTTACACATGGTATCATACCTGTGACGCATGCATAGATGATGCCATATTGACATCGACACCTGGAAATATTACTTAGAGGCGATTCGGAAAAAATTTGATAGACTCAGTGATGTGAATTTGACAATTAATTTAAGTAAAGGTGAATTTTACCTAAGTTGTTCTACATTACTCTAAGATACGGTGGGACATGGACAAATTAAGTCTATATAAAGTATGGTAAACTCTATCTCTGAATTCGCTGTGTCTATCAGTAAAAACCGATTGACACCAAATAAATGTGTTCAGATAGAAACAAAATTATCTTAGTTTGGAGAAAAATTACCCAATGCAATTGATAAATTGAAGGCCAAACTAAAGAGTGCACCAATTCTTTTGGTTCCAATGTTCAGTTAATCTTTTAAAATGTTCATGCTTGTGATGCCTTTGTTGGTAGAGTATTGACTTCGGACGACAAAAATAGTGCAGATCATACAATGTGCTATTTTTCTAAGAAATTAATAAGCACCAGATATATTATAGTAGAGAAGTATTATATATAGGGATCATGGCCTTTAAAATGTAGTCATTTGACTTTTTGTGGAGTTTATATGATTTCAAGTCCAACGTACATTTTGGAGAATACGGAGGGATTCATTATCGAGGAGTGGGGTTCTTTAATTGCTACACTGAACCAGCAATGTGAGACCAAAGAAGACAAACGTTTAAGACTTCCATTCATCACGATGATTTGAAGTCTACCGTTTCGATCGAATTTTGCAGCGGAGCAGAATTGAGACGTTCCAAAGTCATCGAATAAATTTAACAAGTGCAACAATTCAATCACACGTTTCATATCACCGATGGAAAAGCGAAATTGTTCATGACCCAAGTTTCTGCTTAAGACGTTACAGGACGAAAAAAGGTGTTTATGGTCGACAACGTTCTCAGCACCAAAACGCGTCTCGTACGAATTAACAATACTCAAGACAAGATGTGTTTAGTCCGGGGCATTGTCGTGGGACAAACGTACGCCAACAAGAACGACACAGCAGAATGGAAAAGAGCCTGGAAAACTATTCAACGATTGGACCGAGCCAAACAACAAAGTGAAGCTGAAGTCCTGTTACAGTAAGCGGTGATATCCAAAGACATCCCCCCCCGGTTGCATTCCAGAAATGCAACAAATGCAAGACGTCTTAGCTCCAAGCTACACCTTGAAAGTACACCCTCAATAACGGCGCATACCTCTACTGTTTGAAGCAACGATTTGAATGACGGAAAATACATTCACGTATATGATCACGATGAGCATTTTGACATTATCACCAGTGTCAATGGATTTCTGGGAAATTGTTATTATTGTGAGAAATGTGACTATGGTTATAACAATTGAGAACAACACAAACATTGTGGATCGAAATGTTAGGGATGCTTGGCCTCTCAACCCTATCTTGCATGTAGGACAAGTGCATTTTAAGGTTTCAGTCAGTTACTTGACCATGCCTTTGTGTCGCATAATTCAACGTTTGGAATGTCAGAAATGATCAAAGGTTATTGTCCGCACCTTTTCAATACCCAAGCCAATCGACCCAATTTATACCCTATTTGCTTGTGACTCACTACTAGTTCTACCCTAATTTTTCGGGGCTCACTACAACGACCCTAACAACATGTTCACCCAATAACTAAAAGCGCACCACTCTTGGTACCAGATTTACACCTCGGAACCCTTCTTCTTGCAAGAAGAAATGGTAAGGTATTGGCTATCTGATGTGGACATTGTACTACGTTGCTGTGGAACATTTCGAGAATTATGCATGGAGCACGAAGGTATCGATTCTCTGAAAGAAGCAAGTACCATTGCCAAAGCGTGTTCCTTAGTGTACCGAAAACGATTCATGACTGAAACCACACTGTCACCAGTTCTCAAACGACAAACTTTGTCAAACGTCAATATTCGGTCATAGCCTTACGCTGGCTAATTTACTTGTGCGACAAAATAGAGAAATGGATCTGACACAATCGCAACGGAGGAGGCAAAAAGACTATCGTGACTATTTGGTGGATTGCTGGGACAAATGCCACTTGTTTGCTGAACGAAGCGGACGAGGAGAAAGGAAAAGAAATCAAATACTTGGACGTGTGTTCGCTGTATCCTTACGTTTGCAAATATTGTCACTTTCCCGTAGAGCATGAAGGATTGATCAACGGCTTGTACCATCTTTTCTTTCCTCATCATTGTCAAGGAAATCTGTTGTTTGTTTTGTATCGTAATTATGACGAAACGTGCAGCAAGTCCAAAGTTGTCAGCACACCCAGAAAGAACGCGCATTGATAGGAACGTGGTCAGCATGGAATTGTTCAAAGCGTTGAACCTTGGATACCAACTGTTAGAAGTGTACGAAATGTACCTTTTTCGCAAGGCACAACAATTCCACAAGGGCGACGAGACAGAGAAAGCTATTTTTGCAGAACATGTGCATTCCTTTTTGAAACTGAAACAAGAAACCTGCGCATATTCTTCCTAGTGCCACACTCCCGAAGACAAAAACACGAATTTTAAACGGAAATACTGGAAGCATGAAGACATCACTTTAGATCATGCTGAGAAAAACTAATGAAGGTGATCGTTTGCCAAAGTCATGTTACATTTGTTGTGGGATAAAACGGCAAAACGACCGTCTTTACCAAAAAAAATAAATAATTGTCTGAACCTTCCCGCTGATTCCAGATGATTCCCGACAAAACCAAATACATGAAACACATAGGCGTCGTTCGTGAGGACTTGAACTAGCCATTTGCAACGAAGAACTAGACTTTGTAGAAGCCGGCAGATTTGGAATTCTTATCATTGCGTCTTAAGCCCATGCTCGCTTAAAATGGTACGAAATTTTAGAACTGTTAGGTGATAATGTGTTGTATTTGGACACTGGCAGTTGCATCTACATCAATCGGCTGAGCCACTGTTACTCTAACATTGAATTAGACCGTTTAGGAGCCTGGACGGATGAATATCACATACAAGATTCGAAGTTTTGCAAGTGGCCGTCATAAAAGGTACGGCTAAAATTTCCAAAACTGTTATCCAAAACTGTTAAGTAGAAATGCACACAGAATGTAAAGTGAAACTCACGATTATCGCATCAGTCGAGTAGTGAACTTTGACGTGCTGAGCAAAGCTTTGGGATCTGGACAGGAGAAAACCTATAACATGATCAACTACGAACCGCATAAGATTGTACGTTTACCCACACGCCAAATCGTCAGTCGGTCTTTGGCAAAAGTCTTTCAAATCGTGTACCAGAAGATTGTGCTGCTTCCCAATCATTTCACTCTACAGTACGATCACGTCAATATTGGCGAGCATACAAAAAGGACACCATCCAAGACTGATTGTTCATTGTATGTGCAAGGACCAAGCGAAAACGACGAATACGTTTAAACATACATCATTCAAGTTCGGGGATCCTCAAGCTCAGTGCAATTCTTTACCTTGCGATGCCGTACGCTGTGACCTCAGCGGTTCAGCAAGAATTCATGGTAACTTTGCTTTGACTGCTTCCACTATACATACCATAAAATGTGGTACAGTGCGTGTTATACCTGATGGATGCGAAAGCGAGGTGACACGTTATTGTCGACTCTGTACTGGATATTCGTCTCGGTGCCGCTACCACCCTACGGATAAAATGCAACCCTAAGTAAACCCCCGGGACTTTCACCATACCTCATCAAAATAAACTTGTGAAATATTCGTTTCCTGTGCGTTTGTATAATGTAACTTTCAAACTCGATTACAAACCTTTAACGAAAACTGGAAAAATATATGCCAGGACCAAACCCCGACGAATTAAGGAGAGGCGGATTTTTCTACATTGGTAAAGGGTATAAAGTCAAGTGATTCAGTTGTTGTATGTCACTTTACGAGTGCCGAAGTGGGGCCAAAACGATTCTGCTTACCTGACTCTATGGTCTCCGAATTGTCACTACCAACCTTTAGTGGGGCCTTAGTAATCTCAGTATGGATACATTACAAGAGAATATTCGAAGTTTGAATGTGGAGTTGAGAAACTGCATTTACCGGTAGTTGGTCAAAACAAAAGTGAAATAAAAATTAAAAATAACTTCTCCATTTTTAAAAACTATGCACTTTTCTAAAGTAAACGAACTCTGATTATAGGAGGAGACTAATTCTGGCACAAATATAAACGAGTCTAATGGCAACAACCTAATTATTTCTGGAGGACACTGAATAGATAACTTACCAGAAAACATTCGTAGTTTGCCTGTGGAGTTGAGAGAACGCATTTATCGAGAACTGAAAACATGCAAGTGAAACGCAAAGAACAACTGTATCCGCTACGTCATCGATGTTTAAACTACTAGTTCCTGAATGATATAACAGGTTCGATTCAGATGAAAGCGTGTCAGACCATGTTCACCTGAATGTTAGCGAGGAGGTTTGGTTTATTGCGACTCATTCTGTTTTCTTCAAATACACATACTGCAACGAATTCCCGAAGCAAGTTAGAGGATTACCAAAATCTTTTTTTCGAACAAAATATGCTCTCGAGGAAACTTCTGAATGAAGTGTGACGTGTGAGTTTGTAACAAAACCAATTAGATTCGCCACGTGAGTACGAACATCTCTGTGCAACAAGTACACTAGTTGCCTTCGACAAAAGAAGTATAACACAGGCTTCCATGCCACTATCTTTATCATCGTGATACAACCGATTCGGTGGAAGGAAATCAATGAGAATTTTTAAACGGTTTAGGATTACCAAAATCTATTACGTGAATCGTGTCCCAATAATTGGGCTCGACTTGTAGTCTGTGTTTTGGTGACTTGCGTTTGGGGATTTCGCTTACCTGTAGATTTCTTGTGGACTCGTTACAAACACTACTTACAGACATCATGGTGGCTCCTTAAAATGTCGACGAGATACTCATTATGTTGAAAGCTTTGCGCTTTTATCTGGATACTTCTCGATTTCTATGGGGAAAAAAGACTCGTCAACTTTTAGGTACGGAAGATGTGTAGGCCAATGTGTGTAGATTGTTACTTACACCTTCACTGGACAGATGTACGTGACTGGAAAAATTGGGTTTTCGAGGCCTGGACTAAATAATTAGCAAACTATGATCAAGCCTTGTGTTTCTAAAATGCAACGTCTGGTCAGAAAAGTTACTTTTAGACCTGTGTTAGTGACAGTGTCAGAAGTAGAATATGTAAACGAGAACAATCACTGCTTTCAGGACAGGACAGTTATGGACATTTCCAAAATACTATTCCGGGAGGACTCCTATGTGACGGTACACAATGTAGAGACTGTAAGAACATTACACACTACATCTAGGACACCTTGGTTACCAAAACCATGTTGTACAGAGACTTGTTAATATTCCACTTTGATCGTTGTAATATTTATTCCATTTCTGTAAATATCCATTTGGCTTTTATGCATTTTCGTCTTTCGTGTTGTTTTATTTTAACATGACATAATAAAAAAGAATCCTGAAACAAAAGTATTAAAACTCTTGTCTTGTCTGGGTTTTCTTTTTGGTCAAAATTGACATACTCTACACTACTATGGTTACCTCAACTATTGCTACTCCTATTTTCTCCACTTTCAAAGTCATTGACGAAAACTTATACCGTGCTAGTTGGGGATCATTGTATCTTGACCATCCTTTTATCATGTAAATTACCGGACCTAGCGGTTCAGGCAAAACCGAATTTGTCAAACGTTTGATTTAACATAAACATGACTTGATCGATCGTCCACCTCAGCGTATTGTGTGGTGTTACATAGAGTGACAATATCCGTACAGCCTCTTGCAAGAAAGTCAAGGCTATTATTCAAATGTGTTTGTGGAAGGCATTCCTCGAGAAGACGAGGGTATCGTGTCTGACCCCAGTCAAACCCATTTGGTCATTTTTGACGGCATGTTAAGAGGTAACGAATAATTCTGTATCATAAATGCATGATGAAGAGTCAATAAAAGTTGTGTTAACAAGCAAATCTCTAATGGTTCGTACTTTGTCACAGAATTGTTTTTACAAATATTATCCAGAAGCTCTACTAGAGAGAAGGTAGTTGGAAGTGGTGTACATTTGGTCATTGAGATTAGTATGTTAAATATCTCGAAGAGCTCTTTGCAGATGAAACTCTCCGTGATCTTAGTACTGTAGTGGGATAATATTGCTAAATGGACTATGTTTGTGACGTTCTTTTAGCGGCTTCATAGCGTTGTTTATGAATAGCGAGTCTAGTGGAAAACCAAAGTCTCTATGCTTTTCGGCGATGTCTTTTAGTAGTGCAAAGCTGGTCCCTAACACTGAGATACCATGACCAGGGCATATTGTTCAAGCAATGAACGCAGGCAGTTATCGAGTTGTTCTGCTGTTGGATGTAAGTAAGTTGATATGTTTTCTTGTATGTCATGCAATAGTTTGGTTCTATTTATCATACGGATGTTTCTCTTAGTAGCAAATAAAGGTGTAGGTTTAGGGACGGATACGTCGAGATGGCTTATAATGCAGATGTGATCTGATATGAGTACGTGGAATAATTGGGTGGATTGCACAGGAGTTGAAATGTATTGTTAAACTACATTTGAAGCATCGCAAGTGTTTAAAAATTAATAAACATCAATAGAAAAGTGTTAAAGAAATGTTAATTTAGTGATGAAAGTGAAACCGTTACCACGCTTGACAAATGGATTCATTACCGTATGTATTCTGCATAAATATTACAAACATATTTGATATGTACATGGTAGGAATACTTGTTATTATAGTAAATGATTAAACAGTCATCTCTTCTAGGATTATAAGCATGTGCCCAATATTTCCTTTATGTTGTTAATAATTATCTCTGATTCAGTTTATGATGGATAAGATATACAAATTGACAATATGTACAATAATGAGCAAATTATATTTCCTACTTCAGCCTACTGAGTTATGGTATTATTTGCTAACCACGCTTAATGCCACAGTATGTTTTAGCCAAAACACATAGGAATACATTCCAAAGTGATATACAATTGTCAGATGTACAAAACGTATATTATTACTGTATCTTGAAAAACAAAACAATTGTGTGTTTGTCATTGCCCCACCCAATATCAAATATTTAGAAATCAAAGATATCGTCTATAAATTTAAAAGCACTGCCAATTTCGTGTTGTCATTCATATCATTTATAGAAACCACAGTCTCCTACATAGATTACTTAATGCAATCAAAAGTACCATTCACCTGTTCCCATACTCTGAAATTTATTTATTTTACTCTGACCTCTCGCAACCATTCTGTATCATCGCTTTATACCAGGTAACAGTCCCTGATGCATTTATATTTTTAAGAAATTCAAGGGAAAATCCCATCATTCGTGATGCGATTAGAACGGAAATCAATATAGTGTACTATATGCTTTAGCTTTGTTACCTAGAAAAATCAAATGCTGTAGAATTCAGATTCAGACCTTCCCCTCGCATGCGTAAACAAAATGTCAGTTGATTAAAGTCTCGTCCGTTTGACACAAAACAAATGTTTTATGTAAAGATGTGTCATACATCAACCACCAATAGATTATTCTACCCATTATATAGTTCATTATATCATATATGAAAACTTGTTTCATCAAAGTGCAATAGAGATACAAACAAAAGATCTGGCCGTTTCAGGACGCATCCTGCAATAAAGGTATTATCAGCAAGTTCAATAATAATAACTACCTTGTCAATGTTACATTCAAACTGACTGTGTACTGAAAGCTTTGTACTAGGTAAATATGATAGATTACAGTTATAAATATAAATCCAAGGGGAAAAGCTATATTATTAAAATAGACATGAAATAACGCGTAATCCAGTTGTAATGTTAAGGTAAATAGCTTGGACTCCAAATAGTATTCCGTCTGTCGTAGCGTTTCTCATCAAGGATCTTAACTCCGTTTCTCAGAAACTTGATATTATTATAGGAAGCAAAAACATAAAATTAGAAATCGGTTAGTCACTTCATTCGTTTTCCTATAAATTGAGGTTTTCTAACCTCACATATAACGTCTCTTGTTACCATTTACACGGCATCACTGATTTAAGTTTCGAACAATCCTAAGTGGATTCCTTGAACGTATGTTTGGTATAACAGAGTACAATAGTGCAGGTTTTAAAACATTGAAATACTTATTTTGGAAAACATAATCTCCACATGCAGAAATGGAACTGATAACTTAATAGATTATTACTCCAGCCATGTTTCACTAAGCATGCCTGAGTGACCAGATAATAACAATGTGTTTTGTTTCTACTGAAATTACCCATGTAATGTAAAGCAGTCTATATATTATTTCTAGTACTTCGAAAGTATATTGTAGCTGATGTTGACAAAAAGATTCATTTCATAACAATAATCTTGTTGGTTTTCAAAATTAGTTTGATAATAATACCATTGGAAAATGATATTTAAAATCCCATTTTAATCTATATAAATACACCGCACGGATACATGTTTGCTAGGTTATATTTGGACAAAATGGTTTTCCTTTTAAAGTCAATCTTCATTTCAGGCTAGTTTAAAAATTAACATAAAGGACAAATAGTTCACTTTATTATGAAATGGTACCCCATGATAATGTAATTCTGCTTGAACAAACGTAGGCAATGTGCAATTTACGTACACGACTTTGTAAACAATTTAGAATTTAGTACGTCCTTTCATGTAAGGGCCCCTAGCCGCCTAGTGGTCTAAATATCCCGCCTTTACCGATCACTGGCAGCTCTCTTATATACGCATGGGATCCAGTCTTGGGCTCGGCATATGTGGACATGTAAGAATCCCGTCAGTAGCTACAGAACATCATGACCATGCCCAACAAAAAGAAAGATATCACTGACAACGTTGGGACGCTATTCGGAATGTTGGCATTGGTTCATCACATACCTAAAGACCCGGAGTTTTAAACGTTTCCACATTCTTCCGCGTAGCTGCGAAAGACTTCTATCATGATATGACGCCGAACGGCGTAGACAACGATCTGAAGAATATGATCTTTCGGCACTCATAACATTCGGATTCAGAGTCAACAACAAGAACTATATAAACGCTTGTTTACTTTTATGCAAGCCTACGTGTAGTTTTTGAGAAATGGATCACCAAACTTACTTCCCGCTTGTATGAGGACATACTTGAGGAGATGTTGAGAAAGTACGCACTCAGATCCAACGACCAGTGGTGACAATGACCCACCCGGCACATGCAAACTTGGGAATGCCACCCAAAAGGGTTGAAATTTGTGAAACAAGAATATAGCTCCTCACAGCTTTAATGCTACCGTCTGTTTGGTACAAATGAGAAAGTACACACTGTATTGTGGCATGAAATTATCATACATAAAAAGCGTGCCTTATTACTGATTGTGTTTGCAATTGTCTTAGTCAATATAAAATATTTTAAGAGAAAGATATCATCTTTAAGTTTATGTCACTGCCAATGTCTTCTTTTAATGTTTTTATCGTTCATAACAAAATCTGTCTCGTACAGATATTATTCAATGCAATCAAATCATCATCCACCTGTTCTTATACTATGAGATTTATGCATATTACTCGGTGATGTAAGACGAATCAAAAACTTCATCAAGTGAACGTTCACAGCCATTCTTTATCATCGCTTTATACCAGGTAAACATTCCCTGATGCATTTATAAATGTTTAGAAATCCAAAAACAACTCCTATCATTCGTGCAGAGATTAGAACGGAAAACAATATAGTGGACTATACGCTGTAGTAATGCTGCCAAGAAAAAAAAAATTGCTTTGGATTTCCCGCTCAGATGTCGTGGGCAACAAATCAGGCCCTTACATTATATTTCCTTTGGCACAAAAAAATAATTTATGTAAAGATGTGTCGTACAACACCCATCAATAGATTACTCTACCCATTGTGACAACAAATATATTTAGTGTACACCTCTTACAATGATAATGTAATCATATTACACTAAACATACGCGATGTTCAATTTGGGTACATACCTATGTAAATAAGTTAGTTAGACATCAATCATTACTTTTATATAAACGCCCCCTAGTCGCCTAGTAGTCTAAAGCACTCACATCTACAAATCACTGGTTTGTGTCAAGTGCTCCACACATGTTGATATGTAATATATATATATATATATATATATATATATATATATATATATATATATATATATATATATATATATATATATATATATATATATATATATATATATGTGTGTGTGTGTGTGTGTGTGTGTGTGTGTGTGTGTGTAGAGAGAGAGAGAGAGAGAGAGAGAGAGAGAGAGAGAGAGAGAGAGAGAGATAAAGAGAGAGAAAGAGAGAGAGATTTAAACTTATCGATCAAAAGTCTAACTTGAGTGATTTATCTGGCGTGTCTTTATGTAAAACCACAATTGAAATCGTAAGATCACATTCCATTGTGTACCATCACGTGAAGATATCCATTGTTGATTAACAGCAGTTTGAAAATGCAATCAGAGATTCATTTACAAATTCCCCCACCGGCAATTTTAATATTGATGAATTCGGCTACGATATTTTCCTATCGACGCAACATCAGCTAGATAGACTTAAAAAAGAACATGTTATATGATCTCATGTGGACGCGATCAAATTTTAAATTATTCTCATTCGTGTATTTCCCGTGATCGCCTTAACGAGATTTTGAAAACGAAATCCGCGGATGATGTCAATAGACCTTAAATAAAATCTTTAAAGAAGTTAAATGTTACTAGATTACCTCCAATGTTATTAACATGATTGTTTTTTGCCATGATTACCTCTATAATTTTTATAATATTAATTTTTCATCATGTTTGCTTGTAGCATATATGAAAATTTCAAATTTTTTCTCCGTCGAGGACGAAAAAAAAAATAATTGTGCTGCATGGAGTTAAAAAACCGCTTGAAGTTGACACCGAATACAAAACTGGATTAAATCGATTATATAATATATGGGCGCGTGAACCAATGAGCGCTGTCACACAAGGTAACGCTGATCAATTAGGTGCAGCCTTCGATATGAAAAACATTCGAGACCAACTACAGTCCGTGATAGAAAATAAGCTAAATATGATCAAGTGATCACCGATATAAAAACCAAGCGAGATAAATTTCAAGCCGATATACAAAAGAAACATCAAACCGAGTTAACAAAACAACTAATATTAAATAATATATACAAAGACGCGATTGAGACATTACAAAATGAGAATCTGAGATTATCAACTCGATATAAAGAGCTTTTAATTATAAAAAATTCATAAAAACAATCATGAAAGCTCAAAACGATCGTGAAATCGATTGAGAATTTAAAATAGCTGGCAGCGGTATATTAAAAAATATTTAATCGATGTAGTAACTTTTCTAGTTGTGGGATTATAACCTGTTTTCGTCACTTTGCTTCAAAAACTTTGTTGATGTCATCAGAAATTTGTTTGATAAGCTTTTAAGCTGGTACAAGAGATTTTAGTCCATCATAATTTCGATAAATAATTTTATTCCACTTTTCAGTCATGGGTTTTATTATTCGGTATTCATTTTAATGTGATGGCGATCGGCGCACCATTATCTTGCATAAATTTAACACCTTACTATTCATCTGTAATGAATTTGCTTGTGAATATTTTACTGTCACCGATTAAATCTTTAATTCGATCAAGTTCGAGTATCACTTCAGCAAAATGTTTGTCGTTTATATACATATAAACATTCAATTGTCTAAATGATTGTATCTGTCAATTTATTGTAGATTTTGATAATTGTAATCCCCATCGCCAAATACATCGGATAATGATGTTGAAAATTATTCTCATCATCATAAATTTGATAAACCGCATTCCGCCACTCACCTTGAAAATCGTCAGATGACATAACCTCGATGGAATTTTCAGCAAGGATATAAATCTGATGTTCGACATCCCACTCGAATTCTAGCGCACTTCGATGATAATGATTTCTGAGCTATCGTATTGAAACGGCGTCACACTACTATTTTTTCGAGTGAAGATATCGAATTGATTTATAATATTTTGTCTAGCTGCGTTGATTAACTCTGCTTGCGATTTGTTGTCCATATAATATAATTGATTATTTAAATGATTGTATCTATCAAATAAATCACGCGTAAGTAAATGATACTCGTTTATTATATTTTTTGAGAGAGTTGTTCCGATTACATCTTCAGGAGCTTCTTGCACAGATTTTGAATCAATATCAAAATATTTACCTGCGGAGGACGCTGACGGAAATTCAATAGTCTCGCTATCGATGAATGCTGTCACACGTCGTCGTTATTGGGGTTTGATTCTCGGGTTCGAATTCAGACAATTTTCACTCAAAGTAACAATACTATTTATCCATTATTATTTGTTTATTTATTATTTATTATTTATTATTTATTATTTATTATTTATTTATTTATTTATGTATTATTTATTTAGTAGTTATCTACACGATTGTCAAGGGGGTCTCTGTTAAAAGGATCGATATCAAGACCTTTATCAATTAACCCATGAACACATTCATAAAAAATCGATGAGCGTGATGATTTTTCCCATTGATGGTAACCCTCATGTAACCGGTATTAGTAATGTGACCGATTATTTTCCTTTGGTTGACAATGTCTAATGTTTCCACAACGAAAAGCTTCACAATAGCTGATAACTGGGCGAGAAAGAAAAACTCATTCGATTCATCATATCTACTAGGCAAAATAACTATTTAATTGTTAATCGCTATAAAGCAAGCTAATATAATCCTGTTCATCAAATACAACCTCACATTTCTGTACATAATGTCCAACTAGTTCTCGGAATGTTTTGCCGCCACTATTACCGCATAATCGATTAGACCTTAAGAACCTTGTTTGAAATGTTGATTATGACCCGCGGAATAGTCTCCTAATATTTGTTTAAAACACGCCGTTTGTTCCTTTTAATATCCGTTTGTAATAAGTTTGTGCCATTGCTATACTAACATTATCGATAGATTTAATTGAATATATATTGGCCTAATATATACATGGGTGAAATTTCTAATATTACCGACATAACGCCGTATCGTCCGCGGGGGGTTTTAACCTTGATTACACAATACCACCACGGACTTGAAAATCAACAATCAAAAATAGTATGAAACAAGCAAAATATAAATTTCTTAGAGATGAAGCTGAATATACGTGGTCGACATATAGGACAAATGTGATAATAACACTATGACCGATGACCGAGCAGCGGATATTTTATCCAAGATAAACCGCCGATCACTAAGATATTTAATTCAAGTGAAATGTATTCATGTAATGGCGACGAAACATGATTACGCAGTCATCGATGATAAAACTAAACCGGAAATGTTAACGGGATTGATCGAGCATATTACGATCAAGCATATATACTAACTATAGCTATCTATGGAATCTTTCTGATAGAAACTCATGATATAAAAACTTTCCCCGATGAGATTTTCGTCGTTGCTGAATTGTCTAGCTGAACGTGTTATCGATCATTTCAAGAATGTAAAACGTGGAAATCGATTAACCGATATGCGACATTGTAAGAGAAATAAATGGACGTAATCGGTTAAAGATATAGGAGCATAAAAAAAAGATGTTGCCGAATTAGAAGAAACATAAAATCCAATAACCGTAAAAACGATCACTGGAGAAGTATTATAAGAATCGTAACATTATAGAAAGGGTATAACACCAATTGAATTCATCGATCGTAATTCACAAGCGTGGGCAAACTCTGCAAGGATATTTCCACTAGATCGCGTGGAAAAATATTACTCCGGTGATATGTTTTATTATATTTATGAGATAAGTAAAACAGATCATGTGTCGTTATCGTTATGGTTATTTAAATGTACCGAAGATGGAGTGTATGATCAATTTGTAAGACCTAATGGTGAATTATACCGGACAGAATCTCTTCATGGGAAAATGACCGAACTCGCTACTCGATATGCAGCACAAATACAGAAAAATTATTACGTAGTTGTTTTACAGTTCCATCTGTCGCCGCTCATTTTGTTCAAAAAAAAATTTATATGCACCAACCCGAATTGAGTTTATATGTGATGTACAATTGAGTTGTATGGAATAAGGCAACGATGGACTGTGGAATACTAAATATAACCGCAAAGATGTTGTTTCAATTGACATGATTGTATGTTACCCAGGAAGGTTTATTGGGTACAGCGAATGTAAGGAATATTATGCGTGGTTTGGTCATCCTTCTCATGAAATGACTAGAGTTGACTAAAGTTGCCGTAAATGGACCTTTACCTGATTTTGATCTGACGAGATTTTCTCGCGTGACATCGCTTTAATTTGCTGAAACCCTTCATCCGATTTCTTATTGCTAGTTTGGTATACATATATCAACGAAGAAATGGGTACCAATAGTAGTATGATTGATAGTATGATACTGACATCGTTGACTATCAACGAGATGAAAACAAACTTCGGTCTGGTTACCGACACCTAATATATTCGTTGGAGATGATGATGATACCCGATTAGCAAATCTTATCGACGACGTAATTGATTTTTTAGCGACAATAAAATGAGGACCTGTTTAGCATCATGAAGCGCTACCAAATTCAATCAGAATGATTATAATTGGACCGTCTGTAAGTGGTAAATCACAATTGTTACTTAATTTGATAATTAGGTAGTTTACGTGAGATAAATGGACTTCAAACTGAAGCCTAAGAGCGGCAGAAAGGAGAACAACACTCCTCCTGGTTTGGGATAAAGAAGATAATATAGAAGACAAGGGGTCACTCACGTACAGGAAAAGTAGAGGGCGCAGACAACGGCGAAGGCGGGAAACCCAGCCAGCACGCAACACCCCACCCCTACCACCTGCGGTCACTGAGGAACCTGCCCTAAAGTCTCCCGAAAGGGAGAATACTGTACCTGGAGACGAAGTAAAGGACCTGAGGGACCAGATAGCGCTGCTATCACAACAAATTCAGGCTTTGTTTACAGCGGCGACGGCGGAGGTGGCCAGGTCACCCATTGACCTTGACCTTGAGCCTGAACAAACTCCACCACTACCACCATCACCACCACCCCAACTAAAAATGGAAAGGGGAAAAAGGGGATCAAGACATCTACGCCCACCCCTACTCAATCACCAGGGCCGGCAGTGAACCAAAAATTTGGAAGAAGCCACCCCAGAGGCCAAGTGGGAGTCACCAGTGAGGACCGTACGCATGCCAGAGAAGACTAAGGAAAAATTAATGGGGAAACTGTAACGAACTGGGTCTTACAGCTCTCTTGAATGACAAGAGAAAAGCAGCCAGCTTTACCTCAGCGGTAATATACATAGGATTCCGGTCGTTACAGACTTCCCCACCTCGAATCCAGCAATGATACTTTGCTCTAAAAATCCTCACTAGGCATTACTACGAGGCCTTTGAGGACCGAACTTTACACCACCTACTTGATGCAGCAGCCTACATCGCCTCCCGTCACGGACTGTATTTTACACGAATAACTCGGGAGGAGGAAAGAAATGCTGCCTTCTTGCGTGGAGGTGGAGGATAGGCGTGGTACCTTCCAACCGGTTGAGTACTAGCCCTCCTAGAACTCTATTCGAACAAGCTCTTTTGGGAAATCTGACATGATCATTTTGAAAAAAAAATTCCAAAATTTACAAACCTAACAGTGACTCACCTATATATGTCGCTAAGACATACTTAAATGAAAATTTGTTAGGGAATTATATTATGTACACTCTGTAATAGAAACACTGGTATGTTAGGCGCTAGGAAAATTCTACAACTTATTAAATTTGACTCAATTGCACAGGTGGCTTACACAATATTGGTTTTATTTTTTGTCCATTAGTTAAAGTGGACTGAATTGAAATAAGTATGGTTAGGGCGTTCCAGGGCGTAAACGACATTTATCTACGACATCGGCTGGCCGACCTCCAGGACCATTTCCACCTTTTTTTCGTCCAGAGCGCATCAACATAGTGATATGAGAAAACTTTTTCTCTCGCAATTCTATCGTGCCATTGTTCAACTACTATCTTCTTACCGATTGGTTGATAGGGTGGGGTGTGTGTTGGTTCTATTCCTACCCACCCATGGTCTTACATTCATGTCATTAGCCCCTTTTTAGGGGTATGACATGACGACCAATTGAATAGCGCACTATGTGCTCTAAATGCCCGTGGGGATGTGGCACCATTCCTTCCCCACCGGTAAAACTTGCCACCACGATAAGTATTGGTGGCATAAAATAGTGATACATGACCCCTAGTGGCCGAATCACTTTAATACAAATTCAGTCAGTGGGATAAATTATATTTGGTAGCTCCGAGTGTAGACAATCAACGATGTTTTGAGGTGTTTAAAGAGTTTAATGAACAATATAAAGATGATATCGACGAAGCTTCGAGTGTTGAGTCCATTGACGGATCTATTAATATTTTAGTGTGTACGATGATGTGATGTTGAACAAACAAGCACGCGGTTGGCACATAAACACCGACTTGATTTGTGTTACTCAACGGTATGCACAAATCCCTTAAGCGATCAGAGATAATTGTAATGTTTTTGTGGTGTTTAATGGAGGTAATATTTGCACGTTAGGAAATATTCATCAAACATGGAGCAGCGGTGACATGGATATAAACAAATTTAGACAATTCTTTAGCGCTGCTCAAAATACCCCGCATGGATTTCAAACGACACATTTACACGACCCTCGAATACGATATCGAATTTGACTTGATGCATTATTTGGGTAATTCATAGCAACGAATTAGTGCACGACGACACCGGAGTAGCAATTCAATTTCGAATAGATTTTATATTCGAAATCATTGACTTTTTTACAAATGGAGGCTATAAAAATAGTGAGCAAACGCTTTCTGCTATTTTTTACATTTTGAAAGCTCGTTTTTTACAAACAGAGCCTTATAAAAATGGTTGGCAAACCCTTTCTGCTGCTATTGAATTTATATATGTACAGTTTGATACTCATCAATCTACCGTACAGGTACACGTGTGATATAATAATAATAATAATAATAATAATAATAATAATAATAATAATAATAATAATGACGACTTTATATAGCGCTCTAATCTTTAAATGCTCTAAGCGCTTTACACCATCAATAATGACATGACTACACTACAGAACAACAAATGACAAAAACAATGAAATTGGAAAACATAAAATCATGCTGAAAACATATAAGATACAAAACATGATTAGGTCGCTAAGTTTGTCCCTGAAGTCGAAACAGGTGAGTCTTGAGAGCACTCTTAAAAGGGATCACTGTGTCTTTGTGTCTAATTTCAATGGGCAATTCGTTCCACGTCGCCGGGCCTTGGTATGCAAACGAACGTTGTCCATATGACTTTGTTTTCACCTTGGGAACAATGAGTATACGATTATCAGAAGACGAGCGTAAGGATCTAGCTGGTGTATACACATGGGTGAGGCTGGATAGGTATGTTGGACTGGAGTCTGTCATTTAAATATAGCACAGAGAACAAATTGTGTGTTTGATTCTGTATCGAATTGATAGCCAGTGTAGGGTACAGAGCAGTGGTGAGGTGTGCTCTGATATGACTATGTCATATTACTGGGTTGCGTAAACAATATGGCTCCCCTCCATTACATGGCATAGTGGTGTGTGCCGCATTCAGAGTACGCAAGTTCCAATAAAGATGTTTAGCAGTGGTACACTGTGGCATATCAAATTACTACATCATATCTAAAATATAAGGTAAGAGCAGTTAACGAACAAACATAATAGCATGGAGGGCCGGTATCATTATTTAAATTATAAAATATCATATTTATAAAAGAAACGGATAGAGCACAATATGTTTTAATCATTATAATAAAACATTAATTATGTCAAATGATCGCATTGAAAAACGTTTTATTCGGTTATGTTCATACATCTCATTAAGACTGTAAGAAATTGTTTTGCCTTTTCATGGATTATAATACTCATGTACAAATTCTGTTATTTTAAGATCCTTTCTTGACTCGTTTCTTATTTCTGAATTTATTTTTTATTCTTATTCAACAATTTCAAAATTTCATTTAATTTCCATTATTAATGATAATGATACATGTCTATAAAACATTAATTATTCTTTTCTTTTAATTGAACTAATGTTTATGGAAAATACAATAGCATGTGTAGTAATACTGGATAAGAAACCTTCATGTTACGAAATGATGTATGCAACCTACTGTACTCCCATCACTAAACACTAATAATAAACTTTAGTCAACATACTATCGTTTAATCGTTTGTTACAAGCGCATGGTAGAAAATGATATGTGGACTTTAATGAGTTCAGACCCATGAATCTGTGTATTATTTCTGTAAGATAATGGCAATTAAATGATGAAGTAATTTGTAATCTTAAACGAGAACACACTTTAAAATTAAGAAGATAAAAACATGTTGATGCAAATGTAACATTTTTTTCATATGGTCTAATCTAAGCGTTTTATACGATATGATACACTGAAAATGCTCAATATTTTCCAAGTATCGAGATCTATTGCGCATAAAATAGAGGATGAAATTATCTATTGTAGCTCTTATAAATACATTTTACGCAAAACAAGCTGTACCTGCACTTTTAAGTGTATAATTTTACACGTATTACATGTTGTGCGTGAGTTTTGGCCATACCATACACACCCACCGTATGAAGATTATTAACATCTCCATTGCCCAAGAACATATTATACCCATCTGATTTCGAGAGTCAATCAATAGAAAAATCTGCTGGATATCTTAGCCCAAAATGTTTGGAAATTGACAATAACTCGCAGAACAGCTTAATGGTATATATAGATATTATCGTGACATTGGTCTCGACAGTGTAGGCTCTATTTGCTTCCAAGAAATGGCTTAGAGGAGGTGACACAATTACATTCAAAATCTTTAAATACATATATGTATTGTACTGATTATATATTACCGGGAATTGTGGGCTAAAAATAGTAATTGCCTCATAGTACGGGGTTTGACAGATCCACTGGTATTTTACAACTTTCAGTTGGTAACATTCGCGAATGATTAACACGTCTTACATGTAGATAGAAGACATTACACGTAAAAAGTGATTGCTCTGGAGACGAAAAAGGTAAGAAACTTTGATATAATCGTAATTTAAAATGAAAATTGGGACAATCAAATCTATTCTGGCATTTATTCTCTCCTTCTCTCTCCTCCCACCATTACCCCTCCATCCCTCACTCCCTCCATCTCTTTCCCTCTTACTCTCTTTTCAATTGTATTTCCCTCTTTTTCCGCTCTTTCCCTCTCCCTCTCTGCGTCCAATATCACATCTGTATTTTTTTCTCTCTCAGGTCAAAGTCGCAATATTTTAATTTTCCTTCACATATCTTTCTCAAGTGCATACTTTCAAACTGTTAATGATTATTAGATAAGACTTGATATTTTGACAAGTGGGTATATCATGTAACACAATTGTGGTCTTATCATTACAGTCAAGATCACATGACATGTTACAAAGTATGTATGATAGATGAATATTGTTAATTCATTTCATAGATCCATTTTCATTTCATACGGTAATGAGTCTCATTAACTCAGTAGTTTGCAAGCCAGACTCGCGACCACAAAAATGTGGGTTTTAAGTCTGCCAACATATCAGACAGAGTCGGTAATGTGGTGTGACTTTGGTAAAGGTACTGTAATTACCTTGGTACTAGTTAAACTTCATGTGATGCTGTTCTGTATCCCCATACCAAACACTATTTAAATATGTATGTTATGTTGAGCTGAAGGGTTTACAGCCGTGAGGGCATACGTGATCAGAATATGATCACGTAAGGATGGTCTTAATAGGATGCCAAAAGCCATTATGGCAATTTTACTATCTCAACTATTTTGAAACATTCAGGCTACCTTAGTAGCTTTCTTGAAACGTCGTGTCATTGCTACATGGTCTATTATTGGCTTAGTGTATTTTTACTGTACTGTATATAGTGTGAGTATCTATATATTGGTATACATTCAAATTCCGGAGTAAATACAACGAAGAACTATTAAAATGCGCGCTTGAAGTAAGTATTAGCTACAACTGTATTTATATATGTACAGTTTTATACATCTTCGAACTACCCGTACAGGTTCGCTTGTAATATGACTGTCATGTTACTGGGTTGCGTGACCAATATGGCTCTCCCCACCATCAGATGGCATAGTGGTATATATATATATATATATATATATATATATATATATATATATATATATATATATATATATATATATATATATATGTATATATATATATATATATATATATATATATATATATATATATATATTGGTGTCATACCCATTGCATTCTGTCTATTGTTACATCATTAATAAGGAATTATTTTAAAGTTAGTATTATACGAAAAATTATTTGATTGGGTACATGTATTCATGTACATGTGTTTGCGGTCGGAATGACTTGACTAGAGCGTGATTCATATTATGACATTGATCTTAAATAGAGTATTTGTTTGCTAGTTTAGACAATAGGAAGGGAACAAAAAATAATAGCACGATACCTTTATAGATATATGAATATGCACTCTCTGTGAATCATTGCAGCAGGTTCTATAATACACCAGTTCCATTTATCACATATAGACAACAACCATTTAACCATCCAAACGTTAGGCTATGCTCATTTCATCGTTTTCTATTATCCAAATATCTTATATTTTCTAGTTCAGTTTAAACTTTCTTTTTCTATTTTTCCTTTGCACCTTTCCCTTATTTCTTTGATGTAAATTGTTACGCGTCACGTGATAACAGTTTACTGTAAATCCCACATATCAATAATTTTAGGCATTGTGAAAGCACATGCTATGTTTACATGTTAAAATTTTAACCTGGTCAATTTTTATGTTTGATTCGAGCAATTTTCATTTACCTCTAAACTGGTTTTCCCCATACGTATCCACACGGCATTGCTAAATTTAGCATTCTTGGAAAGTCATATGACGGTCAATGAGAAAATGATTTTATTTTTAAATTGAAAGAACGATTGCTTTTGCTGTGACTTACACAAAACTGGAAAACTTGTCGTACTTTGCGAATTATACCTGCAGTTGTCCAAACTATAAATTGTTTATGAAAGTCTTTAGGATAGACTGTTGTGCATTGCATAAACATTTAGTCCGTTATGATATTATCTAGAGTAGGAAGCCTTGATAAATTATTAAGTGATGGTTTTAATATAAAATAATACGTACCACAGTTTTACACAATTATAAAAGTGACCAACATTTTAATGTTTTCGGACCTCGCCATGTGACACCTTTTTTAAGTTCTATCATTCAAAAGCTGGAACAAATATCTGAATCTGACTTATACCAAACGAATACCGCGATATACCCATTGCATTATTTGAAAACCTATTTATCTTTATATGAAAAAAAAGAAAATATCTTGATTTAATAGAAGATCGCAACCCCTTCTCTCGAAATTAAATCGTCAGTATCTTATAGGAAACAAACAGGCTATGTGTATGTTAATTATTGTTTAAGGTGCAATCTAAAAAGAGTAACTAACGTGGAATTATTATTTGACACCAAGTAAAAGATATTGTGCTGACATTTGTAAGTTTGTTGATACAAACAGGAAACGTTGGCATTTAAGTTTAAGATTTTCAAAATGCACTATTGTTAGAAACGGAAGGGAATTTTTGACTGACAGACCGACACCGGGGAATGACTTGTAAACATAATATACACTTACTCAAGAGCCGAGAAAATGTATGGTGGGCTTATGAAATTATGTCAAATACAAACACAAAGAAGTGATATAATGAAAATCGTAATGATTCGCAGATTTACAAAAGAATTACATGTACTTAACATATTAATATATGCTGGATACAATCTAAAAGTACACTTTTTAATTCAGACTTTTGTTCTACAAACGTTGGCTTCGGTCTTTCACCATATCTAATTGGGCCACAATGCTAGCATACTTGACACGTATCAAATATAAAATGTCAAAAGTATCGTGTAATCTTGTATTCTCTATATATGACAAAAAATAGAAGTGACTAGAAACTGCTGGTAAGTGGATGTGGCTCTAGTTATCCATGTTGACTGCGAATATATTTGTATGCATCGATACTGCAGGGCTTCAGTTAAGATGTTTCTAAATTTGGCTTTTCCAAATGCATGTATTATTGCAGAAAGTTAGACTGCAGGATGAACCAAGAACACATGTCTTTTATTTAGATTTTACGTTAGAATAAGCAAAATGACTGAATTAAATATTACACGAGGTCTTAGAGACAATTAATTATCGTGTCATTAATAGCACATAGCCATTAAGCATGGTTCTTTTATCTCTGAATAAACACTCGGATAGGAGTGTAACTTCTTGTTTCTCTTACAGTGGATGCATTCGGTAAAAGGGATGACATGTTTCACAAGGAATCTAGCGGCGTTTGTGGTTTTTGAATAGGATATAAAGAAATATATTTCATTTTCTTCATGTCTTTGGATGGGCTAGAAATACTCGTTTTCTCTCTGAACTCTGCTAGCATGTTTGTATATCTATATGTATTGTATAAAATGTATTTCATGATTTTAAATATTATTACAAAGAGCATAGAAAGTAATAATAAGCTCTCTTTGTATTGCTAGTTACTACAAGCTAATTGCATACATGACATCAATCGATAGAAGAGAGCATTTCAACCACAGACAACTACTAATGCAGTAGAAAACAGACTTTGCTTAAATTACAACTCATATGAATAGCGGATGATACACGTACGTTTAAAAGAGAAGAGGCGTACAGGCTTCATTTACCAATCAATTGTAAACGACGAATAGCATATGCAATGTTTCATCACTTACTCACCCCACCCACCCCACTCTCTCTCTCTCTCTGTCTCTTTCTCTCTCTCTCTCTCTCTCTCTCTCTCTCTCTCTCTCTCTCTCTCTCTCTGTCTCTCTCTCTCTCTCAAGCACACGCTTTAGCTTTTCACGTGGACAGTCATAATGATGAAACTAGTGGAAATACGAAATCGCTATTTTAAGTAGTCTAATAACGTGGTTAAGCAAAACTATGCAAAAATATGTATTATATAAGCTCCCCATAAAATATAATTTTAAATGCTTAACGTTGAAACTTTATAACCATAACGTTAAGAATAGAGCATCTTAAAAAATTCCTTGTCTCGATTAATTTGGCCGCAACGTGATGAATTCGCTATAGGTGTTTTTCTTACATTATAGTAGGTGCTGACGCAAATTAATTATCTGCTGTTGAAAGTGTTGGTAATGTATTAGCTTGTTAGATATTAGTTCGCCATGAACAGGTACTATATTTACCTACAGATTTGGTCCGACTATGTCGTTTCAATTCAGACAAACAAGAATCCGAAAAGGTCCATACTAAATGTACCCGTATTCTCTACTACAACTTGTCTCTAACTTTCACCTTTTAAGTGGTAGTTTTCTGGAAGTCATTTTGTGATTGTTTGGAGGTGGAAAGCTGCTATGGGGAAATTTGTAATTTTTGGGGTGGGGAACTTTGCTCTGGCGGAGGAGGACGAGGATAAGGATGGTATTGAATATGGACCTAACATTTCCTCTTCAGAGTCCTTAGGGTGAACTTCTGCCAATACTTCTCTTGTAGTATGACGTGACACAATACGTCAGGGTCACTTTATGTATTGATTCTCCTTGGTAGAGTATGATTGTTTTATGAAGGTAGACTGCTTAATAATCACTCAAATATAACACCATTATACACAATGATGTAATTATAAATAACAAATTCGAAAGGTTTACAATATTGCCCACGCTTCCGATCGTCTGTAGTTCTGATTGATCACAACTGATAACTCTCCGAAATCAGTTATCAACCTGACCCGTCGATCTCAGCCCTGATTACAGATCTTACTCATACTCAATAGATCTGAACCTTTAGACCCGTAATTGCCATTCACAAAAAGATATTACTAAAATCGATTGTTTGAATAGTTATTATTTATGCAATCTCTGGATGATTAAATATACTTGCATTACTCATATTTATCGTATCAAATGTGAAACTTTTCTTCTTTCAGTTAATGTATCCAACACCGATTTGTACTAATCATCATTCAGAGCAACCAAAATCCATGGGGAACAAACAACCATCTGTTACAACATATAGAGAGGACAAACAATCATCTGTTTCAACATATAGAGAGGACAAACAACCATCTGTTTCAACATATAGAGAGGACGGTAAATCTGTAATTTATTTCTCTTTATCACGGAACTCTTTTGACCAATACTCTAGATTTCAAAGTAAGTTTGGAATGATTCAGTGATCATTACATAAATTTGACAGTAATGATGGTTCCGTAATGTTGTATTACCTTACTATGTCTTACACCATAGTATCTCCTTGATTATAATTCTATTCCAGTCTAATATCACCATTTAGCAACTTGAATGCACGAGTTTATCAATATATAAATAATGATAAAAACAAAATGGAAAGTTACAATCATGTTCAGGCCCGAAGAGTGCATTTGTATTTAATATTGTTCGTGGTGTCCTTAGAAGACTAATCGATCTTAGTAGTATATACACATTTCCTTTAGAAAACGCTGTTTAATGTATGATCAGCATACATGCAGGACTGAGAGTCTTGTCTAAAAACAAATGTTTGCATTCGTGTAGTACTCTTATATGCCGTAGGATCTTCGATTCCCTATGTATAGTTAGTTGATCGTGTGGATGATAAGATAATTAATTCAGTATCGAATAATAAAAATATATTTTATTTTGTTTAAAAATAGCCATCTGCAATAACTGCAGATACAGAACCATGACTAGAAGGTACTTGGAATCACATCATTTGCCGGATAATATTTTAAATATTAACACAAATGTATTTATGTTATAATAATGGCTTATTTAATAAAAATAAATTGCTTGTGTCTCCTTTGTAATGGAATTTTCCTAGGAACGACACTAAGTCTTTACTTTTCACACCTCAGTAGTAGCATAATTGTTTCCAGGCACTGTTTTGTGATCTCCAAAACTCGATGCAGAAATAGTACTATCTAACCACCCCCACACCCATGTAGTAACATTACCCTATTTCCACGCACTGATCTTGTGAAATCCATAACTTTATTGTAGTGCTAATTTGGGTCGCACCATATTCATGTACAAGTAGTAACATTGCTTTGTTTCCACGTAACTGGTGATTTTTATAATCAGCAAAACATGTTGTAGTAATAATACTACATTATTCCCCAATCCCATGTAGTAACAATACCTTATTTCAAGATGGCACTGTAAGAATGGTTTAGTACTCACCAAAACATGATGTAGCAGCTATCCCAAAACCCATCTAGTAAGATTAAACTATTTCCAGATGACAGTGCAAAACGTCTTTTCTGATCACAAAAGCCTGATGTAATAGCAATACCATGGTAACACTATATCACTGATTTTGTGATCTCAATATAATAATAATAATAATAATAATAATAATAATAATAATAATAATAATAATAATATCACAGTGCTTTCAATCCATGTAGTGGAATAAACTTAATTTTCCACGCGAGGGTGGATCACTGATTGGATGCCTTTTCCAAGGTAATAGTTTAGAACCATTGTTTTGATTTTCAAAACCAACGGGAGGTACTAATATTACAGGGCCAAATTTTACTGCTGCGCCATACTAGCATGTATAGTAATACTGGATAAGAAACCTTCATGTTGCGAAATGATGTATGCGCCATACTTGAGTCCTCTACCTAAACACTAATAACAAACTTTAGTCAACATAATATCGTTTAATCGGTTTTTTAAAGCGCATGGTAGAAGAGGATATGTGAACTTTAATGAGTTTAGGCCTTTGAGTCTATGCATTATTTCTGTAAGATAATTGCAATTAAATGATAAAGAAGCTTCTGCTCTTAAACGAGAACACTTTAAAATGAAGAGGACAAAACATGTTGATGCAAATGTAACGTTTGTTGAATATGGTCTAATCTCAGCGTTTTATACGATATGATACACTGCAAATGTTCAATGTTATCTTAGTATCGAGATCTATTGCGCATGAAATACAGGATGAAATTTTCTATTGTAGCTCTTATAAATACATTTTACGCAAAACAAGCTGTACCTGCACTTTAAAATGTATAATTGTACACGTATTACATGTTGTGCGTGAGTTTTGGCCATATTATACACACGCACCGTATGACGATTATTAACATCGCCATTGCCCAAGAACATATTATACACATCTGATTTCGAGTGTCAATCAATAGAAAAATCTGCTAGATATCTTAGCCGAAAATGTTTGGAAATTGACAATAACTCGCAGAACAGCTTATTGGTTATATATAGATATTATCGTGACACTGGTCTCGACAATGTAGGCTACATTTGTTTCCAGGAATTGACTCGACAGTGCTGACTATATTGACTTCCAAGAATCTGTTTAGAGGAGATCTAGCAATTACATTTAGCCCTGACCCAATGATCGACATCTTTAAATTCTTATATGTATTGTTGGTATGACGGTACCAACTGTTTTTCCATAGACCTCAATGCTAATGTTTTGTGAAATAAATATACTTTCTCTCCTACTTGAGCATGCATGTCACACACTGTAACAGTTAACAATCGTATATTGTCAATTTGACAAGGACAAAACCTGGTACTTCACAGCATTTAAGAGAGATAACTCTGCTTGATCTAGACAAGGCTAAAAGTTATCCAGTAACAAGAGATCGCTTCACCCAGGTGTATCACATTTTAACAAAAATCGTAAAAAAATAAAATATGATTTAAATATGAATTAGCTTAACCTCAGAGGTTGGCAAGAGGCGTAACGTTTATCTAAGCCTAACAGAAAGTACAACTCTTACATAATGCACCAATCACAGCAAGTGTTGTTATTTCTGAATGGAAGGCTCCATACACTTTAAGCTCCGCCTACCTGGGGTTGTACAATTGGTACCGATACGCCTGTACTGATTATATGTTACCGGGAATTGTGAGTTAAAAATAGTAATTGCCTCAGAGTACGTGTTTAGATAGAGCCACTGGTACTTTACAATTTTCAGTTTGTAACATTCGCGAATGATTACCAATTCGTACATGTGGGTAGAAGACATTACTCGTTAATAGTGATTCCTCTGGAGACAGAAAGGTAAGAAACTTTGATATAATCGTAATTTAAAATGAAAATTGGGACAATCCAATCCATTCTGGCATTTATTATCTCCCCCTCTCCCTCCGTGTCTATATATGTGTGTCTCTGTCTTTCTATATGTGTCTCTCTGTCTCTATCTCTCTTGGTGTGTTTCTCGCTCTCTCTTTCTGTTTCTCACTGTGTTTATCTCATATTTGACGGATAAATGGAGCAAATATGATTGATAATAACTGGTAAGAGCAGCTAAACATTGACAAATTGCTCAGCATTACTCACTCTCTCTCTCTCTCTCTCTCTCTCTCTCTCTCTCTCTCTCTCTCTCTCTCTCTCTCTCTCTCTCTCTCTCTCTGTAGATCGATTTTTCAATATATTTCAGATGGTTCTAATGATTTCGATGACGCTATCCAAAACTCGTGAATTCGTTTCAACTTTTTGTTGTCTGTACGTATGCACATATTGTTGTCGCGAATGCATCAGTAGGTTTGATGTTTCGCTCCGAGAAGTAGTATTTTACTTAATTATGTTAATACAAACTGGCAATTACTATCCCATAGAGAACCTATGCTAAAGAAATCCGGTTTTATTTCGTACATAAGGTGATGCCATCTGTGGTGAAATGGAAAGTGGCACATGAACGAACAGATTTTTCCACATAATTACTCACTATGAAAATTTGGTAAACACATGCGGTACCTGTCATAGCGAAAGACGAGCAAGGCGGTTGATTTGGGGCCCAGCGCTCCAGTTGACTGAAAAAATACGCACACAACAGTAATTCCACCATTTTGTAATTTTGATACTGACTGAACGTACCTTCGGTCATTGACTGCATTTTATCAGTCAGTTTCTAACATACGATACAAAATGTGGGCTCAATCGTTTGCAAATGTATATTAGAACCCACCTTAGGTTGTTATACTCAGAAATAGAAGCATAATCCAGCTTGAGTCAAAGAATATAAATTATTGATTTCATTGATTTATTCAATTTTGAACGTTCTTGTACCTGAAAAGCTAGTAGTAACTTAAATGTGAAGATATTGCTTAACAATAATAACTACACATTCCAACATGGTGATAAGGTAAATCCGTGTTTAAACTGTATCGGTTGGCGCTACCAATCGCCATTGAGCATCCCACAAATTTAAAAATCTTAATTAATAATACAAGGCCATGGCTTATTGGTGTCACTTCTGGGATGCTTTTTTGGCGATTATTACACCACATATATCATACGAAACTGAATTAGCAAGTAAATCTACTTCCAATCTTAAAATTTTTTAACAAGAGTCGCAAAGGAGTATTCTCCCCTTTCTATCGGTTAAACTGACTAGGATCTTTATCACTAGTCATCAAATATAAATTTCAGTTGATTTGAAAAATCAAAATCTGGAAATAATATCTGGATTAGACTTGTGTAGCCACATAAATGGTCGCTATGCGGCTTGATCAAGAAAGTTTACTTTATAAGAAAGACTTGTCAATGATAAAAGATAAAGACACTTCACGTAAATTAAAAACAGGAGAGGTAGTATTTATTTTGCACAATATTTAGAGCTTGCTACTGTGTAAGTTAATATATAAAATACAGATACATAATCGAATCAACAGCATAGAGGGTGAACAGACAAATGTTATAAGCGTCTATTTGCTAAAATAAAACTTCGTTCGAAAACAAAATATATAAGGCTAATAACGCCCAGCCGAAGCTTCAATCTAATCGAGAATTTCTCCCGGGGTTAGTTAATTCTGCTACTGTTTCTTTTTTGTTGTTGTCATTAGTGTTTTTTAATTATTATGCGCGTGTGCTTACCACATGGACACTTCTGTGTTGCTATGAATTAAATCATATCATATATAAATAATGGCTGGCGAAGCGTTAACAACCAGATGGGTGCGATAAAGACTAGCAGCGATTAATAAATTTAGACCAGAGCGTGAATATGTTAGGCGAATATTACAAGAATGCCAGGAATCTCAGGTAGATTTTACAGTAGGAACACAACAATTATTCAAACCCATCACAAAAGCTACTGAAACAGTTACATCTGCCAATAAATAAGACCTTCTTCCGGTATCAAAACAATCTGCTGAAGAAACTGCAAAAACAGCGGCTAGAACTAAACAAACAACAAAGATTTTACGATATTTTCCAACCAATATAGCTGCTGCACATCCTCCTCCTGTAGGCGATATAATAAAACCAGAACGAGCAGGAATTGGAATCAGAAAATATACAAAAATGTATCGATACAAGTATGTTTCAAATAAAGAATACTGAAAAAGAAAATTACCGGAGTTTGCATTACGTAGTTAGGAGTATATTCTAAAACCCGAGTACGCTGATAATTATGTAAATTGCGATATTCAATGAAATTAAACGAAAGAGAGAACCAATATCACTTAGAAAACCACAATTTAGATCATTTAGTATTGATGAGGAAGGAGGAGCTACTAGTAGTGATATTTCTTCGCTGATTACATCAGGAGGAAGCGATGTTGTTACCTGTCTTAGTAGTGTTCTTACTGATATCTGACGATTATAAGTTGTTATAGGAAAAGCGCACGCTGGAAACAACTCACCAGAGATAATTAAGCCGCTGATATTTGTCGACGATTTCATGGTGGTATCATGGATATCAACGTATACCGGGAATATATTGATAAAATCACTGTTGGTTATCATAGTTATTTATTGTCTGAATAAATTAATATTTAACTGAATAATTGTCATACATCAACAATATGGTGACAGTAGTAAACTCACGATTACCTGTTTATATAGCACCTTATGGAGATGGTCTTATTAACGTTATGTAAGGGTTATTTGCAAAAATGGCTCCCAAAATAGAAACAATCACAGAACAATTATTGATGAAAGCTATTAATATTATTAATGAAAAAGCTCCTGGTCCTATTAGTAATGTTGCTGGTAAGACCTTCACTGCAATCATAAATAGACTAGCACTATTAAGACTAAAACTTCCACCGCCTGTAAATTTACCATCTACTGAAAATATGCCCGCGAATATCAGTAAAGTAATAAATCAAGCGGTTGATCAAACACTAGAATTGCTGATAAATCGACAAAACACTAGCTTGAACGGAGTTAGACTTCGATGACGACTCTGATTTAAATCGAGAAATATTATAATAAGATGTTTACATGTATATCTGACACAGCATTTTATATAAATGAACCGGTTGAAAAAGATAATTCTAAACGTGATTATCAGTTTTATTCATATGATGCAATAGAAGCAAATCGAAAGGGCGGGGGGGAAGAAATTGATCTTAAACTTCAAGATATGAGTAAGTATTTTTACCCGCTGAAGCATTTATCGAAGTAGTAGGTGAAAGTGTAACAAATGTTGCAGCTAATACACCATATGGGCTGATGATAGAGTCGGTTTTGTTAATGACGGATTATGGCATTGTTTGACAAGGCTAGATATATGATTGATGGAATGGAAATTGAATCGATTACAAAAGATGTTGATGTTGCTACAACAATAATTGGTTTACCAAGATATTATCATGATTATACGAGATCAGCTGGTCCGACAATGATGGTTGCTAAAGGCGGTTCCAATTTTCCTGATGGTAGAGATACAATTGTCAGGCAAGCAAGAAACAATGCCAATAATTCTAACTCTCATGTATGGCCGGTGGTTTACGTCAGTTAATTCTAAAAGGTGATGGAAAAAGATGTTCCTGTGCGATTATATTATCTCACATCTTTGGGTTTTGTAGTGATGTTAGAAACGTTATCTTTGGAGTTAAACCTACTGTTGAACTCACATGAAAAAGTGATGATAATGATGCAATCTGGAGAGATGCTGGCGTTGCTGCTGATAAAGTAATTATAACAAAATTATCATTGTTGATGTCAGTATAGACTCCATCTATCACAAAAGAACAAGAATTATTATCGTTTATGAACAAAGGTGATTATTTATATTAGTATGGTTAACAACATCTACAGATAGTACTGAGAGTGAAATTAATGGTTTATTTACATCGCATATAGCATCACAACCAGGTGCTTCTGCACCACGATATATATGTAATGCGCTGTTAGATAATACACAAGTAAACTCACAAGAACGTAGCCATATGATATTCGATAAACTCGGGATTACTTATATCACGTTAAGAATTAACAGTCAACAGGAACCATCTGAAGATATTTTTCTTAATTTTGACGATAATAATGCATGTGCGTATCGTCGATTAATGACATTTATGGGATGTGATCAAAATATAGATACCTGTCTGCAAAAATATCAAAACTTGATTTAACAACATTTTATCCAATGTATGGAACATCTTGATTTAACCAGACAGACTGTCGTTGATATCTACTTTAGAGCTAATGTAACAAAACTTCCTGTTTGCAATGCAGGTCAACCAGTTTACATCGTTCTTAAAGAGTAATTGCTGTTATACTCAGTGACAAAGCGATGTTACTTGAAGGTTTTGGTGGAAGGTGATGGTGGAAAAATGAGAATCGGTGATGCATTATTAGAAAATTTATAACACAATCAAATCACTCGTGATATTATAATGTCATACAATCATGTTAATGTTACTCTAACTCCTGGTCATATTTAAACGCTACAATGCAATTCAACTAACACATGTGGAACTACAATGATACTTAAATAAAATCAGCTCACGGGTGGTAAGAATAAGCTGTCACTGAAAATACATCCGTTTAAAAAATAAATGACGCATTTAAAGATACAACTATAAACAGATTTAAATTATCTGCTGGTGCCATTTCAAATATAATTAAATCAGGTGGTATATTTCAACTTCTCGCGGCTACACCAGCATTAATCGTGGCAGCTGCACCTACTGTGGCAAACGCTGCTGGCCTCGGAACTGTGGGATAGCGGCAGAAATGGCATTAAAGAAAGCAACAGGGGCGGATACAAGAAAGGAAATGGTCTCAGATTATCGGGGACTCCTGACTAAAGAGGTCTGCGACTACCAGGGACGATTTAATAACACCGATGTCAAATTTTCATTTAATCGATGCTGCTAAAACTCATAGAATAAGAAACGTCAGAGATGTTTGTATGCGAGACCAGTTAGCTTGCAGACCAAACAGCGCTGAAATTGGTATCATTAATCTTGATAAATCCACAGGATCTGGAACTCACTGGACTGCATATGTGATTGATCCATGTGGAATTATTTATTTCGATTCGACAAAAGAGTTTATCGAATATGTCAACACAGTACGAAGTACTGCCCGTAAAACTCCGGTTTGGTTTCAACATTACCAACACAGAAAATAAATGACCCAAACATATGCTTCTGAAAGGTAATAACTGTACTTGATGCTGTATAAAAATCAACTAAACAATCTCTTGCAGCTGTACACGAGTACATGAGTACTTTTAAAGAGATCTTAAAGTATAATGGCAGATATTTACGGGAGATCTATCTCGAAACAAAAAACGACTGTAACAATATCAAAAGAGAGTGTGAAAAAATCATTAACGACAGATTATCAGAATTATTAAATCTTTAAAATGCGGATCCAAACATGGTGGATGTATTTCAAGATAAGCAAGGAAAACTAAAAACGAGTAATCTTTCCTGGAAGAATATTACAGTTAAAATCAATGAAGTAACAGAAAACTCCATAGCAGTGTTCGAACGGTAAGATTAAACCAGGTGTTTCTTTCCAACGATATTGGATAATATTCTCACGCGAGCACAAATATCCGGTGATACAATGACAGGTAAAATAACTGCACTTGGAGACACAACATCTGACAAGATTGCGGCAACAAAAATGTTTGTAGATGTTAACTTCACTACCGTAGAGAATAAACTCTCAACGCTGCGGTAGGGGCGTTTACAAGTTTCCGTATCAATTATAGAACAATTAACGAAATAACAGATTAATTTTTTGATAATCTGTTGACTCTTGTCATGAATCTTTCTGATATCAAGACGAACATTTACACGATGAAACAAACACATGATAATATTGTTAGGGATTTTCCTGCTATCGCTAAAATCTTGATAAGATTAAAATACCGCAAAAAACAAAATATCAATACCGTGTATTCAATACAGAGGAGATCTTTCACATGGACACCTCAAAATAACACATTTCAAATTAGTGCATATATCAGGGGTATATACAGATAAACTGTAATTTCACTGCTACAGATTAATGTACGTGCAATAATACATAATAGATCCACTGTGACATTTAGAATAAACCCCATCAGTGGTAATTTAGCGTCAGCCTCACTCACGTGGTATGTATAATTTTTAATTAATTTAAGCTCATAATATAATGTGCTGTCCAATCAAAGTGCAACATTATAGACACAATCAAGTTAGTGAATTACAAGAAAAAACTCTATACAATCTCATTGATATATAAAAAAAATATTGCAGTCGTGTAGTCGTAATTGATATAATCGTATATTCAGTTTTAGCTGTTCATGTTGGAACTGGTTTATTGATATCACCCATAACGCTATTAGTGATTGCCCCAGTAATTGTAACAATTTGTGTTTCAGCTACAACAACAATCGCTGGTGTTTTTAATATAATTGCAAAAACAAATATCCACGTGCATTCAAAATAAATTACACGATTATATAATAAGGTTATATACCGCGACTGCTGCATATTCCCAATTATCCTCGCTGATATCAAAGAGCCTTAACGACCGAATATAATGACGATAACGAGTTCTCAGCGATGATTAAGATTGACGACGAGGAAACGACGTCTGATTAAGAAAATAATAATAATGATGTCGCTAGCACCACTGCAATAGATCTTGATGAATACAACCCAACCAAAGACAACACTAATCGCAATAACTTCCACTAGTCTTGAATTCAGCGTGAACTTTCCATCTGCATTGCCCGTAAAAGAAACTGCACTTGCTCAATTACGAATATGCTACAGTTGGCCAAATATCAGGGCCAAATCACTCTGGGGTCAAAAGTCAAATAATTCATTGGTATTTGCAAATATGAATAAACCAGATGGAATATCTGACTGGATTATTATTGGAATACCGAAGGGTTTGTATCAAATCAAACAAATAAATGATGAATATAAATGATGAATTCCAGCGTAGAATGAAATTCATTACAGGAAAAGAATTTTAAAAAAAGCTATAACAGTTCACGAACTAACAGTATCAGCAGCGATATGGATACATTCGCAGGACTATGTTGTGGATATTTATCAGTCATCCATTAGAACTGTTATATGATGGCCTGACGTTGCTTATGGTGCACAATTACCGATACCTGAACCGAAATTAGACGAATTTCTCATACACGAAAAGAGATTCATGGTAATTCCAAAATATCGAATTAGTATATACCCATGGGTTAGCACAATTATCAGTTATGATGCAAAAACCTATGAAAAAGATTTATAAATATTTCTGATCAAATCAAAGAGGATTGCATATACATGTACTCAATATCCCTACAATCGTTCAAAAATATATTATAGAAAATCCTATTAATGATTTAAAGGAGCAGGTTATTAAATTGATAAAACATCTAAATCAGGTTGTATTAGACCTTGAATTTGCTGATCATTAAATCATCAAGGTGTAAAGTAATATTACGTATATAATAGACACAGGGATATCCGTCAGATCTTTTTTTTGTTAGGGTTTAACGCCATTTTAAGCATACGATAGGCTATACATGGCGGCGAGGATAATTGGTGGAGGAAGAACCCGGGAAAATCCCCGGAAAGAACCACCAACCCACGAGAAGCTACTGGCAAGCTTTCTCACATAACTACATTAGCCGAAACTTAGACTCAAACACACGCAGACAGAGGTGAGATGGCAGTGATCCGTAACGGACAGCACTTTAGACCATTCGACCACTCGGGCCCCCTCCGTCAGATCTCGATTAATATAAATTAAATGAAGCGGAACCTTTACATTGTCTGTATTTGCTAATGACGCGATAAAAATCACTCAGCGATCTTATCAATTAAAACTTTCCTACAATACCTTAGTCGTGGAGAGAAATAATTCCACGGGGTGATATTCTCAAATAGAACAAAGATCCTTTCAGTGGAGGTCGTCATATATCATGGGGAATAGTTAATACAACATCAACGATCCCAGTCAATCTAGTATGTAATGCAATTGATGGGGTAGTTATCAGACAAACACAGAAATATCAAATCAAGTACAGCAGGGATATATTCTGTATACATTCACCCCTCAATTATCCCCTGGGCGTTTGATTGTACAAGAGCCAGTTAAACTAATGCATATCGGTTGTCATAATAATTTACTAACAAAAATGAATTTAAAATGTGCGGGCCATATCGGTAGAGCTATTGATTTATCTGGGACAATCATACAACTGAATTTTGATATAAAATCTTCATGACACTCTCAAAACCTACTTTCAAAAAGGTCACGAACCTGGCGAAAAAGGTATTTTTCAGTTTCTAATAGGTTTTCCACGATTTGTAGTACCATTTACCCAATCAGAATAATGAAGGCGGATGATTTTTGTGATTTTTAATACCATGTACCGTATCCACATGTAATTCGGATGATTTTCGGGAGTTTTAATACCATGTACTGTATCCATATATGTAATTCGGATGATTTTCGTGACTTTTAAATTCAAGGAAACTGTCTCTCCACTGAAATGTATACATTATTAGTATGAATAAATAACATATATGATACATTCATACTAGGGGTGGAATGATATAACGAAATATCTGTCTGTAGCGGTTTACTGTTATGGCAATACATACTGCAAACGGTTTTCTGCACCGCGATTATTTCACGATCTTGCTTTCATCAAACAAATCTTTCGATATAGCACCATATTTTCTTTCTTTTTATCCTATTTGCACGCTTATAATGAGAGTGCAAGGGAATGTAACATGAGATGCACATTATATTTAACCGGGTAAAGTTATCCCTAACAAAAAGAAAACAAGTGCTGTGTGTGAATTTTAAATCAGACAGACCAAAAAATTAGGTGAAATTTATATTTTATGACTTGACTTCTTTCAGTTGTTTGCAGACTTGTCATGTTTGTTAATTTTATATGCTCATTTTGCTACCATTCAAAATCACATTACTTAGAAATGCTGTAATTTTCAAGCAGTAAATGTTATAGTGATTGATATATTATTTTTGTTTAATTGCTACTGGTTTTCAATACGTATTGCAATATCGCGACATATCCTAATAAGGTTTTAGCATATCGTTGCACCCATTATTCACTTAAAATGTGTCTATAATATACACACAAGACATACATGAAGACATTACATTTTTTAAGGTCCATGCTAAGTACAAATATGAAAAGTCGGCATTAGAGGAGTATACGGTTCAAACAAGAGAACCACATCACACAAACACACACAGACACGGGACGGTTTTAGGGCTGTACGGGCTGGTGTAGAATGGTAATAATATGTCGCGAAAATCTAATCTCCGTATCAATGAAGAAATTCTGTGAAATATTGAGAGTAAAAACTAGTTTGTTTTAAACTCAAATTAATTTTCAATTATTCATCTTATATATATATATATATATATATATATATATATATATATATATATATATATATATATATATATATATATACTGTGTGCATATATGGCCAGCTAATAGTCATTGTTAACGTGACACACATTTTATAATTTGTAAATATACATTATCCGAAATAAGCTACTGGTACTTACATAAAAAATACTTATGATGATTTTTGATGAATATTATGCCTGAACTATCACTGAAGCAGCAATGATAGATGTGTGTGTGTGTGTGTGTGTGTGTGTGTGTGTGTGTGTGTGTGAATGGGATTTAGCTTCAACAATTGTTTCAGACATATCGCTACAATCTCTGCAGTATGGCAGTTTAAGCCCCAACCATTCACATTATCTTGACATCAGGCCGACCATTCCTAACACCAATCTTTTAATGCTGAACGCCAAGATAGGTAGCTGTTAGTTCCACTTTTGTAAGTATTTGATATGACTCGGCCAGGCCTCCAACCCACGGCACGGCCTCCCGACTCCGATTCAGACGTTCTAACCACTAGACCACCGGAGCGGTAAAATGATATATGTAATATGTAGTATGCTAAATATATGCATGTTTAGGGACACAATGTCGTGGTAGGTCACTCGACCAGTTTATGCTTTGTTGGATTTACTGTATGCAGGTATGATCATAGGACATACGAAAGCATGCGATGAACCAGACCTCGGCTGTAGTGTCTGATATACATGGATATCAACCTTAGAAACAAGATTCAATAGTATCAATACATATCTGTAATTTATTCGAAATACTAAATATCATATTAATAATTTATTTATGAAATTGTTAATGATGTAAATTATCGTCTGTTTTTGGAGGTGACTTCTGTACTTCACAAGGGTCCGTTCTGGTGGCCTAAGTGTTTAGAGCGTCCGATTTGGATACCCAAGACTAGGCGCACAGCATTAAGAAGCTAGTATTAGGATTGGTGAGCATGGTGTACGGATAATGTGAACTGGTGGGAAACGTGTCTGTGGAATGATGCACCAGTGCTAACTATCACTATAAACTGCCACAATGAAGATATGGTAGCAACGTGACTGACCAGTTTTTAAAAGCGACGTTAAAATCTAAATCGCAGACACCCACAACCTCTTTACAAAATACGTGACATACTGTACAAGATATTTCCTGAAGTTTCAGAGATGTAATGTAGAACACATACTGACATACATACATACACATACACACACAAATATATAAGTCGTGTGTACATGTACTTGAATAGTGTGTCCTATGAATACAAATTACTAAACAGATAAATGCAACTTTATGATTTTTTGTATTCTTTTTATTGCCTGTCAGAAATGTCATCTTCGATTGTGTCTAAGACGGTAGTACCGGATGACGAAAGCATTTCAGAGACAACTGAAGGATTTCAAGTAGTCAGTGACGAACAGATATATGCGACAATATTTGGAGAGTGCATAGGTGATGCAGTAGGCATCCTGGCCAAACATATGACCCAAGATGAAGTGAAAAAAGTAAGAATATTTTTTTTAATGTTTTTACAACTGTTCATGCGGTATTCTCTCAGCAAGTTTCATTGGTTTGTTTCTGTCCTATTTTAGACCTTTCTGAAAACTCCAGCGCTTGAATATGATGAGATCAGGGTCAGCAGGGAAATGAAGTCTAAAGCTGGAGACTGGACATACAATTGCGACCAAATGATTCTGGTGATGCATTCCCTTATTGACAATGGAGGTGAAGTATGTATTAATTTATCTACGGCTCAATATTCATAGCATATTTATCAATATGTAGTGTAGGATATATACTCAAGTTTGAAATACGTTATGGTGATTTAATTTTAACGTTCGGTGTTATATATTTATTACGGCATTGATTATGTATATATATATATATATATATATATATATATATATATATATATATATATATATATATATATATACGTTGAGGGACATCCTGCAACCCATTGTGTCGTAGGTCTTCAACACGTTCTCAATAAGCTACACATTGTTTCCAGCCTTGCGATTGCCCCCAAAACACGAACTTCTGCGATAAAGCTGTTCCAAGCCTGTTTCTCCTTACTAGTGAGCTTCTTGGATAATTCATTGTACTCCAAGATCGTCTATATCTGTGGTCCGATGAAGTCATTAGCTTTGACATACGACGTTTAGAGCATAGGGAAGTTCTTGAAGGTAGACGAAGGATGCCGATTCTTTATCTATAACTATGACAAATTGATTTTACATGGCCCAATATGATGTGCAGTGGTGGCATCATCACCAGTGGCCCACACGAGACTTGTTCCTCCAGACGGAGATTTCGGTAGCCAGTCCCGCCTGTGGTACTGAGCATTGGTGTTACTGCTGTCCAAAAGGCAACGATAGCAGATAAACTTGGCTTAACAGCCTTGAAGACCCATCAGGAATGCTACCATTTTGATGTCTCCGATTACTTCCTGGACGTATGCAACATACTTCAAGGAATCCAGCAAGGTTTTGATGCTGTTGTAATTATATTTGAGGTGCTTCAATTGAGCGGATAGCTGTTCCCATTATTTAGCAATACGACTTTGATACACCTGATTGGGCGTTTAATCAAGAGTCTCCACTCATCTGGTTAAAGGCAATTCAGATTGTCTCGAACAGACCGGTCACATTGAATCAAAAGCAGAACCAATTTTTGACGGGTGAAGACGCTGAAAAATTTCTGGTGCTTCTTCCTTTGAATTGTGACCTTCACACTGTCATCCAACAATTTCCACTGTTTTCTGTTTGAGGTTAAAAGCTTGGCATTGGATTTGGTGAAACCAAGATCTCTGATCAGGTCGTTGAGATCTTTTTGATTGCGTTAGTATGGGGTTTTATTCTACATTCCACCTCTGAAATAAGCATCTGGATCTACATCTTCATCGCTCCCTGGCTTGCTGATCTCTTCAAACGCTTTCTGCTCCCATTCCAGAGTAGAAAGTACTGGAAGCTCAGTGCAGTTTGCCACCTTGGCGATGTATGACGGAATGACCGGATACTTGATAGCATGTGCAATCTTGTCAGTCCGAAGTTTTAAAGGGTGCACCATGCAGAAGTAGCAGATGCTTGATTGGTCAGGAGGTTCCCGCCAAATTATTGGCTCTATTTTCCCCTCTGAACCATCTAACAAAACTATATGTGATATAATGTTTCAATAACATCGCAAATTGTTAAACAGTTTACACTTAAAAACGTTTACAATTTTAAAACTTTCAATGTTTTAAAAATTGAAATAAATCTTATAAAATTAAATTACGAGCAACACTTGTCCATCTTACCTTCCAAAGTTGTTTTTTGTTCCCCTTGCAGTGCTCGCAGATGAAATAAGTTGCCAAGAGTTTGTCTTAATCCCAGATAGGTGTGCCGTAGCATGCCTTGTAGGCCTCACACATCTTACCAAATGCTTCCACGGAGTTCATTTTTGGTCTTCTTTTGAATAATTGGCCGCAGATATAACAATATGCGTTTGCCGGATGCTTGCACCCTCTTGATGCCATATTAGAAAAATGCAGATATGTATCCACGTAGGCAGATGGAACTAAACTGAACTGCTGCGAGTAGAGCTATGCATTTATACTGCTATTTATATCACTGGAAACTTCGAAAAATGTCGTGAACCTACTCCTCAGCACCGAATCGATCTTGAATGTTCTGGAAAAAAATAAATTTTCAAAATACTCTCATGGATCAATCTAACCCACATAGTCTCTATAGGCAATACCGGCCTACCACGTCCAGACTGGTGCCTCAATTCACTTGTGCTCAACCCTTGCAACCCAAATTGAGCCTCTCCTTAGCGATATATTGGACATAATGGGATCTAACTCATGATATGCTACAAGTGTTGTGAAATGCCATCCGCGATATCGTCCTTCAAAGGTAACATACGATAAATCAGCTTTACTATTGGTATCCAGAAATTACAAAATCCAACTGTTGAGTTTCCTCGTCATGCTCCGATCTTATTATGATTTATAGCTGGAGAAGGTTTGCTCGAATTTATATAGGAATTTCATCCTCCATGTTCCTGTAGAACACCAGCAAAGTCCACAGTTCCGACGATAGTGATCATTGATTAATGGATAATCTAGTATCTTACACAATATGGCAGAAGTACTGACATCCTGGGGTGCTCGCATCATCTGTTACATGTTCCAACGTATATGTATAAACATTTGCTCGCAGATGCCTTCACTTGATTTGCATTTAGGGTTTAATGTTGCATCTATGGCCCCTGTTTCAAAGGTCTAAAAGCCCAACATATAATGGCCATGTTCATAACAGTAACTACGACTTACACAACTGATGGAACGAGATGATGTGTTTCCTGCCTCCACCTTCCTCAAACACCTACATAAGGCTAAGCTATACACGCAAATTTAATCGCATAATCTTTTGTTTTAATGACTAGGTTGACGGAATCTGCAACCAAGCCACAAATAATACTTTCGTTCAGTCACACAGTTTCAGATACAGTGGAGGGATTTTCAAGGCAATCAATAAAACTTCGCATGAGCGTCTTAAGAGGGCGAGCAACTGGGAAGCAGTCATACCAAATTGTCAACCGTCCGAAACCAGTTCTCTAGAACTAAAGTGAACAACGATCAGCGCTCCTTACCTGACATCACTGTGATGCTCTTAGATCCCACGAAACGGAAAGCTCCAATCTTTTGATGCCAAATGAGAAAGGTGTGTAATGACGACCTATCGACTAGACAATTTGTTTCCGGTTACACCGAATCACATTCAGAGCACTTATCCTTTTGTTCTGGCTTATTTCAATTACAAACGTTTTCACAATAGAATGCAAATCGGGTTACCAATGCCATGCATTGAGACTACGCAATCAGTATTGCCTTGCAAGAAGCGTGACTTCACGTCCCCGCTCGTACGGCTTCCAGGAAGATCACGAGATTAGCATAAAAATACAAAACAGCAGAATAGATGTATCTTTGAGCAAGATATAATTTAAGTTGTTACTCTTCTTTTCATTCTTAGTCTCTTTGTCAGCAAATACATTTCTGACATTTTTCCATTTTAAACGTTTATTCTTCTACATCTGTAACTCCACATTCAAATAGATTTGTTATATATCTCTGAGGAATGAACGTATTTTAGTACATATGGTGCATTCCTTGACTATACCGATAAACTACTCATAACGACTTCGCCTGATGGGTGTGCTTACTGCGGCAGCGGATGTTTAAGTTCAAGATCATCTTCTTGGGCGTCTTTTGCAATGATTCCGTCATTAAAATGGATGCTAAATGTATCACCATTTGATCAACTTTGACAATGTTAGGGAAACGTCATTAGATTCACGTCCGAGATACTTCTGTATGTACAACCTACGGATGCGAATGCAGAGGAATGGGTGGAGTCCCGTCACAATTTATTATTAGATGATACCAATGGAGTATGGCATACTAAGGCTCAGTATTTACATTTTAACATCTTCGGGATGGAAACTGTTCCGAAATGTGTTTCATTGGTTTTGGGAAAACCATGTGTATAGAATTCTCATTCTATCCGACGACACAGTTGAGATTTAATAAATCAGACGCCATGTCCGAACAAAATCCCCAGAACTTTGTATCAACGATTGGGATTTTCTAAAGAGATGTCTTCAGTGACAAATCCACGTGCACGTTCTTGACCGACTAAGGCATTAGCTGACTCACGCAAGAACCAACTAATGCAAACTTAATGGTTTCTTCATCTCTTGGTTTTCATTCAATATATACCCCATGGGATGTAGACCTTTGGCGACAAGGTGAAATGCCTAATACCAAACTGTGTCTTACCAGTCCTTGCTTTCTCAAGTTCCGAAGGTGATACAGGAAGCAAACTAAACGGTGTGCCGCCTCAACCTGAGTACTTCACTAGAAACAGGAAATCTTGGATCAAAAACCTCCTCATATTCTCTATAGAATCGATATATTCTTTTAAGCAAATACGATGAAAAGTGTTTCTTCCCTTGTAAGAGCTCCGTGCCTATACGTCTGCATCTTATTGAAATATACTTTCTGGAACAAACAGTTCCCACAACCAGTGGTGGAGAAATCGTTCAAGTCAGGTAGATAGTCCAAAGCGTACAAAGGACACACTATTTCACTGCAGGCATCCATACCTCAATAGCGAAGGTCCTATGGCCCTATGTCGACAAATAAAGCATTACATGGGAGAAATGATATCGGTGTAAGCAAAGGCCTATCTGATCTTCTGTTCAGTTTTGATTACACAAGTCCAGTGATCTTGGAGTTTTGCTTAAGAGGAATCCATAATGGGTACTACCGTTCCGGAACAGGACGTCATTTGAACTGCTCTCAAGAGCTTCTTTCGGACTCCTCCTGTATAAAACCTGCTTCATCATGCATTGACGAATGTCAGGCAGAATCAGTGGATACATGCCGTAATAGTGGACCCATCTACATGCAGTTCCGACTAGATGGATCGGTATCATTCATGACAGCCACACTTTTCATTGCCATGAACAGGCTAATGTTCACGAGTAAACAGCCATTAGTGATAAACTCAAGTCTCTAAAGGTCATCTACAAGACGCACTACTACTACCTCTGTAGTGGTACGTAACGAAGAACCAGCTTTTGCATCGAAGGAGATCATGCTTCTTCTTACCCCTCACAGAGGGATATGATGATATACCAACACAGACACTTTTTCGTCCTATATGAAGGGGGAAATACATTCAGCATATAGGAAATAACACCAAAGCAATATCATTGTTTGCTTTGCATCTTGACTCTCGAAGTTAGTTTTATCACAACTGACATTATATATGAGTAAAACGGTTTTCTCACTGTTAGTATCCATGCCATGGAATTGAGATCGGTTATCCTTTCTGCATCTTTTCTCTCCCAAATCTTTCATCCTAAAATAGTAATCTTGATCTGCTGGGGCGTATTGCCGTGGCGATCACGTTTATCGTGTCATTCAACGGCTTCATAATGGTGCAGCTTCAATACTTCTGCTGGATTGTTTTCGGACGACAAAGATCTTTCTTTTTTAAGCGGTTCCCTGATAAATGGATTCATTTTTCCATTTGGGTTATCTAGGAGTTACTTCACATACATTAGTGGAACAGAGATGGTCTCTCCGGGTGAAGGGTTTTATCTTCATCCACCTGATCACTTGTTGTCCAGCTAGATTTTCATCACTTTACAGAAGTAGATATTATGGAATAAAGAACAATGAATAATCAAGGAAAATACTACGTTTGTTTTAGCTTGGATACACCGTGGAAGTCTTATTAATGATCCTTATACGTCTTTGCAAACATGATGAATGAAATGCAAATGCCTAATTTTTTCATTGTTAATACTGTCGTGAAACGTTATGCCCGACTAATATTAAATTGAAGATGTATCTTTATCATTTTGCAATGCCTATTCATAAATAAATAGAGACAAAACAATTATTTCCAGTTTCTTGTTTTCTAGATAAAACATGAAGACTTTGAATCTAAGTTATCGAAATGGTCGAAAGACGGATTTAAAGAACTTGGGGATAGGGAGCATTGCCAACTTACTAAGAAACCACACGAGGTATGCTTCACAATCAAAGTTAATTTAACCTTGTCATTCAATCAAAAGCAGATTCATGTTAATACAGTTTAAATGTTTCTCACTTTAAACATAATCCTGTATATCTTCTATATATTTTAAAGCCGTGCTTTTGAAAAGTAAATAAAAGAAAAGAGAACAGCGAATTAAATTTTTATTCCCATTTCACTTTCACTCTGGTTTCAACAATCCGTACAAAGAGTGATGTGCTCAAGTAGGTCATGATATATATATATATATATATATATATATATATATATATATATATATATATATATATATATATATATATATATATATATCCTCAAGAAGAGCTTCTTTGCATATATAATACATTGCATTTTTCATCATTATTCGTCCCTATCACTTTGTTTTCTTCTGCGAAGATTGGCACGAGTTGTTTGACGAGAGCAGTAATCCTAGGGATTCATGCATGGGGGAAGACGGAACAAATGGTAGACAACGTTATCACTATTTGTAAAACAACACATCCTGATCCTAGGTAAGATGATGGACGTTTTTAATTTTGACTTTTAAACAAATTAATGGAGGATAAAGAATGGTATCTTGAGTTATCAGTTAACGATATCTCTATGAACATATGAAGGTAAATAAATAAAAAAAGTAATTCTGATGAATACCAGCAAAGAGGAGATGGCTGTTTGCTGTTTAATTTGGTGTAGTGACATGCACATTCTGGAAATATACATACAAACGACAGTATAAATTATAAGTCAGCACTAAAGCAGAAGTTAACGCTCACATCTGTGTAATTCAAATATGGTGTGCCAATGACAGTTTCAAAAATAACCATTTAAGTAAAACAAAATTGATGAAACTATTAGTTGAGACTATTTGAACATGTTCTTGAAAACATTTATATTTCCAAGAAATCCGTCCCAAATTATGTAACAAAAACTTTGTGAGCGATTGTTAAATAATAACCAAGTCCACATATCCTCTTTCGTTGCCAATTTTTGAAATGGTGCCGTAATGAATTATTAACAACTGTATATTATTCAAGGAATATTAAATTAATGACAATTTTACGTAAGCATAGCACATATGGAAGATAAATAATATATGTCTTGTACAAAATAGCAGTTTTCCTTGTCATGAAGACGGAACATGGAATAATGAAGTCAGAGAGACTAGAATGCTCTCCAAGAATTTTTTTTTATTCTTGATAACTTGGATAAGTATACTGCTTGTACAAATGCCAATTTATTTTACAGATTTGATTGTAATTAACGCTTATCATAAGTAGCAACTGTCTTAGAGTTATTAAAAACGTTTCTATTGAATAGGAGGACACTCGTGATGGACGATGTATGTACATCGTTCATCATTGTCCATAACGTGAGGGAAACTTTGCAATTAAGCCGAAAGCTTTTGTGAAAGATACCCATCTTTCATTTTAATTAATTTGAGGCCAATATGACATCATGTCACGAAAGTACAATATCACCTGCACTGGGAAACCATCCCTTTGCCAACAAAATGTAGTCTCTCAGGACAGGTGTCCTTTTGTAACAGGTTTTTATGATGGATCAGTTACCAAGGTTAATATCAAGACGATGGATCAGTTACCAAGGTTAACATCAAGACCATTTAATATGGAACTTACACACAATCACTCTACTTGTATTGTTTCGTTCCTCATTTGTCTTGTTAAAATATTTATGTATTTATCTACAAGTAAATGTATGTCGCAGTATACATGTATAAATAAACATGTCAGAAAATAATCACATTTATATTAGAAATTAACATGTATTAGTTCATGAAATGCGAAATTAACTGAAAAAATAATTATTTATTCTGCATAAAATAACTTCACTTCTTTACGTTACTTTACTTATTTTCTCAGTGTTGAAATTTGACTCATCTTTATGGAGTTTAAGCCATTGCTACCAAGGTATTTAAGTCACTTGTGATCAGTTGAAATACACATTGCGATGGTTTTGATCAAGTTATTGTAACTATGGAAAACAGCATAACCTGTATAAAAAGACTACTGTGATGTTAGAGTCTTGAGAGATCAAATACACAAGCATAGATTGATTGTCTATATGGTGCTAAGACATATTATGAGAGACCATGCAGTTTGGTAGAATTGATGATCTTTCACGACACTTCTTCTTCTTCTCCTTCTTCTTCTTCTTATATATATATATATATATATATATATATATATATATATATATATATATATATATATATATATATATATATATATCCACACCAATGAATGAAATCAAAAGACAAAGTACTGTTATCCACAAACAGACTAAATGTATTTAAAGACAACAACGAAAGGTTTAATTCTTGATTAACTCTGAAAATTAGGGGTAATTTCTCTGTGTATGAATCAATGCGACGTTTAAAACAAAAAGGAAAAAAACAACCAGTCTAATAATCATTACATCAACGACATTCAACACCAGAAAAAGCATTGTCACTTTCTGGTATTAAAAGCAAATATAAAGAGCTCTTTAAACCCTAGCATTATGGACTAACTCCAAAACCAAAGTATCTACTTATCTGGAACATTGAGTCCTATAGGAAGGGAGTTTATAGTAACTTTATCAGGTTGGTGCAGAATTCCCCATCGATAATAAAACGAAACAAAGCTTTGAATTGACTGAAAGTCCGTGTCTATTTCAGTTTAAGAACGAGTGGTTAAGCTCATTGGATTTTCAGAAGACCTGGACACGACAATGGCAGTCAGTAACAAGAACCTTAGCTGGGATTTCAATATATAGCACAATACACTATAAAATTTAAGAAAAAAGTAGACATTCTCATTTCTTTTATTTGGAAGAGACATACGTTTCAATTCAGCGTGGTTACAAAAGATTTCATCAGTGGTAGCTTATAGCTGTATTGTTAAGACAAATTTATACCGTTACAGAATATTACATCAAAGTGGTGGTGACTATACCGTCCTTGTAATGTGGTCATTCATGGTGTTGATAAGCAAAGTTGTGGTTGCTGGTCATGTTTTATGAGAGGTAACTGGGAACATTGCATTTATATAATCAAATCGATCCGTGCGTTTTGATTGTGAGAATGAATGATAGGTGGTCATGGGTAGCAGAGATTGTTCAAGACAGGCATTACTGTAACTTAAAATTTCGTTTTTTGTTTTTTCTCCACAGACGTCATGTTTTAATGTAGTTTTAGTTTCTATCTCGAGCTCAAGATACAGTGTTGAGGTTATTTTATATAATATGCTTTACCAAACAATTAGAAATACCATCTATTTCGTTCACTTCAGGTGTCATGCCGCTGCTATTTCTATTGCTGTTGCAATACGTTTGATGTTGCATCATCATCCAAATATCTACGAAAAGGGCGAACTAAATGTAGATGCACTGGCAGAAAGAGTTTATCGGTATGCCAAAAAGGTTATCAAAGAGGTATGTCAATCAATGTAACAATGTTAATGAAGGAGACATGGGTTCCTATATGATATAAGACAAGCATTTTTTTAAATGTGTACTGTGTAACACTGTAAATTCGTTGGGTTCCGATTCATATAGATGTCGAGGATGAAGAAAACCACAAATTTAAAGTCTCAACAAAATGTGTGTTAAAGCTGACATTTGACTGCGCCCTTCCTCTAATATATTGGGTTATATGCAATGGAAAGGCATCACCTGCTTCTTTCGTTGTTTTAATACGGCAACTATCCACAGTGCTGAGAATGTACACTATACATTAGGATGACAAGGAAGAATGGAACTTATTGCAATATAAATCCAATGCAAAATTTCATGAGCATGCAAGCTCTTGTAAGGTTGTACAAAACCTTCCGCATAATAGTAACTGAGTTAACCAAGAATTATCAATGCCAACAGCAAACGGGAGAGACGCAGTAATTGCAAAATACCGTTCTGATCATTGAAAAATTATGTATTCCAAATATTTGCATGTGTTGGCAAAACGAATGGTTCAGTCTATGCCCGGTGCTCTCTAGGATATATTAAAATATAGCATAGCAAAGCATATTGAGGCCAAGAGCTATCGCATATCCATCAGAGACGTACCATTTTAAAAGTCTGTCAACATTCTTGATTCGATACAAAATTTACACTGAAGGCTTTGTTAGGAAATTTTGAGCCTTAGAGCCAATAAACCAAGACAACGAAAACGTATTATTTCTGCTTGCTAAATAAACTGCCCATTCCAAACCAACTGGAAAAGTAATTTAAATGCGAATTTATTCTCAACATGACTATTAATTTTAATTTGAACTACACCAAAAACGATACTTATTTTTGACACTACTGTCAAGAGTTCGAGTTCAAAGGTGATGCAATGTGCGCAGTAATATTGTTATTGTGTATTAAGGTATATATGGCTGTCTATTTAATTTTGAATAAAGCATAAATTAAATTACTTTGATTTGTAGTGTGTTGTTTTAATGAAGCATAGGATAGGATAGGAAAATGAGTATATAATAAAAGGTTATTGCATTTTTATGGGAAAATATGAACTTTTTTCCGGATGAATACGTAGCTCCGAAAGGAAGTGCAGTATTAATCCGGAAAACCTTGTTCATATTTGTCCGCGCAAATGTAGTAACCTACAAGTTTCAATGATACATACATGTTTGCACATATCAACTAACTGTTAACTAAATAATCGTCAGAGTAGTCCCATTTTCTTATCCAATCAGGTCTCTCCAAAGTGTAACATTGTCAAGTGAAGGTAAGCCACTTATTATGAATTGGCTTAAGGGAAGACGTGTTGAGGTTAACTTAGACCTGATCTCAGTGTTCATCTCCACTGACCCTATCTTTGCAGTTTATATTTTGCGCATTTTGTAACAATGTCACTCTGAACCAGCCACCACAATATATAAGCATTAATAACAGTTGTATTCATCTGAACTATATGAATTCAATTTTGGACCACATTGTGGAGGCCGCCGATCAACAAAGGGTTCTCATGAAACGATTTTCTCATTACTTTTTGAACAAAAAGTATTTAAAATCATTGCCATCGTTCAGGCATCTTATCACGAATTGTTGAGGACTATATCCGTTGATAGTGGTCTTTAATAACATACGAGACTTTAATAGCTTACGATTATGACAGTGATATTAAATGTTTTAACTCGAACATGTGTAATATGTGATGGCATTTTCTTGAAAAAATCTTCAGATTTCTACCAGATGCTAGCAATGAAAAACTTCATTAATCAAACTAAAACCTGCAGTATTCATTACACGTATTCTCTCGGAGATGCTTATTAATAAATTTTAATATAATCATTTACAGAGACATAGACATATTTGTTAAGGTAAAAAATAGGGACATGACAATAGGTTCCCACGAATATGCACTATTTAACCAAACTTTGAAATTGTAAACCCACAAACATAGAGTGTTTTACACTACATGTTCTGCTTAATTATTTGGATCATAATTAAATGAGAACAGGTAACCATTGTTCAGTGGAATGTTGCTTAACATGAAGAATCTTTACAAGCTCAGGTTATTCAGATTATGAAATATACATTATCTGACGTGATTTATCTGAACTTGTGTTTCAACTCAGGATGATACAATGGCGTATAAAAACTAACGTAAGAGATATTCGTGTAAACTGATAAATATCTTATACCATTAAGAAAAAAAACCATTGTAATTTCTACTTTTTACCTTGGTTGTTTTGTTGAGTATTATGGAGATTCCTCACCATAATTAACATTTAAATATATTGCTTTATTTCTCTTTTGTAAGGATGAGCAGAAGAGCCTCAGAAAGTACCTACAGTGTAAAGATCTATCTAAGATGTCTCTGAATACGAAAACGGATGATGTTTTCAAATGTTTGGGTGCTGGCTTCTGGGCGCTGAGACAACAGGATTTCCAGAAAGCCTTAGTTGATATAATCTCCAATGTATGTGCAGTTAAATGGTCTATATATCCAAGACATAATGCAGAAAATATTCAACTTTACTTTAATTTGCTTCCGTTTAAGAAATAAAGTAAAATGAAAGAAACCAAATCATGCACATTCACGCGTCATACTTTCTCCGTCTAACTTTTAATAAACATCGCAACATCAGTTAAGGCAGTTATGAACATCAACCATTCGTTGCAGAATATATCCTGCTAATCATACATTCTGTCAAATTCAATATCTATTTGTTGTCTTTTTGTTGGTTTTCGTTTTCAGTCACTTTTTCAGTTGATGGGTTTTGTGTTTTGTTCTTTCAACATCTCACTTTAAATGACGCATAGTTTTGCCCCAATCAAGCATGACATTCTCACATCACATCGCCTTTCATCATTTTCATCAGCTGTATTGTCTTTCTCTCAATAAACATTTCTTTCTTTCACTTTCCATCTTGATATTTAGAAAATTGCAAGCATTGTGTATATTTCCTTCTCACATTGCAGCTGAAATGATCTACATTTCTACATTTCTTTACTCTGCTTTATTGTGTTTTAAAACTTTCCCTATATATGTTTGTCATATACTAAACATTAAAGGCAAAAGAAACATTGGCTAAATTTTGGCTCGTGTAGGACAATCTTGTGAAGCGATGATCAAAACGTTCGGTCCGGTGGTCCTGTAATAGCAATGTCGGTATGTGTACACACACACACACACACACACACACACTGACACACACACACACTGACACACACACACGCATATATATGGGAGTGGTGTTTAACCTTAACCATAACAAGTTCAGTATTCATTATTGTCAGTTGATTCCTAACGGCAATTGTTCATGCAATTATGGCATAATAAGGAGTGGTTTGCACTTCAAGCTAGTCCATCGAACATATATCGTAGAGCATTCAAGATGTTTTGTTGCTGAAATCTGAAATACTATCTACAGTGAATATAGACAAATTGTAAATGTCCCTCGTTCTGCTGTTTTTCCTGTTATATCCACACATCCGTCACAGAATAGCAATACCTAACAACATCAGTGTCATCATCATGGGCTTCGTCGTTCAGTTTTACACCGATTTCCAAGCTGTCACCAAGGCATTTGGTAAGATCAGTGGTTCAGCAACTAGATATACAAAAGCATTGACAAGGATTCATCTAGTACACACGTCCATATGTATTTTGCCAACCAATCTTTAAATGGTCTTTAAACTATCACATACACGTTGTTGTTGCAGGTATATATAAATAAGGTTGCTTGTTCATTTCCATCACTGACCAAACAACTGATTTGAATACACTCATAGACAAGGAAAGTTGTGTTACTTGATACAATGAGCATGACCCTGGTTGTCTTTGTTCCAGCGCAATTTGTATATCTTCCAAAGTAATTTATTCTATTTTTATTATTCTCAATAAATCATTACAAATGTGACAGCAGTCTGAATATATCAAGTTGCATAAGCCTGTTGCAGCTATTTCTATAAAAAGGAAATTCAACTGATTGTCCATGTCACCAGAAGAGTCATAAGTCAAAACTGACTTTATTTTACTGCAGTTGAATCCCCACTATCATTTGTTCATAAAAAGGTTGAAGCTCTTTGTTGACTAATAACTATATGAACTGTATTTTTGTTCCCGTACATAGAAAGACTAAATTTTGTAAGAATTTTACCGTTTCTCCGATTATCTCTGCTTTGCATATTGTGTTTATAATGCCTAGACTTACTTGACACTATATAGTCGGGACTTTTGCTTGTGTGTCATTCACTATACATACCTATCTATCATAGAAAAAACGCATACTGCTTAAATTGCTTAATCCCTCAAGCATACATACATACATGCATCGATACATTCACAGATACCTTTTATAACGCTTAATGTAAGTCAAATAAGTGGCTTGAATCTAAAGGATTCAAAACCTGTTTCACATGTGACGAAATGTGGTTTAACACAAATCGCCCAATGTGTTAACAATAGTTCAGGGGAATGTTGTGTTGAATTTAATATTATATTGTTCTACCATCATATATATTGTGTAATGAATTTAATTATGGAGTAATATCAACTAATGCAGACCTCTGAGTTCAATTTGCAAATATTAAAAATAATTGTATTGTTATCTGAGTTGTTGCATCAATGTTTGTTACTTGATCCATGTGTAGTTAGGTTGACTTAGTAAATCTTTATGCTTCGTGACATAATAGATGTGATCAAATGTATCCAGAAGTGTCTCGCACCAGCTGCATACGTTGATCCAACATGTGAATAAATATACATTAATAGTTTTTAAAAAAACTGATTCAGAGCAAAACGTCTAGAAGCAAAATGTTAAAATTAGGACTTTATGTGTATTTCATCAATGGATTTTCAGGAGGGTGATACCCACACCAATGGAGCGGTTGCAGGTTCCCTTCTTGGCTGTAAACTTGGAAATACAAAAGAGTTTCCGGTTCCCTGGACACGGCTAGTGCACATTGAGTGGCTGGGTGGCAACATTGCGAGGTAAGTTACTTCTCTACTAGTGCTATTACAATAAAGACAATGACTACATGAACTGCGGTATATTTTTCATATATGATCGCAAAACTATCTGCTATTTCCAAGTAATTTACTTGAGTTTAGATATATATTTGACATGACAGCACGTGCACCAGTCATGAATATAATATATCTGCCTTGTAAGCACACAGCTGTTTAATTGCGCCTTATGAGACATTATATGAATTCCCATTCTAAAACCTGCAAAAAATGTAAAATGTGATTTCTTATAGGTAATGACAGATATATGATACATGTTCAAAGGTTCTTCTATGTTCATCCTAACTTGTTCATGGATACTTATTCATACGTTATGAACACAATTAAATTATTATCTCTCTGTACTTAAAAGTACAATCGAATAGCCATATTGCATTCACTTTTGACGCCCAGTATGAAAAAGTATATTTCAGACTAAACATATAAGAGGAAGAAAGCCAGTGGCTTAAAGTGAGACATTACGTAGTTCAAGCATTATGTGCGTAGTAGTTCGTGACATGGGTATGTTAATCTGTACACATTCTAATGGTTGAAAATTGAAAAGAATAACCGATTACAACCATCAAATGTTTATTACAAGCAAAGAAAATATTTATTCCTAAATATGACATATTTTACGGATTTAGTTCTTTCATCTATTATCTAAACACAAATAATCTACAAGAATAATTGTGTAATCATATAGCTAGATCAAAGTATCAGTGTATTCCAATTACATGCTTACTGGAAAGTTTTATTCAGCCCGCGCTCATGGACAGTTCTATATTTATGGTATAAAGATTTGTATAAATGTAGACCGAATTTAATTTTTTTTTACATTTTGAAAACAAGATGATAATTAGTTTCACATCCAGGTAAATACAAATTGAAGCTACATGCTAAACTTTATGTTAACATATTAAAAATAGAACTATAATGTCTTCAGATTACAATTGGGAAGCATAGTATTGAACATTTGAAACAAACTAAACAATTCGGAATCATACCTCAAATATATATCTAAAAATACTGTTTCAGATACTTTGATTGTATGGACCTATAAATCAATAGTTATTGCTCTTGCATTTTTAAGTACTTTGTAAAGATATGTGTTGGCAAGATGTTTAATTACCCATCCATTTTACATTGATTCGTTTTGGGTGGATTCAGTATACAAGAATTCAGGGTTCGTATCTATCCTTGACTAATATGTTATGATGTTTATGATGAATAAGTATCCTAACATAAATAGTACTGAACCCATATTAGTACAGCGGTATCATTCTAACATCTAAATGCATCTAAACAGTCCTCAGTACAGGCTAATTAATACAGAAAATGCAATTGCAAAAGTATTACTTAGTATTGTAAAAATATTAATCTTATCACATTTTCAAGATAGTATTTTTTTTTACAAATTATAAAAACCCTAAACAATTATGATGTTTTTATTGAATAATTAAATATACAACTTTATTTTGTATAGTGAGTTTTATGGGTTTTTTTTTGACAATTGTTTATGGATGTGTTCACTTGTTTTAGATTCCTAGATATGCTAACAAAATACACACAACCCCAACACCATGTAGGACAAAACGAGGAAATGGATGTATCAGTGCCACCAGCAAAATCCGCTGACAATATTCTTAGAACAGAAAAGATGCTCACATCGACCGAAGACCAACATATTGTCCCCGATGAAGATAAAAGCTTAGACGAACAACAAAACTATTCTCGAAAATTCAAGAATTTGAATGAAGACATTACACAGCAAATTCGTGCCACTTTGTACGGGCAATGTATCGGGGATGCTATTGGTTTATTGACAGAGTTCATGACTGAACGCGAAGCCAAGGATGTAAGATATCCTTAAATCGATTATCCGTGCAAAAACGTTAAACAATATTATTCTGTCGGTATGTGTGATTGAGTGGTTTAGTAATATGCAAGGCTAAAAGCATTAGTTAGATAGATTTGTTTTCAAAAGTTTAGGATGTGATTGTGTGGCTCTCTGTAGGTATCGGCAATTCTGCCTATATGAGAGTATTGATAACTGAAGTAAGCATTGGAATAATGCTATCCTGATAGATATTGTATTAATGTATATTCTATACGCTTAACATAGCATTCAATGAGCTTGAATTGCATTATATTTCGAGCCGCCTCTACCGATATAATAAATTTTAATATGGTATAACATTATAACAGGTGACGTATTCTGACTTTGCAAAGCAATGCTGGAGTTGTTAACTACATGGAATATGTGCCTTTTAGACTGCTGTTTCCTGGGAAACCACACAATTGATACTAACTCATTATATAGTGATGTTAGATTGATTGTACGGTAATTGAAATCTAATGTTTTGTCATACTGATCCAGTATATAATTTTCAGTCACGGAATATGCATTTTTTGTCTATCCTGCGAATATCAGGAGACATAGTTATTAACGTTTTGTAACCAATAGTCGCCGAGTTGTTGTCAACAGTGATAGTCGTATTCTGATGCAATATTGAAGCTTTCAGTCACCTCTTAGCATATTGTGTTTTATTTAACATTTCTGATATTAGGATAAGTCTCAGTTTGTTTGTGGTCACATATCATTGGACTTCCTATCCCACTGATAATAGGGTACATCCTTTTTACGTCCAATGACCACATGCATTTTTACACATTGCCTGTATATCTGAAATACGGTGTAATCTATTACAAAATACGTGTCAGAATTCGCTCTTGTGAATAACTGCAACGTACGTTACAAGCAAGTGTTCTAAGGTCTCCAACCATCAGCCAGTACAGTATTAACACAATTATCTCCTAATTATATTCAATTTTGGAAAAAATCATGCAAACTGCCTATGAGCAATACATAACCTTGATAAAAGAAGTTTTATGACCTTTTATTGCTATTCAAAACAATGAAACTAGAAAATTAAGAACATCAGCTACATTAACAATCGCTAAGAACAGGAAGAAAAAAGTAGTTAAGACTATTACTGTAGATTATTCCCCTAATTCAGTAGACATAATTCCTCCTCAAATTATTATATCATCAACAATCCTATCACAAATTAAAATAGTCCACATCATATCTTAGGGACGGACAACACTGTCAGATGCAAGCGTTATCGGGTAGATCGACATCCTTATCGTTTCCAAAATCAGCATTCCTTTTAAAAAGTTTAAGCATCTTTCGCTTTCGTTCATTTTAGAAATACAATATTATCCTAGTAAATTTTATCTCATTTTCATTTCTACTGTATAATCAAGACACAACTATGAATCACTCTTAGAGCAGCAATGTTTAATAATTCGTTAAACGCTCCGTCTTTGGTTGAATATATTTGACTCATACTTCATCCCCTAATTGTGAAAGGTAAATCGGTACTAAGAGCCTTAGTTATCATGGCACTTGTTTTTCTTTCTATAGCTGTGAAGATCTTAGTTATAGTTTAGTATCATAGGTCCCTTTTCCTTGCAAATATATAGCAAGGTTATATATCAACTGGAGGTTTACCAATGATAATGTGTACAGATTTTGTAATTAATATTGCTTTCTTTATTGACAAAGTTGCCATATAAATGAATAAAATATATTAGTTTGGGTAACATCTCCAGCATCACTTTTGGTAATCAGGAGACGAACTTTCTACATTATGATAAAACAAAAGTGTTGCTATGATATTGATGTATTCTATTAAACCAGGGTTCTTCTCATTATTTTATGTGTTAGTGGCATGGTATTGCTTGACAAAATGAGGCAAACAATTTCAATCTTGCTCTAAATTGTGCTAGCTTTCTTGATTCGTTTACATATTAGCATGTCAACCTACTGAATATAATTTAAACTCGCTTCGTTAAATATTCTCATAAATGGTTAGGTGAGTAATATTCTTTTCAGTTGATGGTGAAACTCATTTTCCACAATGAACACAATTATTGATCAATCCATTACAAATTAGTGGATGAGAGTAAACATATGACAGAACAAATATTACTTTTTATTTCATATTTGTCTTTTCTATTTAAAATTCGAAGATAAAATCCTAGTTCATAACATTCATTTGCACATAATTCAATTCCACAGGTTGAATCGTTTTTCTTCCAGCTATAGATAATCATTATTTATCATGGTTTAAAGAAGCTCAGCTATGGCTGTTATTGTTATCCGTTTCAAAGTTGTCATCCTATGCTCCCTGATACATATTTGCAAAGTAGTCGTTATTCTATTTACCACATCCATTTCAGTGCTATTCCGGGAATTATCCACTTGAATATGGGAAGAAATATAATGATCGTCACAGATGCCGATGGAAAGAAGGTGATTGGACCGATGATTCAGATCAGATGTTACTTATTATGCTGTCTTTGACAGAAAATGAAGGAAAGGTACATACATGCAAAATATACAAAACTGGTATGTGTTCATAATAATTAGTAAGAGCGAGAAAAACATTTGTATGCTCAAATGCATGTATGATATTATATATGCATATAACGGCTTGTAGTTGAATCGAATAACGTGATTTGCAATTAAAGCTTGAATCGCCTACGTTTGACCTAAAATCAGATAATCTCATATATCTTTATTTTGGTGTTTTGTTCACTTTCATTCATCATCTCCAGAAAAACTGCCTTTCTCTGCTTATATTCATGAAATATAGCATGAAAAGGCAGTCACAACTATTTATGAGCTTTTTTCTAACCAAGCATAATGACAGGTGTATAATGTTTTATTTTAGTTGTGTGGGTTTCATGCAAATGTTTATCACACTGTAGGCTATATATGGTGGCCAGCATATGTGACTGATGAATAATACAGTATGTTCTTTTGATGAACCAAAATGCCAATGGAAGTAGCTGGCAAGCGTCCGTACATACCATTATTGATTAAAATCAAACTCAAAAACATGCGGATTGAATTGTGATAATGTAGAGATTTAACTACTTTCACCTGCAAAAGTATCACGTTTCAAAGGGGTTATTTTCCAATATATTTTAGTGCATGTATTTCTTATTTAGGTTGATCACGTTGATTTTGCAAAACGTATGGTAGACTGGATGCATTATGGATTTAAAGATTTCGGGGACAATGGAGGTCTAGGCATTGGACAAACTACATACAGCACATTAAGTAATCCTATGTTCACAACAGATCCATTTGGGGTAATATGTGTTTTTCTTTTAATAGTATAAACACTTTACATATCACTGAATAGTTATTTTATATATTAGACTTCATGAAACATATACTGTAGCTATTAAGAATTGTTAAGATTTTACACTTAAATGTATTACCTGAAACAATGGAATATTTACGGAAATAATTGTCTACCTGTAAATACTTGTTCACAATATGAGCATTTTTAATTATCAATATGATGTAATATATATATATCAATTGGACATATGTCTATTTACCAATGTGTGTTTGTGTTAGGATGCACAGTATTTGTGTGTGATATACACGTTTTTCTTCTTGCTCTTAGTGGTTTCCTTTGCATCTTCATTAGCTTCCATTTTGCCGATAGACTTCGGTTAATGTATCTCTTTAGTTGAATGTGTTTCTACGTTTATGTATAATTCGTTTTGCAAGCTTTGTTCCCGAAAGGTGATCAAATTGGTTAAATATGACCACGAAATACATAATAGCTTTATCAAGAATTGAAATACTTGAAGAATGACATTCATCCTTTACACATGCCATACTTTGCTTTTATCATTGATGTTAAATTAATATACCATGTTGTGAATAATATCCCAAGTTCATGTGTATTGTATTAGTTTCAGAAATCATATACTTAGATTCCTATCATTAGTTATATTGAAACACCCATTTTTACGTTCACATCACTTAAATATATTGCATTACGTTGAACAGTACAGATGATACACCTTTAACAAATAGTTTACAGTGTTACAAAAAGTGATGCAAATCACCAACGATGCAAGATACTTTCATCATACTAGGTTTTAGTATGGAAAGCATTATCATCAATGTAAAATATCAATGGAGGATGGGAGTGTGAGGCAGTTTGCAAGTTCTCTCCATGCACTACCAAAAAAGGGACCTTGATATTTCATTGTTCAGGAATTTGCTTTTATTGTCTGCATTTGGAAATCAAGCTTTTCAATTCGATGAAATCAGTTGTGGTTGAGACAATATGGATATAAAGGATTTTTGTAATTTCTAGAAAATATAATTTTTAAATTATATATAAGTAGAACAGAAACAACACATTCAATTAAAACAGGTACAAGACGAGTGATTTCCATCTGTTTATTATTTGTTTCCTTGGGAGAGGAACTAGCTAAAATAACTAAATTATGTACCTTGAAGAATGGCTATAATTTCACAAACCTATACAGCATTAAATTTAAAATGTTTATTAATGAAAATCATATACTTTGTATATAGACCCTTTGCGAGTGAGATTAATCTGTTTTATATCAGCGCACTACTGATAGTGTCAACGCTTGAAATATAATGTTTCTGTTACGTGTTATACTGATAGAATGCTTCATATTATTGTGAAAATAAAATTGACAAGTTAAAATAGACGTTTGATTGTCATTTCAGGAACCACATAAGTGTCATAGTGATCACGTCAGATGACATTGATTATGCAGCTAATTGATAGCAAAAATAAATTTAAGCCTCAGTGTTTTATTTGGCGGTAAATTGAAGGGTGGGCAAATGATGTATCAATTGCAGAATCTTTCATAACAGTCTGTATCCAGTTTGATATTGTGTCTTTTGCAACTTCTTTATGGTGGAATTATGTGCTGACTAGTAATTGTTTCACAGAATTTCACAAATTGTTTGTTGCACATACCAGTGTAAACAAGAGTGAACAACGAAGGGTTTTACATTGTTCCCTGGTTTATGCTGTGGAATGCATGAAAATGTATTTGTACCCTCTCAACAGCAATTGCAATGATTTGTCCTGTTGATAAAGCAAAGAGCATAGCTTACTCAATAGAAAGTTCCTGGATTGAATATTGGTGATGTCCTTGTAAAGAAAGAAATAGTTAAAAACCAGCTACTCATCTCATCTCTAATATATTTCCTAATGACGAAATTGCAGTTCCAGCTGTATTTATAGAACTAAAACATAATCCTTTGTATACCATCAATGTTGCTCAATGAACAACCGTCTCGAATATTTCTTTCGTAAATACGCTAGTGCTTTGAGTCGATTGAATCTACTGATGAAGGTTTAGTTCCAACTAACCTCTATCTGCTAATTCAGTTACAAACACAACAACAATAGTCACATGTGTGACAGGTGACTTAATATGTCTTTTATTCTAAATAAACATCCACTTTGAGTACTTACCGAGTACTGTTTTTAGTTCGTGTTCTCCATGAATTTATGACACGGAAGGAAGGCAGCCTTGATTTTGATTGGCTGTTCTGAAAAGTAAAAACACCCATCTTCGTCTCTGCCGATTGTGTGCCAATTGTATAATCGCTGGTGGGCGTGCCAACAGAAATAAAAACGATCCACAACATGCAGAAAACTCAGAAATCAGGCTATCTTTGTCTATAGTGGTGCCACAAAATATAACATCTGCTTCGCCTTTGGCCATTTATTGCATCACCGCTTCAGACAGCCTGAAAAGGTCGAAGCAAATAATGACAAATGTAAATCCATTTTAAAAAAAGAAACATAAACTGCTATATTTTTGGGTCAAGTCTGTAGACAATCTATCTGCAGCACAATTTAGTGTTCCCGGCAAATGGGATCACATAGTCAGATAATCCAAACTGCAAACATTAACCAGATATCGTACAATAATTAATGCAAGTTAGAAACGAGGATTGATGTGTTCACATATGAAACTGATAAAGACTTTTCCATGAGCATTTGTTACCTCCAAAGAGGTTGAATGTAAAACAACAGACTTTCAGTTATAAAAGATAAATCTAATTAAGTATTCCGCTTGATCCCACTGACCACCTATTTAAGCTTATTTTCCCCAACCAACAAGCGAGCTGTCACAAGTCAATGACAACATGTGGCTCACCATGTGAGACTACTTTAAAACTCATCTACACATTATATATCCACCAAGATATACATTATATTCTCTCTGCCGAAAATGAAGAATAAGAATGGAAATCAACATAATGAAGTGTGTATCTTTCTCTTCTTTTGTGTCTTTTGAATATACAAAATGCATACTCCACACCTGGTTCACTAACAAGACGCTTTGATGCAATCTGAACCAATTCACAAATAGTGATGTTTATTTTCCGCATTAACGCACAAGACACAACATCAAGTATATCTACTTTACCTCGAGTTAGTATGGCAGTCATTGTTGCAAAGTCCCCTCATAATTCTACAAAATGTTTTATATTTGGAAGGTTCAAACACAGATTTGTCTGCGGGAAAAGTGAGTCCGAATACATGAAGTTCCTAAAATGTTTACTTAACAGTTCCTGACACTGAAACCTTTTCATCTCTTTGACGCACAGTCTGGCTTCAATATCCTAGTGATGCCAAACCATTCGGCAAACTTGTAAATTCATAGACAAAGCCACATAAAAGTGCAAAATACTCCATATGCTGCATGGCCACAGGAACAAAGTGGAAAGCATCCTTTAAGTCTTTGTTTAATTGGCATCGACAACACACCCCTCCCAATCTTTTCCTCGCCATATCGTCCACACATTTATGCAAATGTTATAAATTCATATCAGTCTCAGTTCCATCGTTTTAAGATAGAATGAACATATTTGAAAAATGGTGTCCAGGTGTTAAACCAACTTCATTAATAAATCATTTTGCAAGAAAATTTAGAATTTCAGCATTAATGTGTCTCGTTTCAGTTAAAGTGAACTCATCATGGTTTTATATATATATATATATATATATATATATATATATGTTGGCAACGTTTGCAATGTCCCAGGCACAAAACTTTCAGGTGTATTGTTCATATACGAAACACCATATGTAGTTACATGATGATGCATACTGATAGTCTGGAGGGATATTAATGATCCTTCTTGTGTGTGGGAACCAGTTAGAGATGGGGTTCGAAGCTGATCAGATGGGTTGATATATCTCAGTTTTAACTGATTTTATGAGCTCCCGGTGCTTAAAACTGAAGTTGTTGAAGAATGGATGATATTTTACAATTGTCCATGACAAAGTCCTGACTGAATCTTTGTGGTAATTATCTCAAATTGTTTATGTGATTCTTAAACAGCTGCTTTGTCCTTAAGATGAGGGCTAACATTTATCCCAACTGAGTTACGAATGAAATATCTTCACTTGATTTTGTCTGACAATGACCAAATGTCTTGTTGCAATGGCCCGACTTAATGTCGCCTGTGCGGTCAATATTTGCCTCGCTAGGCCTCGCATCTATGAAGGCAGTTGCTGTTGGCAAACGTGCTCGATTTACATTCAAAACCATAACGGAAAATGTAATTACAACATCTTTAACACTTTCATTGTGTGTACAACAATTTTTGAGCATTCACTCATTAAGCCTGACCCCTCTGAGATCTGCCTTAATCGGTTTGCCTCCTCTATTGTTCCAGGGAAAATTTGTTAAAATACTTGCGACACCTTGCATTTGCTACGGTGCAACCAACTTTTTCAAAAATACTGCGTCTTATTGCCAAAACTAGAAAAGTTCAACACAATTGCCAAAATCGTTAAATTACGCTTTTCTCTTCGACGTTCCGTTCATCATGATATTGCTTCCAACATCATACTGCCTTGACTACATTATCCCTGATCAGCCTTGTGTTGACCAATATTATCTCATGGGATCATGAGGAACTCATGGAGAAACTGAAAATTTTAGCAATAACAATCTTTAAATCTATCCTAACAGTCTAGTACATAATGAAGTCATAACACCTTTCAGTTATTACTTATATAGGGCCAGACCGTAAATCTAATATATAGTATTAAGCATTCTGAAATAAACATGTAAATTTGTATACATTTTTGTCAGGTTGCAGCGGCGGTTTGGGAACGCGGTAACAGAAAGGTTGCTCCAAATGGGGGTGTAATGCGAACGTCTATACTAGGAGTTCATGACTGGTGGAACATCAACTCAGTGAAGACGAATGCTATGACTATCTGCAAGACAACTCATATGGACCCACGGTATTCTAATTTACCATATATTACGTCAAAATGCCCACATTTAAATGTTTTCAGAGATGGAGCAATATGTTTGTATCCACAAATGACGCCTATAGTTGAAAGTGTCTTCCGAATATTCTTGAAAATATTTTGATGAATTAAGGCTGTATCATTGCCTATATACTAAATGTATTGGCTAATACTATAATGTATAATTTCGCAGAGTATTGGCACCGTTATATATATATATATATATATATATATATATATATATATATATATATATATATATATATATATATATATATATATATATATATCCTTTACGCATCAAGATCCAGCTGGTAAATAGTCAAGACATTTTTCAAAATCGGTCTTGAATATTGAGCACAAATGACGACAGTGCAAACTTTGATATACTTAAGGGCAGAATAGAGACTAGCTAAAGAAACATACGAACATGTTTTATCATAATACCAGGATCTCTAGAAAAGATACCTGCCATTTTTTAAAAATTGGTTTCTTTGCAAACAAAACATATATATAGCACAGGTGCATATTTTAGCATGGTGTAGTTAATATGTATGTGCGTCAAGTGAAAATATATATGTATAACATATACAATATGCTCTACGGTTTCTTGATCAGATAATGTCAACCCATATTCTAAACAAACAATAATTTGACAAACAAATTGAAACAATGGAAATATTTTTTATGTTGGGCAATGCCTTTCTTTCTGTTTAGCACTCATAGTCCTATTGTCAGATGAGCTAACAATATGACTTTGCATCTGCCATGGACCGCTGTTATGTATCCTCTTACCATCCCCCATTGCCATTTGACATTTTACACTTCTCCAAAAGCGTTAGACTCATTTGGAAGTTTTTCAGAAAACAATCTCCAATACTGTGCTATCTGATTTACAGATACTATAATATGTTGCTATTAAATATGGTAGCCGTTACAAAAAAACAAAAACAAAGACAATCAAAAGACTAATTGTAACAGATTCCTAAACAAAGTTTAGCTGAAGAAATATGTCATATTAGCGTTCCAGACTTTTCAAACAACGTTCGTCCACTTTCAAAAGTGCTACTGCTGCTCCGAAATTATAAATACGACAACGTTTACAACTGTTCAATCGACTCCGAACAAAATTAACAGAAAGCATCATAGCATAAAGACCATTTAGTTTTTGCAAATGCTGACTCATATATGCCACTGTGCAGGATCTTAATGGATAGTTTCATAAACACTGGATAATAGAATGTGTTGAGAAGTTACAGGAACATCATAACACGAGAGATCTTAATTGGAATATGAGATCAAAACCTGCTGAACAGAACTTAAACAGATTTATCAAAAAGAATTATGTCGTAAAAGGCTCGATTTTATACAACTGAAGCCAGTGTCGTATCACCTATGGCCATTCTTTCTAAACAGGAAAAAGGATTTCTCTACAAAAATGTTGCTGAGCGACATTCATATTTTAAACTAAGCACTATTGTGAAAAGCGTTTTTTAATTATTGCATTGCAATTTACTCATCTGCCATCAAAAATGCTTGCTGCTAATATAGATTTATACGTGTGTGTGTGTGTGTGTGTGTGTCCATACATATATTGGTAACACCAAGTATCCATTCATGTACTCTATCTTTCTCGTACTTTCTCTCTTACTGTTTAACTATCAATATTGGAAAATATATTCACTTATACAACAGCCAATATTAAATTCTATATTAGGATTTCGTTATAACATGATATTATATACTAGACTTAACCAATATTTCCTGTAACGTAACTTGCACTTGTGAGGTAGTTAGAAAGATGGCTCCGAAACGAAATGATACAGGGAATAATAAAAGTTCATGTGAGTTCAAAACAAAATAGAGAAACATCTTTCAAAATACGCACCACAAAATCCGGAATATAATTTTATTGAATGTTCAGGAAATACTTTTGAAATCATGGGCTTTCAGTTTCCATTTAAACATATTTTACTACCATAAAAGTAATATTTGTTACGAAATAATATTAAGCGACATCACAAGAGCTGCAATCATCCGTCAAATATATAAAGTAAGATCACATGATGAATATATACTAAATAATAACATAAACAGTATTTAATATACAAAATATAATAAATAAACAAAATGTTGTAATATAAATTGTAGATTGTATTGTATTAAATATTGAACTTTTGTATTCAACATGAAACAATGTTGCTGAGTGTGTCATTATAATTGAAATAAAATAATTACTTACAATACCCAATAGAACAGTTGTAAAATATAGACTAGATAGCATGCCATATCATATAGCCAGGTATCCCATGTTGTTGTTTGTCTCATGCTCATAAGTGTTGCATCTCATATTTCTGATTTAGATGTCAGGCTTCAGCAGTTGCTGTAAGCGTTGCCATCAGCTTGATGCTTCAAAAGAAATTCTACAGCAATGGATCATATGATGTTGAAAAACTCATTGAAGGGTCTTATGTGCATGCCGCCCAATGTTTAAAGGACATATCGCAAGTATGTATGAGAGAATATGTGACAAATCATGACTAATCCAGCATGATATTGCCAATTTATGTTTTGAAATATCAAACGGTCAGCCTGATATGATGATATAAGTTTGCACATTTCTAAGTATTGGATGAAAGTTATTCTTTAAATATACAACAATATGTACACGTCTTATGTTTATCAATGATTCTTAATATTAGTGTAAATAGAGAATAAGATAAACTTATTAGGAAAATATAGGTGTATAAATACAAGCATGTGAGAAATACAACATACGAATCATCAGTTTATGTACCTCAGATGCATTATAAAGCCAGAAAACTATTTAATAAATCTATTCAAAAGGGAATATTTTACATGTATATCATGTTGATGTGGCCTTTGGCAGTGTAGATCCTGACGAATACCTTTTCTCCATGTGCAGTTGAAAAAAGCAAAGCACACTAGGGTTCATATGCTGTTGGGGATGACATCATTTTTCATTAACTTTCATAAGTCCTACCTTCGGCTTCCGTTATCTGTTATATTATTCCAGGGTGATGTTTCGCCATTTGTGTCAACGTATACAATATGTAACCTATGAACAGAAATGGTCCAGGTACAGAGTGATAACTTTACATGGGCATTAGTCATGTTCAAGTAGAATCGGGTGTGAAACAGAAATACATAAATGCTATCTAACAACGAGTGCTACTGAACGACTATAAAATGCTGCAAGTTGGCTGGTTGTTTATTTTAATCCTTAAGGCTAATGTAGATAACAGACGTGCACACTTTTCATATATGTTGGATGTACCATGTAATATATTCATATATATTACAACCTATTGCATGTTGCACACAAATCTGTGTCAGTCTATATACAGAACTATTTCTCCATTCATCAAGATATATGCTATTCATCAGCACTTTATTCCTTTTAATACTTTCTTATCATCACAAGGGATATTCTTCATTTACGTTCTTTTTTAAGGCAGTTTGCAGGTTAAAAAGGACAATTTTTATATACTGATTATCTAATTGCGATTGATGGTATTCATTTGTATGCATGATACAATATAATATGATTTGATTGCTTTTTAAATTAAATATCAGTTGTTTATTAATCAGGCATGTGAACTTGATTTTGTTGTTTAGTCGAAGTACACTAGCCATGCAGTATTCTAAAATCTAGTTTCATTCATTTTGTGGAGGAAAATCATAATATACGTGTATTTAAGCCACGTCTGAAGAGAGAGACTTTGAAACACCCACCAGCTTACACGACCTCACATAATCAGTGTCATGATCAGAGCACCATGTCTTCATCCAAAGCTAGATATCGGAAACATACACATAATTGTATTGAGGTTAAGACTGATTATGTTGACAGTGTTAGTGAACATTGGAGGCAAGTTAGTGTTGGACGAACTGTGAATGCTTTGCATAATAATGTCAGAGTCAAAGGAGAGTCTAGCTGCAAGTGACTTAATAGTTTTCGGTAAGATCAAGTTAAAAGTGAAAGTAGGTAAATTGAAAAACAGTATATGACGTATATTAGTATGAATTTTGAATTCAACTTTATTGCTCTCTCTCTCTCTCTCTCTCTCTCTCTCTCTCTCTTTTTATACATTGCAATTCGTACATTATGGAAATGCATCATTTAGTTCAACTAATAATGACAGTGTGCATGGGAAGTAGATGTTTCAATGTTAATTCCATCCTCAAAACATCACAATTATCGAGAGAGCTCCATTCAAATAATGGTGTATCAAAGTTTCTTCAATACAAAATAATATGATTGACAGATTTGAATATTACATCACCAGGCTAATGCCTAGGGAATATGGTATTATATAGGATTGTTGACAAAAGAATACACTTTTCTGGTATCTTAAGCTGAGTTGGTTTAAATATGTGCACGATCTGTAAGGTTTCGCTCCACTGAATGCATCATGTTTTGACAATCATTTGGATATATATATATATATATATATATATATATATATATATATATATATATATATATATATATATAATATATATATATATATATCCCCAAATGTGTAATAAAAATATATATTGCTTCAGACGCTGTTATTTGTTCCGTCATCATATTCAAATTATTAGTAGTAGAAGCAGTGGTTTTTGTAGTATTATTATTACAGCAACGGGAACTCGAGTGGTTCATGAAGGTTACAAAACTTGACGATCTGAAGTTAGATGATGAACATTCCATAGGATACACCTTCAAGTGCATGGGTGCAGGATTTTGGGCACTGAAGCAGACTGATTTCAAACAGGCGATAACTAAACTTGTTATGAAAGTAAGACTTTAACCCTGCGTATACCTTTTATTCCTTATCTTGAATTATATTAGCAAACGTATAGCACAAGTTTAAACATTATACTTCCTTTTGGAAACATTTGCTGATTTAGTCCCTAAAACTTTGTTAGTATTGGTCCTTGTAACCTTTCGTATTTGTTTCCTAAATCATGTTTGTAAAATTTATAAGATCAAGTATGTAATGCATATTCTCAGTGAAACGTACGTAAGATTAAGTGTGTTTGACGTGCGATGTATAATGTTAAACTTTTTTTCAATCATCGATGTGTTATATAATGATAGTTTTTATATATTGTTCACTGTTGCGTAATTTAACTTCATTTAGTTTGTAGAGATTACCTCAAATGTACAAAAGGAACCAGAATAATACTATATAGTTAACCCTTTTTCTCATAAAAACCATCAACTACGTAACTAATTGTCATTTGATTATATTATGCTCGCAATAACTTTCCACATACCTTTGTATTTATAGGAATATAAATGCAAACAGCATTTTGAAATGCTGACCATAACAAATTGTATATTGTTAGTATAATATGTAATGAGGAGTAATATATGTAACAACAAATAAATATATATGTTACAATCTTCATGCATGGTTTAGACGAACCACTTGAAGTGGCAAGCTGATATAATGTGATATGTATATGTAGAACGCGTAGGCAACTAAAAATGATTCGGCGTTATATATATATATATATATATATATATATATATATATATATATATATATATATATATATATACATATTGTAAACATAACAAATACTTACTTGAAATTTTGTATTTATGCTGAATGTTCTGGATAAACAAGGCATGAAGTCAACCTAGACATATATGTCAGCTCATGTATGGATCAGATATGCAGCATGTTATGTAGTCTAGTTAGGTTATGTGATCGTATCTGTGAGTATAAACCTATTGGAATTGAGAACCATGCAAATATGTTTCATAATATAAAGGAATGAAAGCAAAACTATCCGGCTGACTAACATGTTGTACAACTTGTGTCTAAATTTACATGTACAACTCAGCTATAAATTCTGAACACCTCGCATGAAACCTTTCACAAGATTTGTGAAAAAGTTTTCAAGGTTTCAGCGTAATCCAATATATGTGTACATAGCCATAAGACCAATACATTAAAAAGCAAATCATTTCAAATATGGCTAATGCACTGACAAGACAGTTGATGGAAGACAAAGGGCTGCAAGCTAGTGATTTCAACATAGTTCTATTTTTCATATCCAGCCCTATCAAAAAGTATTCTAATACAGATTTTTAAATCAGGAATGACCTTAAGTTAGAAAGCCCGGTGGTCTCTGTACAAAGTTGAAAATCTTGCCGTAAAATGAACGTTTGTACTATTGTCTGCAAGGCATTATATATGTGTATAACACAAAACAAGTCCCCTTGCATGACGTTTATTGTTTGGAGATACATGCTGTATGGCATCGTTTCTGACCAATGAATTATGGAGAGAAACTGGCTTCATTAACTCCTGGAGTATATTGGTGTATACATTTCATTATCAGTAATACACTCCATTATGTTTTCAAATGTTGACAAGACTATAAACATTCCAGTACACTGAGGTAGTGGCTTCCTCGCTCAAAACTAACAATGTGTGATCAATAGTGAAATGAATGATCTAGGCCCTGTACTGGCAGAGGTTTAGAAAATAAGATAATCCAAACTGCAATTCTGTATCTAATTGGGTATTGAAGATATGCCAGAGTCAATGCAGCATCTCACAGCTTAGATGTACCAGATTCAACAAAGGAAAATTCTTCGAATATTTTTGCAAAACCCTAAGCGTCTAATATCTAGTGTATATCATGATCTAGGTTTATCTGAGTTAAAAGTGCATTATATTAGTGATATATATATATATATATATATATATATATATATATATATATATATATATATATATATTAAATGTTATGATTTAAGCAACAAGATAATTTACGAACACTAAATCGGGCAAACAGTTAATTGGATTGTACCAAATGGTTCACAATATTACTATCACAGCCAAACTGTTATGAAGGGCAACTCCTTTTCTATTTCTCTACACGTCTAAATGATGTATGTTTAATGGCGGTCAGTCCAGATATAATTGATATAATTAATATCAGGTTTGACTTTTGTATTTACAGATTGTTGTAAAATCTGTATGACTGTCGCTAAATAGATGTGTCCCATTTTGCAATCGAAAACAAATTAAGTGCGACACATACAAGGCATTTAATTACTTTATATATGGATGAAAACTAATAATTTAAAGAGATTAATCATATGTTTGTTTCGTTAAACAAATAGGGTGGAGATGCTGATACCAATTGTGCTGTAGCTGGTGCCCTGTTAGGCTGCAAACTGAGAAATATAGAGACGTTTCCTCCAACATGGCTATGTCTGAGACACAGACGTTGGCTAGATCAGAAAATAGAGAGGTATTAAATAACTTTATGACTTACTTTTAATATTCATTAGCTTCAAGCTGAATTTAACAGTGCACATTTAATTTGAATTGGACAATTAAATTTGATATGTTAGTTACAAGAATGTTATCTATATTTGCCAACAAGTGCCATAACACATAACTAATATGCATGTTTTGATGTTGTTCTGTGTTTGTTTTTATTACTTTCTTATCTTCATGTGTTGATATACGAAAGCATGAATGGATACATGTACAGATAAAGGATGTTGACAGCAACTGACCAAATAAAAATTAGTGTACATATACAGTCGAATATTCAACTACGTATTGTCTTCATTAGTATTGATAGCTTAGGTTTGCAGTTAAATAAGGCGTGGTCCAGATATGACATGATGTTACATATCATATGTCAAGATATTTTTTTATTGTAAGCGTGATCAAATAGAACTTTAAAAATGGTGATAGACGTTAAACATTTTCTTCTACTGCATAACTAAAACAGCATACAGTTGTCATTGGTCACTGTTTGTCTCGAACAAAACAGAATATATAACTAAATGTATCAATTGCTTAATACTATATGATTCCAAGTATTACATAAAAATTATGTTTAGTTTTCACATTGGAAACCATTTCTTGTCTACGGCACAAAATGTATTGCAACATAAGTAAAACCTACTTTTTAGTTGCAAACCGGAAAAGATTCTTCTGAATTCGAGTTAGCCTTATTCAGAAAGGAAACATTATTTTATGAGTATATATATATATATATATATATATATATATATATATATATATATATATATATATATGAAAACAACTAGTACTAATACGAAATTATATGAGTACAAGCGTTAAATTCATGAAATAAAACAAGATCATATGGATTATACAATTGTTTAGAAATAAACTCCATTTCTGAAATGTTCATACTTTGGTTTTCTTCTCCAACCATTAATATAAATCAAATTGTTGACATTAGATTAGCAACTTCTAGAACTTGTAGCCACATACATGTTGTGATTCATAGAACTCACACTACTATGCAGATGAAAATGATGTATTTCATGGGAATACATGTATTAGGAAAGTGAACTCTTTTCTGTAAAATGTATTGGTGACATGGTAACATAAATTTATAATTTCATGATATATATATATATATATATATATATATATATATATAGAGAGAGAGAGAGAGAGAGAGAGAGAGAGAGAGAGAGTTTATGGAAATGCAGGACAGAGAGGTTATAACATTATGTATTTGCACATTTGGAAACTGTTAATGGGAAACATATAAACAGACTGTCATGAATTTTCATTCCAGCTTCCTCGACGTAATGGATAAGAGGTATTCCAAAGTCAAGAAAAACGGCCAGTGAATGAAGCACATGATATGGATCTTTGTCATGGCAAATACTTCCCATACTAATGACATTTTCAATGTATATTGCACTGTATAAGAGCTGTGTTTTGTTCTATGTTACATTTCATTCGATACACAAACACCACCTGTCTATGTATATTTATGTTTGAAGTGTATTATATTTTAAAGTATTTTTGAGCAGTATTTCAAACTGTGCCACAAATATATTGCAAACCTCTAAGAGTCAACCAATAAGCAATTCATGCAACTTCATTCAGAAAAGAGTTAAAGTTATTGGCAGTCTCTTATATTTGACTTCCTGCAATGAAACATAATTTACAGCTCAATGTTTCATATCTCCAAATTGCTTGAAATATGATATCATTATACAATGTTTAGATGTTTGATTTACATAATTTTGTTTTATTTTGTATATGTTTCAATCAAAATCCTTGGTTAATAATATTATTTTACACTGCATAATTCAATACTTAAACAAATATATTCACCTGGAATCGGTTCTATTTTATGGAACATTATCATTATGGTAAAACAGAATTTTGAAATAGCAATATAGTTTATGAGTATAAATAATTAAGATAGAAAAGCTTTGGCTTAAGAAACTTTTACTTCACACATTTAAACACAAATGGCATCTTGAAAAACTTCTGTTGCAATATTTTTCAAAAAAAATAATTAAAACTTACAAGAAGTTATTTGGTACATTTGAATTTCGATATTACTGCTTGAGCCATTAAAATCATATAAACTTACATGATTGATACATTAGCATTTTTGATATAGAACGACAATTATAAGAGATTCAAATAATACACACAGCCTATGATATATCTTCAAACTCTTCATTCATAAGTGCATACAATACAAAAAGCATGTACCATAATTATTTCTATGGAATATTAAACCGAGTACTTACATAAAATGCTTATAAAATCTTGTCCAATTTTCATTTAAATTATGCAATGTAATATCAAAATTTGTTTGTGTGTAAAGTAATATATATATATATATATATATATATATATATATATATATATATATATATATGGTCTCATCTGTACTATTATTGGGGGAAAAACATTTTTCAACCATGCGAATGATATATAAATTGTTTTGTGCAGTTAAATCGAGAGTATTAATTTTTTTAATGCCAACATATCTTACAGAATACATTAGTAATTTCCTGGTGTTAATATTTCACAAAAGACACTTTTTGTAAATTAGGTTACTTACTCGTTTCCATCAAATTCCTTTTTAAGTCTAGAATAGTATTATTATACTTGCTTTGGTTTCTACTGAGATAATATTCTGAAATGTTTTGTTTTTTCCCAATGTTGCTTCCCAATTGATACACTACAGATGTGAAAAAGCTAAAAAGAAAAAGTGTATTATTTTGCATCAAATGTGAATATGATATTCAGTTTTAAATGTATGCATTATTTATATATAGTTATGACTTTGGTCAGAAACTAAGTAATAGAATGACGCAAAGCCAGTATGTGTTATAAAGCCTAACAAAACATGTATCTATTTAAGTTATAAAAATTAAATTTTAAGAATAATCTAAGGTGTTGTGAACTAAATCCAATAAAAAAATATAAAAGTTCTATCAAAGACGATTAGAGCGTTCAGAATGAATTCCATATCCTAAATGTGCTGATGTACCAGTAACTTTGACTGAATTTGCCAATGAGAGATTACTCCAAGCTTGTCAACAGGTTCAATACATAAGTTAAATTTAACTTGCAAACACCTATTTATAGCTCAATATCATAAATCTGAATCTACATTCATGGGAAAATTAGTTTTGTAATATCTTTTTTGTATAGATTATCACCGTAATGTACAGTCATGAACAAACATTACAACATATGTACAGTCATATAACAAAGGTTAGTCAAAATATAGATATATTTAATAATAACTTCCCGTTGTGCATAATAAGTGACATAAGATTTGTGTACTTTTAAAGTACAAAACCAGCAGATATTGAGTTTTAAAAAAAGCCTTGGATAAATATATTTTGGTAGTTCATCAAAATCTGTTTATAGGTATTTCAACTTTCAATAATAATATCAAAATCACATGGGACCTGCATTAGCACTAAACGTAGGACTTCTTATGCATGTAAGAATGCTTAGCATATGTTTGTAAAGTTTCTCCTCCTTGCGAAACTATGCATATTCCAAAGTAATCTAAAATATTCTTATTGTGCAACTTGAATTAGTATGTTCAAATAAAAACATGTAATCATTGCAATTATACACATGCTGTCATTTCTGTAATATATCTCTGTAAACATTTGTGTTTTTTTGCACTTTCCCAGTATCACTGCAATGTTTGAAATGAATGCTATACCAAAACTAAAATACCAATAAAATATGAACAGATAAAACTTTTATTGCAATACACTAATAGCGATCTTGTTGAAATGATATCACATACTTGAGATGGTTCTATATCATATATTTTTGTCTCTCTGTTAAATACTGGTAAATTGCAAGTCCACAAATTCTGACGACACTGGTAAGAGAATTACTTTTAAGCACCTATTGGTTTATTTTAAGTCAACCACAAGGATTATGCAGTACAATGCATACTTATTATTTATATAGGTACAGACATTAGTAAATATAGTTGATAATAGTAACAAAACTTTTGCTATATGATGTAGCTGAAGTAGGTTACATATCTGGATTCCAATTACTTATTTTGTGCATGAAGCACATTTATTGCCCTTTGTATGGATCAAACTACCACAAAGCCAAATATATTTATATAAAAGAAATGGAAAACTATTTAATAGAACAGCGTTACAAATGTATTATCTCATATAGAACATTCTTTACTAAGTATGTTCTCATGTTATATGTATGCTAGTTATATATTGCATCATAGATAGTTCAACCAATCTGACCACACAACACTATAACCTCTTGTTTGTTTAGTTTGACACTATATCCATATAATCTGGTATATTGGTTCGGTATTACATAATGTAACAGTTAGAGATGAATCCGCAAGTTGTTTAACTTGTTTTCATCCTGCTTATTTTGTATATAACAATTCAGTAACACTAAAGATTTTCATCTTGTAAAACAACCCGCATTTTTAATGTGTACTATTTTTAAAAATCCATCTTTGCAATGAAAATGAGAAATGGCAAACATGTATAAGAAAGTGTTCAACTAGCAAAGTGATTGCAATGCGTTCATTGACCTCATCCATGAAAGCACATAAAAGTATATTAATTTTCCTGTTAATTGAATAAAAGTTCAGATGAACAAAATACTATAGTATTAATCATTTTATAACAACTGCTGTTATAAAGAACCATTTAAGAAGTTTTCAAATGCAAATGTTTACTGTGTTCAACTTGAGAAACACTTTCAATATAGACGACAACTGCAAGATACAAAATGTCCTCCTGGCATTTAACAACTTAAAGCATACGAAATTTAGTAAAGTCAATTTTTAGGTATTGTTCACTTTCAGATATGGTTACCATTGCCTGATTGATTAATACCATTTTATTGTGATCAAGCTTTTATTTAAATGAGCAGCAACACAGACATTAATTGATTGAACATATTCAGCTGAAACTTTCACAGCAGCAAATCATGTCTTTAGATGGCTGAATCAAACACTGAATATTTGATCAATAAAAGAACCTAAGAACATTGTATACTGATTTTTTGTGATGCGTACACCTGCGCTGTTAAATGTAGTAAAATATTATCATATATGTGGAGCAGGTACCTTTGAAAACTGAAGAACATTATCAATAATAAATTAAATTAGCTCTGAGATACCACGGGTTAAACGGTTTGATATATTTCCTTCTGCATATTAACACAGGTCTGAGGCCGAAAAAAACTATCTGGTCTTACTTATTTTTGGATTACAATAGAACTAATATTATACAGACATTCCATTTAAATTGTTTGAGACACCTACAAATGTGTTGCAAAACATAATCTTTAGTGAACAAAGCTATGTCTTATGTCAACAGTTCACCATGATATTTTAAATGATTATTACAATTCAAAAGTTAGACTATTATGGATGAGAAGGTATATTCTTTATGTGATATGTTGATAGCACTGTTTGTTACAAACAACCTGAATAATTCCTCAGACAGCTTTGAGAAAGGAGTCATCACTACTGCTATTGGTATCAAATTGGTACAGATTATGGAACCACAGTTGTTAAATTGTATATACTACTTTGTCAAAAGGTTCACAACAAAAGAAAAAGAATGTTGGTAAGAACTATGTATGCAATAACACAAATGTATGGCAATAATGTTTTGGCAATTTCAACTGCACCCAATTCAAATTACAAATACGACACAACAAGGTATCTGGAAATAATAAGGACGATGGCAGTTGCAAAAGTTGGATTGATTTACAATTTGAAGTAAGCTACTAATTCTGTTACATTTTTATTGTTGCCTTGGTTGCCAAGTCTGCACCTATCGTACAATGTAGATACGATGATAAACTTAATGATTGATAAAGCACAATAACTTGATCAGAATTAGCACTTTCCATTTATTTTCCAGTCATCTTTTACACTTACAATTTGACTTTGAAATTCTGTTAAAATATTTGACGAAAGGTTAAAAAACTGTTGGCAGAATATTTTATGTCATTTTGTTACATTATCTCTTTCACCGACACTTATTCATATTTTGATAATCATTTGACAAAATGTTTTATGGATGGAGCAAGCAACTGGACTAAATTATCATTATAAGGAAAGGTTAGAGGAAAGCACGACAGGGTGCGTTTCAACTGTAATCAGATGACAACATCGACTTATGTGTGCCCAATGATGACAATTCCACGTCCAGCAAACCACTTAGCAGCAGACGAGAAATAAAATTTAGATCACGAGTGGAAATAGTATGCCAAAATTCTGGCAGAGGAATCCACAGCGATTAAACCAATCCACAACAAGCTGATTGATTGCACAGCAATTGACCGCCACAGATACATGGATGGAAATCAATTTTCCAGGTTACAAACAATCTATTAAATAATAGTGAATTTTAATAAATGATGAATCGAGAAAATATTTACACAATCGCGAACGAAGACGAGACGTTAACGTGACCATTTTTCCGTTGCATGACGATCGAAACGTGGATCGGATTAACTAAGAGTTTGAAGAATTTTTTTTAATGACCAAGAGAGAATCCAGCAGATACAATTTTCTCTCCGAATACAGGTTAATTAAAATGCTTATTTTGCTTAAGAGAGAATAGCTGCGATTCTTTAAATGTCTCTTCGATGTTATTTGGTGCCGATGATGGCAAAGACGTAGGCTTGTGTTTCCCATTTGCAGGTACAATCCGCGATGTCAACTGAATTCGAAGCAAAACCCTAGTTTCACTTGAGCAACTGCCCTGATTTCTTGCCACCGTATCGGACTGCATGCCCGTCGTCAAGCTGTGGCTGTCATGCATAGATGAGAATAAATCCTCGCCGATGAGTTTTTCGGATCTCCAACTATAATGTTTCAGCTCAGTATGGTAGTACACATTGATCGCAGCGGTAAACATTGAACCGTCAGGCGATAAATCGCCTTTGGCAATGAAACAGTTTTACTTTTTTAATCTGCTTATTTATTGACCGTTAGCATGATCCTAACAACTTCAAATGCCATATCGAATTCAGATATATAAACTGATCCCGAACGTTTATCCAACAGATCATTCGGTTGTACATGTTGATTGTAAAGAACAAATCGCGTTCGCAATATAATGTTGTGACACTATAAATAGACGGGTTGGGTTGTCATGACATGGCATTAATTTACATTTTGTATAATATTAAAGGTACTTAACGTTTAAATAAATACGTTATGCCAATTCCCCTGGTACCTTTATGCAACGCCAAAACCGCATGATGAACGCATAAGGTCCATCCATCAGCGTTTGAAAGATTTAGTCGAATATAACAGTGAATGTCATCCAGGTCCACCAATATTATCACTTGTACCCTTCACAAAATAATTGACAATTTCAGCTGGCAACTCCTTACGTCAGATCCGGTTGGTAAATCAGGGTTGACAATCCTGGTTTCACGTGTTTGTGTCACCGCTAAACAATTTCATCTCGCACAAAGACAATACCCAATGCTTGTCTGATAATGCCATCGCAAGGAAATCAAGACGAGTCGATGGACGGTTGAACGGTTTGATATTCTTCGTGTTGAAAACGGTAACCGAAAACGTCTTCTTGTTCTTACTCGTTGAATTATATCTAGTAAATCAAAGGCCTTTTAATTCTTATTCGTAAATGAGCGTCAAACATCGTTTTCATCATCATCATGAGTAAAGTTTCAACAGTTTTTGCATATCACAACAATGACGTGTATGGGAACAGAGCTGAGCCACGTTTAGTAAACATATTTCATATCAAAGTGTATCCTAGAGAACATATGTTATTTAGAAACCCCAATGCACAGGTTATTTGTAACTTCAACGACAAACGCTCGGATAAACCAGTCGAAGTCTATGTGGGATTAAATGTACTTAAATGTTATTTTCCCAGTTGGAACTGAAAGCACTCAAACATTAAACATAACAAAACTATTCCAGTGGTTATTGTGCAAAAGGGATCTATGGGACAACAATGTTTAATGTTTCCTTTCCTTTGTGCAACTCAGTTTATCGACAACGTACATCAAACAAACCACGTGAACGTTTCCTTGGTAATGAAAGGTAGATTCGTTTAAGCGCTTGTTTGTCTAACAATGTTCAAGGAACTCAATGATTGACTGTTTCCGCAGCTGCTGACTTATCCATGGCGGCTTCAATTCTGCATTACCCCTGCGACTGTAGTAAATATTTGATAATGTCAGGCTTTGGTGTCATGTGTCATTGTATTAGCATAGTTTACTTTTATTGAGCAGACGTTGTCCAATATTCCACATGAACTTGACCTTGACACCTACTTTGTTAAGTGACACACACACACACACACACACACACACACACACACACACACACACACATATATATATATATATATATATATATATATATATATATATATATATATATATATAAGGAATTATGTAAGTTAAAAGCCGACAATGGGGATATGCGTGGATTGCAAAATTTAGTTTCCTAAATGGTCTACTGCAATAATTTAGCTATGCAGGCAATGGTGTATAAAACAAGAACATTAAAGTAAATTGTTGATGGGAGCATGAAATAGCAACAACAAATGACAAACAAGTGAAAACACGATTGTTAGTGCAAATCAGTGGATCATGAAATATAGGTCATGCAAAAATGGTTTTGTCATGATGCCATGGCATGATATACCACATTACACAACGTGTCAAGCAATAGAGTACAATAAACTGAGAGAACTAAATATACAAAAACTCACTGCACGGTACAAGCTGATAAATAACACAAATAACTGAGACTTCTCATTATTGTATAAATTGACATTAAAGGATACAAAAGCAGTGGTATTTTTTATCATCAAAACCTCAATGAAAAACGTATGGACTGCTCTCTTACCTTAAGATATCATTTCTGAAAACATCATAGTGCGCACACACACACACACACACACACACACACATATGCACACTTTATGGTGGACTCGTGTGTGCCTGAAGACAGCTTATTTGAACAATATGGAAAGTTCAAAATCGTTTTATTGTCAAACATAACTGTTTCAACAGAATTTTACAAAAGTATTTAACACTTATGGGGTTCAAAGCTTTTTGCACACACACACACACACACACACACACACACACACACACACACACAGAAACAAGCAGTATAGTTTATCAAAAATCCAACTCTTGCTACAATGGACTGATTTTATTACATGCAAGTTGTAAAAATGGTAGATACTTTTTACCACAAAAATACAATCCAGCAAAATGCGATTAGAAAAGCAATTACAAAATGTTCATTTCATGCATTCCCTGGATTCAAGCATGCTTTCCAACTCAGATCGAACGTTAAGGTAGTTTGCATATGTTGACGATAGTTCCAACATGGATCCACAAGCGTGGACACTAGGTAGTCTTCCTTTTCCATGACGTACAATAAACTGAATATCAATCTTATCTACACAAATTAAATCTGATCCAGTCAAAAACCTGAGGAAGTTTATAAAATGCCATTTATTTCTTCCTCGAATAAATTAATTAATAAATCCAATAGAAGCATTTTCTTCCTTTGTTATTGGTGAAGCACAGTGCAGCTCTATTGATTTGGGTATGTTTGGGTACTATCTTCCATACAGGGTTTTGATTGATTCAGGATCTGAAAAATCAATTTGCCAAAATCCTTCAAAATCACCACTAAAAGCATCTAGGGCATAATAAATTTCTTGGATTAATACTTTGTGTGCAATATTGTGTACAATTGTTGATGCCATCTCACTCAACTCTGGAATTTGTGACACTGAAAGCGGTCAAGCAGACAAAGTAGCTAGTTTTGTTCATACAGTATTCTTCTTTCAACAGCCCCAATAACATCATTTTCTAACTGTGAAATATTTAAAAGGATGGGTCTTTCCATAACTGTGGAGTGACAGACGTTTCCCCATGTACTACTGCAATAAAGAAAGCTGTAGCTAAACTATTGCATAGTATTTGTGTTCCTTTTATTCCTTGATGAAAATTCTTCATACAGCCTCCCATTCGTCTTGACCATAGTCCCGAAATATAAAAGATATTCCATAATCCTTGCTATCTGCATTTCTGAAGGAAAATGATTTCCAAAATACTTCATATGCATTCCTTGATAATTAATCTGCATCATGTCAACATTGATTTACAAACTTGAACTTAAATTTTGTATTGAAAATATCAGATGCTTTGAAATATTGCAACATTTTCTCCTGTAAATTAGAACGGTGCAGCATAATGGTCTTAACACCATTTCGTCTTATGCTTGTGACAGATCAATGACTGGATGAAACTGCTCTTGGGGATGAATTATTGTCATCAGAAACTCATGTGAATCAAGTGTTAACTCACACACTATATGATCGAAGGCAAATTATCATTGGAGTCAAAATAATGAATACTGTTTAGTTGAAGCAATCCCCAAGTCATGTATTATCATAAGTAGTTGACTTTTCAAAACCAATCATATTTACAGCTTGTTTATTATCAGGTAGCTGTAGCTTAATGCGGGATACATATGCTATTGAACTTATATTGACTTGTCCTTGAAGCTGAGGAGATTTCTGACCTAAATCAGACTGGTTTTGATGTATGAGCTGTTCAGAAATGCCTGGTTCTGTATTATTTATTTCTTTGCTGTTATTACCATTCGAGCTTCTTGTGTGTGCTGTTCAACATAAAGCCTAAGAGCCTTCAGTTTTGTGGATTCATTTAAATCCTTCAAAATCAGTTCATCAGACAATGTTTCATGCGTTTGATCAGCAAGATATAAATCAAAGTCATCAACGTTTCCTCTATGTGATATTCCACTGAGAAAGAAAAGTTCTTTATCTGTGGATAATTTATCAGAAACAGTTGTATCAAGGTCCACTTGAACAGCTCTTGTTCCAACAACCATATGTTGACCTTATTTACTTCTGACCACTAATGTTATACGTAATTAACCATAAATGTATCCTTTTCTAAGGATATTTTGACAATTTTGTCACCAAATTGAGGTGCTGCTATTCTGAAATGCTCCTTTCTGTTTACTGTTGTTCGTAACTTGTCAAGTAATCTATCTCTAGCACATCTTTTTCTACCACTGCGAATGCTTGCAGTGTCTTCAAACGCTCTTTATTGTTTGGCAACAGGTATTATTGCTAAGCTATCTAATATATAAAGTTTGGGATAAAATTAGAGCAATTAGGGGAAAACACTCTAGCTACACCCCCAAACTAAGTAATGCAAACACAAATAAAAACAATGCTGAGATATTAGACCAACATTTTACAAATATGAGCAGCAATGCCAGCCACACTAAAGATTTTAAAAAACATAAGGCAAACAACCGAAATTAAATATAATAATGTATGCCATATATATATATATATATATATATATATATATATATATATATATATATATATATATATATATATATATATATATATGAATGGGACTATACACATGAAAGCCTTTTTAAGGGATGGAAGCGATGGAAGCCTCAACAAGAACGAGCAATTATCTCAGCCTTTAAGGAACCCACATTCACTACGGTGGGCCAGAGATCACCAGGACTTATACAATGAGCAACCCAATCTAAAACTTAAAGATGAAAGTAACCATACAAACCAGCAAGTGACCCAAGAATGAGTATTCATTATTATTTAAGTAATTAAACCATTCCAGGAATAATCAGACTAGTAAAACTAACTGAAGAAAAAAAAACAAATAGGGTATAACATAAATACAAACATCAAATGAGGATAAGACGTAGATACTGAAGAAAACGAGGAATCAATAACATCAAGTCTAATAAGGGTAGGAACAAAACAAACAAAATAACATCAACTAGGTGTAGCAACAAATCCATAGCACAAGTCAAGGAACCAAACACCAGAAAAATCTAACGTTCTCTAACCTTTCTCTAAATACAGCCTCCTTGACAGTACTTAAAAGCCAGTAATTAACAAATTCGAAAGTTAGGACACCAAACATTAAGTAACTTTGATGGTCTGAGACCAGACCATTGCAACAATTTTACTCCACCTATATGGTCTTAAGTTGGACAATATAAGGTGGTCTAAAAGTCCAAAGACTAACATTCCCTGCAGCACAAGGCTGCAAATAAGATACAGCTTTAAATAAATAAGTTACCAACTTAACCACTATAAGGCAGTCAAAACACCAAGAATATCAAGTCCAGCAGCACAAGTTTGTACATTTAAACTAAGGATGAAGAACTATGGCCGAAATGTAATGAATATAAGGTGGTCAAAAGCCCAAGAACATCTGATACAGCGGCACAATGCTTCAACCATCAATCTAAATAGAAAATAGTTAACCGGAACGTAATAAATATAAGGTGGTTTCGAAACATCAGGGCAGGGACTCAATAACCGCACAACACTAACAACCCAGCTGTCATATGGGGCTGTATTCTCTATGGATTCCTAACAGCACAGAGTCTATCAACTTGATAGATAAAAGTTTTAAACACGATAACATGGAATATGGAAGCATCACTGACCGACCTAGGAGCAGCCCTGAACGAGCCACCTGTCCACCCTTTCCGCCATCAAACATCTCCGCCTCCACATACCACACGTGCAATGCACTCAACATATAGCAGTTATGTCGGCTCGGATCAAAGGATGACTGCGTGGTGGGCCAATTCCCACTCATCACGGTCCTCCATCTACTTCGATAGTTGCTCAATATCTACTCCGATCTGACGGCCTAATTAAATATGTTCTATAAACACATAAATGCCTTGGGAAAGTGGCACATTTCCTATTCCAAGGAGAAGTTAGATACTAAGCGTGTGCTAAGATTAAACAGTGCCAAATGGCTCTAGTAGCCAAGTGCACATTAAATCCAAATTTCATTAATTCGGTCTGGGTAGGTCTTATATCATCACATTCAGACAGTGGACATTGAACGAGTAGGACCGGCTTAATTGGAGCTCATGACCTGTTAACAGCAGAATATAGGTGCATCTAGAAAAGCAGACTTGGACTAAATGCGGCTCTAAGCATGAGGATATTCTAGGCGTATAGCTGTTATTGAATGCCATAATGTTGCCCCTGAAGCTACTCCAGAAAAGGAACATCCAGTTTATTTGGAAACTGGATAAAGAAAATAGCCGAACAACGGAATGCTGGAATACCGCCTATCTTGCAGCTATACCATATTGCCACGCGGACATGGACTACCAACCAATGGCGCATTGACCTGGTGAAGGCAGAATATGAGGCAACTACGAATGTATTGCCTGAATATATGGTTCTAATTTGGTACGAGAACCCTTTTCGAACAAGTTTTTTTTAACGAAACCTGACTTGGTTAAATTCGAACACCGCTCAAAATTAACAAGCTATTTCACCTTGCAGTGACTATACTATTTGCGTCGCATAGACATTTTAGCATTCAAACGTGTTAGAGACATACAATATGTACAAATTGTACTAGAAACATTGGTTATGTTTTGAAAAGATGACAAATTCTGCCACTTTATGGATTTGACTCTTAATTGCACAAGTGGCGTCCACGTTATTGGCATGTCTCTATTCATTAGTAAAACTGAAATATATTTGAAATAAGTACGTTCCCGGCGTTTCAATGTTACAACGTCCATGGGCTGGCTTGCCGAATGCATTAATTTCCCTGCCATCATTCGGATCGCTAAAAATGGCGGAATGTGAAACTATTTTCAACCGCTACATCACCATATGTGATATTGCACACCATTAGCAGTCTGATTGGCTGATAGAGTTGAGTGTGTGATGGGTCTATTCCCACTTACCCAGGGTCTTACATTCAGGTTGATAGTCACTCAATAGCTACACCGACATGAGGATCAAATTACGTAGCAGTCTATGAGTGCATAAATGCCTGGGGGATGTGGCAACATTCCTTCCCCCAGGAGTAATTAAACAGCCTGCCTCGCTGGCATTAAACAGTGTCAAATGACTTTAGTAGTTGAGTGCACTTTATATGCAAATTTCAGTTCGATTCAGTCTTTCTAATAAAAACCAGAGAAGGGGACACTTACTCGGAGGAACACACCCATGAAAATGGAACCCCACAAGGGCGTGTACTCAGCCACACTGTTTTCAACGGTAGCAGTATTATTTACCCGATATAGCAGAATCACAAAACAATACTGTAAATTAACCATCTAAAATTAAGAGATTCAATTTGTAAAAGTAGCCCCATTTCTGGGAATGTATTATGACGACCATCAAACATGAGCACACCACATAAATGAACTAGTTCAATGATGTATCCAGGACAATAACTTAGTAAGAAACCTTAAAGGTACAAAGTGGGGAATAAATCAGGAAACTATACGAACCTTATACAGGGCTCTAATAAGATCTAAACTAGACTATGGATGCCAAATATACAATAAAGCATCCAAAAGTTATTTAAATAAATTAGAAAAAATATACAGGGAACAGCCCTTCTGACTGGTATTGCCGCCCTGACAAATACTTCACTAGCTGAGCTGCAAATTGTAACGGCAGAACTGCCGCTACATCTAAGAAGGCACGAACTTATCCTAAAAAAGCAGCCACAATATCAATCCATCCAAGACCTCACCCCACCTACCTAGTAATTAATAAATGTAATAGACCGTTTATGACAACTCTGAAAAACTCTATGGGAAATTATAATTAACATCTATAGATGGTCATAGTTCAGACCGTCATAAAATTGATACAAACCATATGGTTCCAAATTAGACAACATAAGTTAGTATAAAAGGCCAAATACTACTAGGCTCCGCAGAACAAGGATGCAAATAAGCTAAAATATAGGTGGTAGGACCCCGACTTAAGGTAGCCTAAAAGCCCAATTGATATTAGGCCACGCAGGACAAGACTACACACACAAACGTACAATTAAGAAACAGGGCCCATAATTAACGAATGTAAGGTGGTCAAAACCTAAGACTATCAGGCACAGAGGCACAATGCTGAAACAAATAGTACTATTAGAAATTAGGCAACCAAATGTAAGATATATAAGGTGGTGTCAAACCCAGAATCATCAGGAAAAGCGGGACAATAACTGAAAAATAATAAATTAAACTGTCAGACAGGGTTGTATACTCTACTCTATATTCTTAGCAACAGCACATAGTCTATCCAAATTGATAGGAAAACGTTTTAGACCAGGTACCATGGAGTATAGAAGCACAACTGAATGATCAGGCAAAACCCTCCAGAGCCATCTCTCCTCCTCTGCCACTACTGGACACAACAATCCTTACGTGCAGTGCGCAAGCCATAACATCAGTGATATCGGCTGTAATCAAAGTATGAGTGCGTGCTGGGTCAAATACTATTCATCACGGCCCTCCATCCTGATCGGTGGGAACTTAATAGTAACTGCGATCTGACTGCCAAATTAAATGTTTATCCTTGAACACATAAAGGCTTTGGGAAATGGTACTATCTCAAGGAGTAATTAAATACCTAGCTTTGTTAGGATAAAGCAGTGCTACATGGCTCTCAATACGGTAGCCGGAAAGCACTTTCATTCAAACATTTCGTTCGTTCGAGTCTAGCTACCTATCGTTGTCACATCAACTAAAAGATGCTACGCAGCAGAATATCCAAACTATAAAAACTCCAAATGCTACGTGGAGCATGCTAGGTGACTCCTGGACCTGCTGGCTATGGATGTTATAGCCGAACAGGATATTATAGAGAAGGAGGAAGAGGTGAAAAAAACACAAGAAGAGGAGGAGGATATGAAGAAGAAGAAAAAACCACTGTCAGGTGAAACCGGAGGTGATGACACCTCCACAACCAGGCCCAGAACGACAGCCATAGCCACAGACACAACATGCACAACTTCATCCACGGTTGTGATATAGAGGATGAAAACACGAACATGCCTTCACTATCTCACCTCGGTTTGCCAAATAGACGCTTCTATTAAGCATTTACGAAGAAGCCTTGGTTAGCCTCGTCGACGCCTGTAAAAAGTTTGTCTGTTCGCCCTCTCTGTAATGAGACTCTGTCTCTGTAGCAGCCTTTTTTAATGAAATATTTTCGGTTTGAAATAGTTTCGGTTTCCGTAGAAGCCTTATTTTTGTTTGAAAACTTGGTCTGTTCACCCTCTCTGCTGCTGAGGATGGTTTGATTATTGTATGTATTATCTGTTTTATTTCATTTTATGTGCACTATCTGATGTATGTCTCTAGCACAATATTTTGAATCACAGATGTTGAACTTAGCCATATATACTAGAGTATGACATGCGAACCATTTTTGGGCCATTACAGCGGTGCTCTAATGAAGCTGGAAAAAATACGATGTACTCTCAACCCCAATCCAAACTAAATAAAATATAAAGAGTTTCTGATTATAAAGTAGAAAACAAACCCTTTAATTGGAAAGGTAATAGTTATATTATGTGAGACTTATACAATTAAGTGACATTAGGTATAATACTAAGTTAAACATACAACCTCTGATGGAATATAAGGCGTACAACATCTCTTTAAAATGTTCTTCAGTGGCTCTAGTGCTTACGACCGTTTTATCTCTGTCCGACCTTCAACACAGAGTCATGCTCGGTTAAATTCAGGCCTGTATTGTTCATTGTTTAAATCATTCTATATTTATCCGGCAAGAAAATACCCACTGTTAATCAGAACAATATCTGCGGGAATTCGCCCGAGACATAATCTAGAAATTTCATACATGCTCAGTCAATACGATAATATTTTGCGTATTGTTTTTGATGGGGTTTCTAGGTTTAATGCTTTTGCACAACTACTGTGGCCCAAATTTTGGGAAAAAATATAATTCCTTTTTAACACACGTTATTTTATGTAAAACAAAGGTCGGCGATACAGGTTGATTACAGTTAACAAAGTAAAAATAAGCAGTTTTTATTTACAGGTGTGAAGTATACTGATCCTGAACCTGTAATGTGAATTGGACGGGCCATACTTTGAATTCCAACGTATACCAAACTAGTCATGTGTGTTTCTATGTCTAACAATATTCATATCTACTTTAAGTATTTATCGTTCTCTCGGCCTTTGACATCAACATCAAATCAGCTGATTTAAAATAAAATATCCATCGCCATATTATCGTGTAATAGTACACAATCAATTGATAATTCCAAATATCAGACATACACACTTCAAACTCAATAGTGACTTTACTATTTAATGCAGAGAATGTATGTGTTTAAACGGATGCTAATATTCCATCAAGAAGTTTCACATATTATTTATCGCAAGTTACTTCCTAATTCTCAAAACTGCAAACAAATGTTAACAAACATTTTGCATAACTCTTGATATGGAATAATTGGTAACTTGTTCCACGTTCTTACGGGTTATATAGCCAAAGTTTGAAACATTTACAATATAATAAACGACCACCGGTAGTGAAGGCTACTGATAACAATCAAGAATGCTTTCTCCTCTCCAGCACATGAACAAAAACGTTTAAAGTAGTAAGTTTTCTTTAAAGATAGAAAGTTAATCGTACGCCCTTGTTGTTTCGCTTGGGCGCACAAAGGCGCCTTCCATCATAGACACCATACCTACATGTTTACGCCCTACTCCACCTCACCTTAATTTAAATGAATGCTTTTAATCTCTCTCTCTCTCTCTCTCTCTCTCTCTCTCTCTCTCTCTCTCTCTCTCTCAGGGTAAGCCAATTTTCCAACAATTTTTGTGAAGTTCTGGATTCTCTTTTACATATGTCTTGTGAAAATTGCAAGATCTTTCGCTCATATAATTTACATAGTCTGTCACATGATACATTTGATAGGACAAAGTGTATATCCGTTACAATCCCATCATCAGATACTAGGTCTGAATGATGTTCACATGTAAATGATATATCCTTCTTCACTTACATCTCTAATGATTTTACTGATGATATAACAGCCGACGTGCCAACATATAATTTAATCGTGAGATCATTTTCGCATTTCCTTTAATTCCGTTTGTTTCTTGCAAGTCACTATACTTAATGGGTATGATGAAACCCGTAATTTACTTAAAGCCTTTCTCCCCCTACCATCGGCAATAAATCTAAGATAAGAATCGGTTTCGAAGATATCAACAAAATGATTATCTTATAAAAAATTGTCTATACATCTTTATAACACTAATCATAATGAAACATGTATTTTTGTTCATAGGCAATACAAAAGAAGACAATTTGACTTAGTTAGGATAATACCGAAATTTGTCAGAGCCTTTAGATCAGTAGTAGTTACTACCACGTTAGAAACCAGCTTGTATTCTTCTTTTCTTCGCACTCAATAAGCAATTGTTGCTATATTTGTTGCGAAGAATAACCATTTCAGATTTTTTTGCTCAGTTTGAACTAGTACCTAATGATGCTCACATATATATGTATGTAAAGTGGATATTGTGCCAACTGTCCAGATATAAATATACCATTGGTAGAGAGTTTAAAATCTAATAACCACCTTCACTTTTATCTATGTACCCATTCTATATTTTTACCTTTAAATACATCCTCAAATATCGCGGCAATAACAAAGAATTCGAATCAATCAAATCACACATTATATACACTAGATATTCGCACATCGAAATAAGACCCTGCTTGTATAAGAAGTCCCTCAAAAATTTAAATTAACCCAGTATCTAAAAAGCTATAAATTATAACATTTTTTTCTGCCAAATTTACAGGTATATGACATTTTATTTGGTGTGCATGAATAACGTCAAAATAACTTTTTATATCATTCGGTTAAACGGATTACTTATTTATGTAGGTCATAGTCTTTTATCCCAGGTGACTTTTGTTCATGTTGATAGAAGGCCAAAGTGTGTGAGCAATAAACACATTTAGAACAAGTGAGATCCGTTTCTGGTGACTACAGAAAAAAAGAAAAATACAATATAAACGAAAAATCTGCGAAGATTTTTCTACATAGTTTTGAGTGTGTGTGTGTGTGTGTGTGTGACTTGGATTTTTAATTTTCAGTGATACCACTTCGTTGTCTGTTGTCAGGCAGTTTAATGATGTCTTGCACATGAGCAATATGCCGAAGACCCGTAGCATCACGTCCCACTCAATCACAATATCCTGACAGCAGGCAGACCAGTCCTAACACTAACCTCTTAATGATGAGCGCCAAGCGAGACAGCTGCCAAGTACCAATTTATGTCTTTGGTATGACTTGGCAAGGATTTGAATCAGCGACATTCTGTATCCGAGGCGAACGCTCTACCCACTTAGGCCACCGGAATATTATTGAATGTTTCTGGTTCCAATTAGATATATCTATGTATATTTGATTCCAGTATAGAAATTGTTTGCAACATAGATTTACAAGAAAGAAATATAAATTTATTATAAAATGATACCCGTATCTACAACTCATATATATAATCAAAATAGTCTAAATATGTATATGTATATATATATATGTGTGTGTGTGTGTGTGTGTGTAGTAAATACAAACATTAATTTATCTCTATAACAACGATCAAATATTTAGATTACTGAGAAAACGGGACTTGTAAAACTAACTTAAAAATGTAATTCCATACTGTTTAAATAAGCGGCATGTTATTTATGCGTGGGATTCCCAGTGTGCACAAATGTCACTGTACTTACCTGGTGGCTCTGAAAATCACTGATTGATTTTCATTCACGTCGTTCATGCATATCGCTAAAATAGACTCAGCGACTAAAACGTGTATTTGTGTGTCGTTAAATGACTAGTTTATCTTTACTGACTGTAAGGTAGAGGAGTATATTTATTTTCGAAACTGAAACAGTGTTTTGCAATAAGTACAATACTACTGTACTTGGACAAAGTGATCAATTGCTCCACCAATAAGTGCGTCTAGTGGGAAACGTTGACTGTAAGATACAATCTGTGTAAATTTACAGAAATACATTCTGATCCAGGAGTTCTATAGTACTGATCACGCCAGCATTGATCATCTTAAGTTGTCGCTAGTTGTTTTTATTGTTACTGTTGTATCAGGCTCAATAATCGGGATTCTTATTGGAGGTAATATATGCAATCCGAATGTAATGAATCTTACAAGAAAATCACAATCCTACACGGATACCTACATCTAAATGTAGTCAAGGCTACATTCGTTGAAGTGACTTCGACCGTGACACTCGTATGTATACCATGACTCCATATGTTTGTTTCATGTATATATAAGTAGTTTATGCATTGCTATATGTGCATTCTAGAACGCAATTACTTTGTATTAGTAAAATGACTTTTACGGTACATTTTTTTTCCCAGCGATCCACTTAGTTTCTTAATTTTTTTCGACTGGTGGACATTTGAATTATATTGCGCTAGATGAGTCTCCCTCACCGACCACATATGTTTTATTTGATAACCAGAATAACTAAAGCAACACATACAAGATCCAATAAAACGTATTTAACGTCGGTAGTCTGGGTAAAATACATATCATCCATGATCTGGAATAATTTATTTAGCCCACCATGGTCGGCTACATTTATTTCATAATTTAGTAGACAGGTACACAGATATGGACTCAGATGCTAGATATTTACAATGAAATAACAAACATCTAATCAATACAATACTAAAGGTTACAGCATATTAAAAGACAACGCATGAAACATGCAAATATACTATATTTTTATACGTATGTAACACATAACATACTGAAGTATGTCTAAAAATGACGTAAAAAATATGGCACATTAAAAACATAAGAACGTTAGTAATTTAAGTAAGCATTATATGTACCGACTTTAAGACTGAGTATAAGGATAATAACCAGTAGCAATGGGGATTAATGTATTTGCCAAAGTATATACTGACAATTTGTTTTGCTACCCAAATCTGTTATTTTGAACTTAAGTTTCATCTTTGCAATTACATACAGAGAGACTTACAAGAGGACATAACAACGCCGATTAAGTGGCTCTTGATTAGTGTAGAATGGGGTGTGGAGTTTCGATTCCAAATCATCTTTGTCATGAGGTGCCACGTCGTAGTATGGAGGGACTAGAAGAACAGATAAAAGCAACAATATATGGTCAATGCATAGGTGATGCAATTGGCCTCTTGACAGAGTTCATGTCGAAAATTGATGTCAGGAAAGTGAGCTAATTGCTTCGTTATTATAAAATGCTGATATTTAACAATCGTTCTTGATAAGAAATCAAGACAATACTGTTTAAAGTCATAATCGCTATTTAGCATCCATCAGTACATTTAGGCTGCTTTTTTATCAACTCATTTTCTCAAATAGAGCCCTTTTTCAAAATCTGTGTGAACCTAATCAGCGAAGTTTGCATAAAGGATAATGAAAGTCTTATCATTGTATATCTATATATTCGTAGTTGTGTCTGCTTATTTAAGTTAGCGCTAATCGAGCACCGAATTGCAAAACAAGACAAATATGACATATACATTATAGTTATGCCTTTTTTCATTCATTATAGCAACTTTCCGTTTTGACATTTAATTTTGGAAATAATGCTACGAAAATGCAATTTTAGTAATCTGTGCAACCTGACATCTTACTGGTTAAACATAACTGCAGTGTCGCAATATAACAAGTGAATCAAATAAATAAGTTCTAACAGTCCACAATATTGATTTCATGTTGAATATAGATGGTAAATGTATGCATTGATTAATGCATACACACGCAGACAAACACACACACACTATATATATATATATATATATATATATATATATATATATATATATATATATATATATATATATATATATATATATATATATATAATGTGTGTCACATGTTCAATCCTGTAATTTCTGATGCCTTTACCGCAACTACCTATATTTTCAGCACTATGGCGAATTAAGGAAGCTCGAATTTTCTCATAAAATTAAAGATGGGCATCGTGACAGATGGATCGTAGGGGATTGGACTGATGATTCTGACCACATGATCCTTATCATGCAGTCTCTGACAGACATGAGAGGAAAGGTAATGAAGTATAATTATGTTTATGTTATCCAATAAGAAAAGAGTTTTAAAATTGATTCTTCGTGTCTATTAACTTTATTACCTTGGATCGAGAATTTTCTGTTTCTACATACTCTAAAATAATACAATGCTAAGTCATTTCAAATGCAATAATAATCCTTAAAACAAGTGACTTTATGATCATGAAAATCTCTTACCTAATTGTTCTGTTTTCATGCATCCTCATGATTCCTGTTTGTACTTCAATGAGCGGATTAATATTAAGTCGCTGAAGATTATTAGTCTTTACTTTCCTACTGAAACAAACATGTTAATAGCATTCAGAAACGTCTAATCATTTTGTATCTTAATTTTGTATATAAGCACACGCTTTCTATAAAATATGTATGTATATTAAGTTGTTATAATTATAACCACCTTGTAACTTTTTTCTTTTCTCGTCGTATATCGAATCATTTGAGACGTTCAGATCTGTTACACAGGTCAACTGTTCTGCATCATCTTAAGATTACTTTGAATAAAAAATGTCTTGCTATCTGGATGATTCTGACATATACATCATTAGCAAGCAGAGGATATATTGGCTACACTATTTAGATCATAGAAAGCGTTTTACATAGCTGAACAGAAACATTGTTGTGTACAAGTTTGTATAGCTTCAGTTTCAGTTGCTTAAACTGACAGTATCAGTAAAATTACTGACGTGCAGCATCAACACCATTTCAAGACTTGCCAAACATTTTTATGAAGAAATATTATTACCAGAAGCATAAATATGCAGCACGTGAAGATAATAAATACAAGATAAAGACCTTACAACTCTTTCAAAGGTATATGACGTGAGAGATAAAGGTGAAAATAAAAGAAAATCCGTAAAATATATGATCAGACATATAAATCGTATGTAATAGGATGTAGCCGATTTGGCACTAGAATTAGAGAAAAAAATTAACGCAATCTGTTGATGATCTTATTATTTATAACTCATGATAAATGAATTTGGCCCCCAGCTCATGCATATTAAGTATGATGTTATTTAGCTCGTAACATCCAATAGACAATTTGAGCGTTATTCAATTCCGAAGAGCTCTTCTAATGATGATGGTTCGACCTCTTGTGGTCTGTACTTCCATGCCCGTCGAATGATTTTTAGATCACTTTCTTATGATTAAGAACGTTTGGCTTCGAACACTGGAAAACCAAGACTCGTCCTTTCGAACCAACGTCACCATTGACCGCATGATCTCACGAAACTCCAAGCGGTTAATGTCACCACGTGAACAGCTCTACATCTAAAGAATGTTTCCATATAGTGGAGAGCGTCCTGACAAAATATTCTGTATTGTGACGATTCCTGGACTTGGGGCTATCATACTCTTTTATAGACTGATCCGCAGCTAAATAACTCTACGTGCGGCAATGTGTGAAATTTAGGTTTTTGAAACATAGTTAAGGATGAAGCATACACCCCCATGACATACTGTACGTTATAATGCACATTCCCATTCATATATTATTAAATATATTTTAGTAAACAAATTACCGTAACACCTCATTCGAATAAAACATTTAAGATGTTATGTAGCGATCCATATTCAATAGGTGTCTTTAGTGATTTCACATTTTAAAAATAAATATCTTCTGTCTCAAATTATGGAAGTTGACGTGTTCCACTGTCTGTGGAGACTGCCAAGATATGCAGTCTGCTGGAGTTGCATATTTTTAGAGGTTTGTGCAAGTCGAGTAAATAAGTGATTTCAACTTGTGATCCATATAATACTATATCATCTCTGCGATTTATCTTACATGAGCGATGCCTCTCATTAGCAATATTAATTCATATTCTGAAGCTTGTTTCTGGAGTTTTAATTCCAAATTAGTTGCCATTTCAATAGCAATAATAGGAATGCGATAAGAAGGCCATCCGTACAGAATACCTTGTACAGATTGCATTAGCTAATCACGGTTCTTTGAGATCTGGGATGTTAATAGTCTGTCACAATTTACGGTTCATATGAACGAGAATACAAAAGACGATGAGAGGATTCATTGTGGTTTCTATACCTGAGTAAGGCTTTAATATCTGCAGTAAGTTTGGAGGCTTTTATCAGTAATCGACTTGGACGCTATTTTTAAAATGCCAGGCAGGTTAGAAAGAAAAACAGGCCACAATACAAAGAACTGAACATGAAGAATAACTAGCCTTGAGTTAGTGATAGTGATGGGGAGACATTCTTAGTACATATGAGGCCAAGTCTCTTACACCTAACATTTACACACGTTTGCAACATTTTTGTCTTGTTTAATTATAAATCTGAAAATTACTTCGAATCCAGTATTGTATCACAACATTGGACAGCAGCATCTTTTCTGAAACTTGAGGCAAACCAGAATGCATATTCGACTATCTTGCAGAAGAATACTTTACGATGAGCAAATTAATAAGCAAACCACAAACGCTTGGCAGATGTTCAGGATGTGTGACTATTCTTCTGATGTCAGAATTAGTAGAAGAAAGAATTTACATAGAACTTGTAGACTGTGCCTGTCTCTACTTTAAAGAAGACCATTCAGATTAAAAATAAAGGTTATGACTTTGTTGTGTTATTTATTACTACAAGGGTCGTCGATTTATAATATGACTGGCACTTAATAAAAAGAGGACAAATGATTTGAAGAATGAGTTTTGTCAAAGATACTACCTTCATATCCAATTGTATTCTTGTCTTTTTTATGTTTTCGTTACAAATGAGATAACTAGTTATAAAACCTAAATGTAGTTTTCATATATTTTAAACGTTTGTAGCAACATACTTTAGAATGATTTACAACTACTTTTTTTCGGTGGTAAGTTTTAAGTATAAAACTTAATTTTATTCTAATTCATCCGAGTCTTATATATGTGTCATCACTATAATGACGAGAAAACATGAACATATTCAAGATCATGACTAAGTGTAAACTTGATATGAATAGTCTAAGCTTCAATATAAAATGTCCATCTCACGCCTTCAGTCTTACGGCCAGTTTTCAAGGCCTTCTTTGTACGCTTAATGCTCAACAATATACTATGAATAAGCATATTGAAAGTGTAATATAATACAGTAATTTTAATAATATAATAAAACTTCATGAGACTTAAGTGGTTTGGGAGATTGTGCTACCTATTTTCGAGTAAAATACTGCACATGTTTACGTTTGATCTTGATTAGTTCAGTGCTACAGCATAACAACATATTTATATCTCATAGTCCCAACTATTACAAAAATAACTTTTACTGAAACGTGCCTGTGTTAATTTTGCAAAGTTTTCAAACAGGTTTTATTAGCTTTGGGTAGTTGTGACAATTACTTGCAGATATGAATTCCAGTCTTTAGCTGCTTGGGCGATACCCATAATTTGTAACTATTAGTTCATGCATCTATTATATTCATGTTGATTTGCGGCAGGACATTTTTCCTTTGTTTTTCAGAGCTTTGTTAACACGCATTAATCGTTTCCCTTGTCTGCGGTTTTTATTAGCTTCCAAGACAACTTATTGTATATTTCCTTGGATTTAACCATGATCAGTTGTAACAAACCTGGTTTCTCTATGTTTTATTTTCTTCAGTTCTCAATTTCATCTTCGATGTTCTATGTTGACTCTGAACCTGTTGTCCCAATTATAACAGATGTTTTTCCAACACTATCATGACGTTTGACAATACGTTTTCTTTACTATTGTATTGTTGCCATTTATTTCATTCTTCTCTATTATCTTCATTCTTCGTCATTAGCTTTGTTTTTTTATCGCCTTCATTTCACTGTACAATTTGTTTTCTTCATTCTATCAAACGTCTTCTTACCATCAATCGTTTTACATTTCGTATATTTTTCCATATTTTCACCAATAAATTTCAATGTTCAGATACCTAGTTACCAATAATTTTGTACACTTTCATCCTATAACCTTTTACAACTTCAGGGTACCATTCTTAAGGCTCAGTGGTCTTAATCTATGTAACAGAAAGAAGTAAAATTAACAAATGTAATAAACTCGACAAATAATTATGTATATTCACTTTCTCATATTTACCTTTAATAAATAATTCATTTTCAGGTTAATACCGTGGACTTTGCTAAGAGACTTTATAATTGGTCACAGAAAGGCTTTGTGGAACTCAACGATAGAGTAGGAATGGGACTTGGAAGAACAACACACGAAATCCTTAGCCAGAAGAAGTACACCTCAAATCCACAACAAGTGAGAAGTTAAAATCAAACCTTTTTTTAGTCCCTAACAATTAAGATATGGATTGTCCTGATACATGCAGCATGTAACTGTACAACTAATTAGGGGTAATCACAGTTTATATCTTTGCCGCGTCTATCCAATACATTTCTTACCAACAAAGGCGAGAGACCGCATATACTTTGTATGTTATTTTCCGAAAGTGCGTACGGTAAAAAAAACTGCTTTGGGTTTTGTTTCATAACGTTCCTGCTACTTTAAGTACGTTTGCACCATGAAAAAGACATTATGATCCAAAAGAATGGTCGTTTAGCAACAGCAGCCAATGTACAAATATTCAGATTTCCCTTATATTCTCAAAATCGGCTCGTAACTATTGTTATGAAGAGTCGCACGGTCTCTTAATTTCACATGAAAGATATATATTTCTACTCTCAATGCCAATCTAGTATGCCTTTTAAGGAGTTATCTTATTATTCTGAAAAAGTTAGAGTACTTGTGGCATTCCACCTAACGTTGGGCAGATGATTTTAAGTATTGCCTTTTATCCTCAGTATTAGCTCGAAGTGAGGTTTTTGTTTGAACGCCTATTAGTCCAATTAGGAATGTGATAAATGTTGCTACAAATATTTAATGTTTAGGGAGTGAGAGACTTTTTTTTTCAAAGACGCTTACACCCCAGTCTTTACAGGAGGAGATGGAGAAAGGTCAAATGTTTGGTATATCTGCATATGTTCATTGCACATTTACAAATAATGTATGCTTTCAGCTTTGGAATATTGTAGAAGTAGAGAGAGAATGTTCATTTAACGCAAACAACACTCTTTGTTTAATCACTTGCGTGTGCCCTTACCATTTGGTGGTCTGGATCATAGCGAGCGTTCGGTTGCAATCCTCAACCTATAACGATTTTTTGACCGTATTGCATGAGAAGGTTAGACCATTACCGCAACTAACAGCAGCTCTGGGCTTTGTATATTTCACAGTGGAAGTTACTCCTATGTCAGAACGTCAAAATCAGCATGTTAGGACCTCTTGTTAAAGAGTTTGTGTTGATGTAATATGTTGAATCTATGATATTATTATAAGAAGGATCTCCTTCTGTTCGATGAAGTAAATATCGTACCGAACAAAATAATTGGCAAAGTCACTGTCACTCATGTGATTATAATACAGTTAAATTTTAACAATAGACTGCGAAGGGCATATGGATAAAGAGAGGAAGAACGGATGCTCCAAACGGCGCCGTAATGAGGACATCGATTCTTGGCATCCACGAATGGTGGGATGTAGATAAGGTCGACAAAAACGCTGCAGCCATCTGCCAAACAACACATTACGATCCAAGGTGAGAAGAAATTATGAAATATTGAATAAGATCGTACTATAGAAAATAAAGAGGTGTCTTAAATTGAATACATTCTTGAACAATATCTGATTTCGCGTGCAATCCTAATTGTTAGATAAATGGAAATGATTTTCTTTATTGGTGTTTGTAATTATATACTTTAAAGCTTCATTCATTCTCAAAAGCATGCTTAAATTGATATTATTGTCTTCTTAGTTCTAGTGACTATCAATTGATGTTGGCATTGCTACAATGTCGTAAACAGTAAAGGATTTTGGTCCTATATAATCGGCTTTATTCGAAACTTGGAAACTGAGTGCACGTACTGTCTGCACCTTATTTTTCATCCCACTTTGTAATTATAAGTTCGCTGTGTAAGTTGCACGTGTTAGATGTTAGATTTAAACGTATTTGCAAGGCATTACAGTTTGCAAACGTTACAGTACACGCTAACTTCAATTTATTCTCACTTGTATAATTGTGATAAATACATAGCTAAACATCACGTCTTTAAGAACACTATACATTGCAAACCTATTAATAGATAAGTTTATGAAAATGAACATTAGTCAAGATCTTATAAGACGTTTTTATAACATTTAATTCATGTTTTCACTGCATTAGAATTAAAATAATTTTAATTAAAGATATCAAAACGGAACAGCAGAATACTCAAGGTCAATAAGCTCACTTAAGAACTATTATATTTGGACCAATTATGTGTATATAGCACAGCGTAGTATTATATAGAACATATGGATGTATGATTTGTAACAAGTAGTTTTAATATAAGTAATGTACGGAAACGTGTTGCAAAGGATAGGGCAAATATATTAAAGGTTATTGCCATTCATGTTTTTGATTTTCAATTTCTAATAAAAATAGGCATGTTTCCATTTAAAATAAGTCATACATGTCCAACAGCCTTGATTTAACGCAAAACGAGTTGATTACATTTTCTTCACTGGTTTGCGTTTATGCCATGGAGTCAAGAACAACTAAAATTAAGATCACGTTCATACAAGATATACTATGCGGAAAATGACGTTGAAAGTAAGTTGAAAGCATTGAGCGTTGATGGACGAAATCAAATTGCACCTATTATAATAGTATTTCATTTTCAGTCAAATCCGATAACAAAATGTTTGATGGGCAGCGAGTGATTATATTTGTGGTGTTCTTTCTTCAAAGGCATCCCATTTTATCTCTACGAAAACATCATCAACATAGCTGTTATTTATATGAATACAACACATTCTGATGTCTTCACGATTATGTATACCTTGATAAATTATATGTGCACCACTGTGTCCTGATATTGAAAAGTTTTATTTAAGCAGATAATAAATGTCAAGACTACTTTTTCTAGCTCGAACAAGTGTTGTATATTGTAACGTGCAATATATATATATATATATATATATATATATATATATATATATATATATATATATATATATATATATATATATATATCTACACGAAGCATCGTCTTTAAATTCAGCAAATGTCCTTTTCACCCACTGCCAAATACTAATACCACTTCTATTACTGCTACTGATATTACTAATACTTTTAAAACAATGGTCTAATGTTTAGTACAAACATAAGCTTTAAACTCATATTTCATGCTTAATAATGCTCCTTTTAATTTATCTGCGCGGTGTTGTCAAAGCTAGACCTACTTCTTCATATGGGCTGCATCTGCACATTTGCATATACAAATAAGCCTTGTACTGTCTGTTTCCTACATAATTCAAAACGTCTTCCGTTGTAGTCCCAACTGCATTAAGAAAATATTAAACATAGTAGGAGCCTCATTGTTGTTTTGATTAAGTCAATTATTGTATTTCATTTTTAAAAAAAATTGAAGTATTTATGACTGTATTAATTGATGATAATAATTATACATGCTTACGATTTATATTAGTTCTTGTAGCAAATAGGTTTTCATACGCGCTGATATTAATGAAGACCAAACAATCTTGAGCATGTATACCATCTGCATTGACTAATTGCACACATCATGAAGGAGAACCATTTTATTCAACATGGCAGGTAATAACACTTGTGTAAATATACAGATGAACTCTGATATGACTGCAGTAAGAATGCAATGGAAGTATCAATATGAAGACAAATTGAAAAACCATTTCGAGATAAGATGTTCTTTCAAATTGGTAGAAGGGTCCAAGTCATAATGTGTCTATATATATATATATATATATATATATATATATATATATATATATATATATATATATATATATACATTGCAAGTTTCTTGTTAAGGTGTCAGGCTTCAGCAGTGGCTGTGTCAGTTGCCATTAGTATTATGTTCCAAAAGAAGAAACAACATTATGATGTCAAGGCAAGACAATATGATGTGAACAGAATAATTAGTGATGCCTTCCACCGCGCGTCAAGATACATTGACGAAGAGAATGAGGTAATATTCATACTCTGATATTTTTGTCATTATCTCTCATGTTTTATTTCTTATTAAACAAATCTCATAAGAAATGACATTATATGTGAGATATGGTTCAAATTGTAAGACCGCGTGCACCATATTTTATGTTTCTTTATGTTTCATTCAGTTTGCAAAAGCATTAAAGGGGTGTTAATATTCCCATAATTTTCATTTTTTGGTTTTTTTTTCATTTCTGCATATTCAAGTTCTGCTATCGCTGTTTCCATATATATATATATATATATATATATATATATATATATATATATATATATATATATATATATATATATATATATATATATATATATATTCATATGAATATAGTTTTAGAAACACATGGATTAGGAGTAATTGAAGTTTGAGAACTGGTATTTTTAGCAATTTACTTTAATCGAAAAACTTAAATGATAGAAGAAAAAAATGATTTATAATGCGTATTGCATTAAGTTATAAATATTTAGTACGTATACGAATTAGGTCACCTTAGGTCTTACTTATCTCGTTTCTTATATATATATATATATATATATATATATATATATATATATATATATATATATATATATATATATATATATATATATGTATATATATATACACCATAAATAAAAGTGTTGATAATCCTCGTTTCTATAGAGTTGCATGGATGAATTAACAGGTATCTTGATTTCATTTACTAATAAAATGACAAAACCTGAGTGCATGCGTAACCTTCTCTTTTTTCATTCTTGCTATAGAAACAGGAATTATCTTGGTACATGTCATGTACAGATATTGGAAGTCTAAAGCTTGATGACGAAGACACAATGGGGTATACTTTCAAATGCTTGGGTGCTGGATTCTGGGCTCTCAAACAAAATGATTTTCGATCAGCCATTGAACAACTCGTTAGAGAGGTATAACATTCGTTTCTTTTGAAATCTGACCAAGGCATTGTGGATATTTTTTTTTTCCATTTTCCTACCCTTGAATGTTTGTTTCAAGTCTGAGTCAGGGTCTTTCTGATAAAAATATAGTTTTATAAATAAATTCACTGTATGTCTTTAAAACTTACTGTTCCTTTGGAGAAAATACATCCATAACATTTTAATAAAGCGAGAAAGTACATCACTGAGTATAATATTAGTTCAAATTATGTTTTTTTTGTTTAAAATAAAAATCTGATTATGCATATATAAACGATGTAAAGTTTAGGTTACTGTCAACGAGTAGAAATTAACCCCACCAAGGTACAAATATTTGAGAGCACAATAATTAGTATTGCCAGACCTATTGGTTTTCATACTAAGAATTTTTCATATGTAAAACTCGTGTGTTGTTTCAGGGCGGAGACGCAGATACAAATTGTGCAGTAGCCGGTGCACTCTTAGGATGCAAACTTTGCAGACGAGATGCCTTTCCGAAAACTTGGGTTTCAGATTTAGCGAACAGGATGTGGCTTCGGGAACAGATTCAACGGTAATTTATATACTAGGTTTCCTTTTTATCTACATTATCTTTAGGTTTCTGGAATTACATTTTTATGCAGCGCAGTCCAATACATTTGTTAGTGGAGTTAGAAGTTACGTATATATGAATATTATTTACTTTGGTATTTAATTCAGTATGACCTTTTTATTACGACATACACGGATTCAATTAATTCTGCACCAGTACTGATACCCATTGCAAGAATTATTGCATTTAGTACATATACAAGATTTGTGATACATATTACATGGCTTAAGCAGTATTGAACATGAAATTCACAAAATTCTTGAATGATTGCTCTGATTTATATTCAGTTTTAAAGAATCAACTTCATTTAGAAACTTGTTTGTCATGGGACTTCAATGCTTTGCATCAAAGATATTAAAGTGAATAACTTTGCTGAAATTTCTTAGGATGTCATCGGAATCACGTAGACAATCGGAGTGACCTTTCTCTTTCGTTACCTATGTAATGCAGAAGCAATCCAGATTATGCTCTTAAAACAGATCAGTAGGTGTTACAAGGATAAAGTGGTGTATTAACGGTAGACTGAAAGCACACGTAAATGAAAAACTAGCATTTATGGCAAATGGTAAATGACTATTTATCTACATTTTACTTGTAAATCTATTCCGATTGTTCATGATACATGCAATTATGTTCACTTTAGAAATGTTTTTCTTAAAATTCTTATTTAAAAAAAATACATAGGGGCCACATTTAGCGTTTCTTTCTTGCATTGTTACTAAAATACTTTTTCTTTATGTTTAGGTACCTCGACATTCATAATCGAATGTATTGTGATGCTCTGAACGATCAAGAAAGCAGGCATAATGTGGGATCTCAATACTGACGGTGTACCATCTGTCTGTATCGTATTTGAAATCGTTTATTTGTGGATAATCTCTTTCAAATTTATATATTTTTTTTATAAAAAAAAATGAGGAGCTGTCTATACTTACAAAGATTGTCTCATTTAAACATAATATTGAACAATGAACTTTTTTATGGGCCTATAACTCCAAACTATATACAAATGTAAAGGTACTGAGATCTACAAGAAATTGATAAGACATCAAAGGCAAATTTTGAAGATGAAATGTCTCTTTGTCTTTTTATTTTGTTAGCGATGTAATTATTCTAGATACCCGAACAAATATTAAAAAATGTGTCATTCCACATTTGTATATTGTACTAGCAGTGTCAAACGTGATTCAATCATTGAATGAATCAAATAACAATAAAAGCAAAATGAATCCTAACTGTTCCAAATATTTATGTAAATGTCAGACATTTGTTAATGCAATTTATTCATATTTCGTTATATAGTAATGCTTATGAACTAACTATTCCGAGTTTGATGCAGTTGCATATTTGAGTTCAAACTATGCATTCAAGTTTTGAATCTGTCAAAGCAGTACACTCGGTTTGTCAGCATCTTAGGTTTATAAAACGAAATTGAGATGTTCACTATTATTACAGATTATACATATAATTTATTTACAAATGAGCGTGGAACTGTTTACTTGTTTTCTTGTTGCCCAGACATAATTTATACCTCATTAAAATTATAGTTGTAAAGGTAGATATGTATATCATCTCAGATAACATAGCTACGAGTGTGTTCATTATATCAAACAACAAATACAGCACACATTGAATTAAAGAATATTTAAATTTATTTATAGAGAAGTTGATGAACTGTGTTTGTTATATCGGATGGTTCAACAAATGGAGTAAGTGAATTTCTTGCGTGATCCTCTGGGACTGAATTCCACATAATACATGGCACTAGTAAATTGCCAAAGGTTCAAAAACACACATTGTTGAGAATGTAGAGATCTTACATATACAGTTCATACTGCCGTATGTAGTCAGTGATAGCTGCTGATTGCATGAATAATTTGAAAGATTCGTCTAAGCAAGTTATCTTATTTATTATCATTTTATGTATTTATTTACGTATTTTAATGTTATTTACCATGTTTAGAATTTTGCATAAATGGGGAAATATGGAATGATAGTTAATAGTGTGAAATATCAATATTTACTGAATTTTCCGCCTTGAAATTATATTGGTGCATTACGAGTGCATTATATGTATTAAGTTTACGACAAACACTTCCTTTTACTTATATGCGTGTATTAGTAACCCATGTACCTGATGAAAAGAAAGATAAAAAACCAACAAGAGAAGAAAGGAAATAAACCAACAATACCTCTTTATATATTTTTCAATTTTGACAGAGAGGTCATGTTTAGTGTTCTACAGAAATGTCAGAAAAACCAATATGCACATGGTATTGATTAGCAAAGTTGCATTAACTTCGGAACTACTTATTTCTATTATTTAACTTGTTTAATTGTAATTCATTTCATTATGATTAAAGAGAAGAATATATCTTGTTGTATTTTGATTTTCGCTACAAAAAAACAATGGATTCACATTAATTAAGAAACCAACAAGAACAATACCACAGTAATAAACAAAACAACAAGAACAATTCCAACAACCTTCTATTGCAAGTACTTAATTAAGAGTTGATGTAATTCTTTCTAGTCAGACATTTTATATGGTTCACCGTTGTGAAAGAAACCTTCAAATAGGACAGCTAGGCTATGAGAGAGTGATTGTTGAATGAATCTTTCAGATGTTCACTTTCACATAAGTGAATTTAAGACTAAAATACACTTTTGCAGTTTACGATGTTCTGCAAGTAGTCCCAAAATGTACGAGAACATCCATGAAGCTTGGCACTAAAAATATAATCACGTATATTTAAATGGCATTATTGAATTTCAATGTTAGCAAGCTCTATTACAATATATATAGTAGAATATTGCATTGAAGAATTGGAAACAAGATAAAATGTTGTTAACGGCAAGACATATTGAAAGTGATATTATGCTGCCAATTCGGATTGTTTACCTCGTGCGTGCGGAAACCAGCACGATCTAATTTGGGCGCATAGCCATGAAATCGGATTGTAACATACTGAGAGTCGGCTCTTATTGCAATCGTATACTGATTAGGCTCATTTTAGTCGAAATCATACAAAGAGGGAGGAAGTACAATATTAATAATAATGAGGACTTTGTATAGCCACAAATCGTTAGAAGCTCTAAGCGCTTTACATCATCTATCATGATATGACTATACTACAGAGAAACAAAAAACAACACCCATGAAATTGGAAAACATAAAAACATGCTGAAAACATAAGATACGAAACATTATTAGGTCTCTAAGGTTGTTCCTGCAGTCAAAAATGGTGACTTTTATGGGCACTTTTAAAACAGACCACTGTGTATTTGTGTTTAATTTCAATGGGCAATTCGTTCCACATCGCCGGGCCCTGGAGTGCTAAAAAATGTTGTACATATGACTTCCCTTACATAGTGGGAACAATGAGAATACGATTGTCAGAAGAGGAGCGTAATGATCTTGCAGGTGTATAAACATGGGTGAGGCCGGATAGGTATGTTAGAGTGGAGTCAGTCAGTGAAGCGTATCACAGAGGACACATTTTGCGTTTGATTCTGTATCAAATGGATAACCATTGTAGGGTACAGATCAATGGTGAAGTGTGCGCTGATTGACGGTACTCTAAAGATGATCCGAGTAGTTGTGTTTGGAACCTTGTCACGTTACTGGAGTAGATTTTGTGACGAACCAGACAGAATTGAGTTACAATTGTACAGTCTTGAAAGTACTAATGAACACATAATTGTTTTAGTGGCATCAACTGAAAGAATGGAACTGATGCGTCTCAGCTGAAGATATGCAGCCTTGCATATGTTCATGACATGTTGGTGCAATGTGAGAGTACTGTCTAGAGTAACACCTAGGTTTCGTATTGAATGTGCAAATTTAATGTTGGCGTTGCTGATATCTATTGTCTGAGGTAAAGAATGTGAATGAGAAAGTCTTTCTGCTGTGATCAGTCTGGCTTCAGTTTTGTGATCATTCATCTGCAGCTTGTTACATGTCATCATTGATTTCACATCAGAAATGCACCTTTCTACTCCATGGATGGTAACATCAACCTCAGTTCGGTGGCTAGACTTGTATATTTCTGTGTCATCAGCAAACAATTGGTGAGATACTGGCTTGATGATCTATAACAATTTAGAGCGGTTGAGTGTATAGAATGAAGAGAACAGGTCCACGAACAGACCCATGTGGAACACAACAACATATATCAACTGGGCTGGACTGTATTCCATTTGCAGATATAATTTGTGTCCTGTTGACTAAGTAAGACTTTAACATCTGTAAGGCTATACTCTGAATGCCAAATTCATGCTGGTGACGGTGGAGTAATATATCATAGTCTATTGTATCAAATGCTGAAGGAGGGTGAGGACTGGAATCTTTCCACTATCCAAACCAGAGAGAATGTCATTAAATACTTTCAAAAGAGCAGTTTCAGTACTGTGGCAAAGGCGATATGCAGACTGTACATTGCTAAAAAGACCGTTTTAATTCAAATGAGATACAAGTTGGGTTAGAACAACTTGTTTCTAAGATTTGTTATATGAATGGGAGATTCAAAACTGGGCGGTTGTTCTTTAAATCATTATGCTCAAGTGTTGGTTTCTTCAGCAGAGGCTCTACGATGGCAGTTTTAAAACATGTTGAGAATTCCCCCGACGAAGGAGAGAAATATTAATAACATCAGTTAGTGAAGGCAATATTGGGTCTAAGCACTCAAGCACCAGTGATATCGGACTTCGATCAAGTTTACATGACTTTGCTGCACTCTTCATCACGATTGTCCGTACAAAATCAATAGAGACAGGCTTAAATACTCTTAATGGTTGTCGCTGAAATTCTGCATCATAACTGAATGGTGACGGGTCAGTTGAAATGTGTTGTCAAGCGAATCTCTAATGGTTTGTACTTTGTCACAGAAAGTGTCCAAATAGGCCCGTAAGGTTTAATGGAGGGAAGGTAGTTGGAGCTGGCGTACATTTGTTCCTTTACATTAGTTTGTTGGTTATCTCGAAGACCTCTTTGCAGCTGGAACTCTCCGTGATCTTAGTACTGTAGTGGGATCATTTTGCTAAATGGACTATGTTAGTGATGTTCTTCTTAGCGGCTTCATATATTTATTTTTGAATAGTGAGTCTGGTGGAAATCCAGTGCGAAGCTGCTCCCTAACAATGCTAAACCATGGAGAACACCTTTTTATTGATACTCCAAATCTGGTGTTTGGGGCATCTTTTTCAAGCAATGAACACAGGCAGTTATCGAGTATTTCTGCTGTATGATGTAAATTGTTAGTTTTTCTTGGATGTCATGCATTAATTTGGTTCTATTTATCATACGGAGGCTTCTCTTAGTAGCAAATAAAGGTCGAGGGTTAGGGACTGATTCGTCGATCTGGCATATATTGCAGAGGTGATCTGATGCAAGTTCGTGGGATTGCTGAATATTATCATCAGGTATATAAAGAAACCAGACTAATATGTAACCAAGTTTATGAGTGGGTGGGTTAAATGACTCTTTAAGATCGAAAACATGAATGGAATCTAGGTGTTTTGACGTGTATCGGTTTTCAGGACAGTCAAAGTGAAAGTTGAAATCTCAGAGAATAATTAGATTGCCACCTATCGAATTTCCATAACCCAGAAGATTCGGAAACTGCTCCAAAAGGTGATATTCAGTCAGCTTGTTTTTTCTACTAGGAAGAGGGCGGTAGAGACAGAAAAAATGGACTGGCCTTTTTTTCCAGTGTGAGTGTTGTTTGGACTGGTTCAAAACGATGTGTGGCAGAAATTGAAGGTTTTGTTGTACTTAAGGCATTTGATCATGGAATTCTTTGTGATGACAGCAATTCCACCTCCGCGAGAATTGTGGGGGAATGGCTTGAGGACGTAATAGGTCGGTGTTAAATCCGGGGACTCGGGATCATCGCCTGATGCTTTCATTCATGTTTATGTCAGGAGGAAGACGTCAATATTCTAGTCGTTGATAAAATTAAATATTTCGGTGTGCTTTTCATGTGATCTTATTGATTGAGCGTTGAATAATGCACTACGTAATGGTATATCTAGGACAGTTGTCACACCGGTTGAGGATTTAAGATGAATTTGAAGCAGGTTATCAAACTTTACAGCCGAATTTTTAAATTGTTTATCTGATACGAAATAAAAGGAGATAACTTCGTGTTCTACGCCGGCCAGCTTTAAAACAACGTTTTCTTTGTCGCTTCCGTTTACATATAGGTAGTGATGAATGTATCCGAGTTCGTTTAATTTTGTGCCCAATCTAGTATGAATGGCCAAGGTGTGGTCATTTAATACATTTAATGAGGGTGCATCATAGAGTAAGCGGGTTTACTGGCGATCACGTGATGGCAGTTTTTTAAAACAAATGACGTGTTGACTCTGGAACAAAACAGCTGATAAAAATTATAATTGTACTCGTTTCCAAAACAAGGAGATGAATTAACACATTCGAACTGAATAGCCAATGCATGATGAAACACATTAATGCAAACGAAGAACGACAACAAGCAGCACGAACACGGAAGAGCCTTCATCAAGCAGTTAAACGTATGGCAGGCATCTTTCAATCGCAGTGATTTTTTTCTGATTAATACCATAGGTAAGAATAAGGAGAGTTTGCGGTTTTAATCACTCTCAGCTCTATCATTTCGCCTACTTCCTCATCGATGTTCTTCCTTGCATTAAAAGGTATTGGATATCTCTTAATTGTGATTGGCTCAGAGATATTTAAAAATTTATCTCGTGTGTTATTAATCCAGTATTACGTGGTCTATATGTAAGTACGTCTGGGTACTTACTCAAAATTTGCCTGACCTGTCGACGTTGACCTTCGGAAAATTCTGGGCACACTCTGATCATATATATTACCTCTTTTTCCTACAACCATAGGGTACCCAAGGGGGGTTTCTGTGTTGGGTGTTTAATTGCGGTTCATAACTCGACTAGTCTTCTATGACCGCAATGCAACGTTCAAGGTTCAAAACTCCCTTTTCAACAGGTCTCTCCACGTATCGCTTAAACATATTGGCATGAATTTTTCTCAACCTAACTTCCATGTCGATTCGTAGTACATTTCACCCATGACCTGTTTAACCTCATATGGTTGTTTCCACTGGACCAATAATTTATTTATACTAGTAGGAAGTAGCACTAACACTCGATCACCCACGCTGAGTTTCCTTCTTGAGTTACCTGGTTGTAATCGTTCGCGTACTTGCGACCAGTCCTGTGCCATCCGACACGTGTTTTCTAATCTATCGCATAAGTTAACGACGTATTGGTAGGGATTACACTTCTCCGTCCGCGACATCACCCGACCATAGTTCGCGCAGAATACGCATTTGACCACAAATGTTCCTACCGTATAGCATTTCAAACGCCGAGAATTCCAAGCTCTCGTTCTGTAATTCGCGATACGTGAACAATATCGTGTTTACGTACCGGTCCCAATCTCGCGGTTTCTCCGCGCTCATCCAATTAGCGTTTTTTCAACGTCCTGTTAATTCTCTCTACCAATCCATTACACATGAAGGGATACGGTGTGGGGCGCAACTGCCTAAATGATTAAAGCGAACTAATTGATGTCAAAAGTTCTGCGGTAAACTGGGCCCACAATCTGAAATATATCTTGGGTACCCATACCTGTGTAGTCTTGGCAAAACGATCAGTTTCAATTGATGGTAAAGCTATGGCTTCTGTGTATCTAGTGGAATAATGTACTAGAGTAAGGATATGTCGTTTTTCCGATCTCTAATTGGAAACATGGGTCCCGCATTATCGCCAGCTACCCTTTTAAATGCGGTATCCATCGGAGCCATTTTACCTAATGGCACTCTAGTATTCCTTCCCTTCGACATAGTCTTCTGGCAAACGTCGCACGATATATTGAATCGTGCTACTTCACTATTTACGCCAGACCAATACAACTCCGCTAATACTCTAACGGACCTGCCATAATGAACTCGTGTGCCACTATCAGTACATATGGCCTGAATTTCTGAGGGCCAACCAGTTGAAAATACTTTCTACCGTCCAACTTGGTAAATTCTCTATCCATTAAATCTTTGGTACGTAAGAATATTGAGCTCTCAGCCCTTACAATGTTTCGAGGTACCAGGCACGATCCTCTCTCCGGTCGCACTCAAGAACGTCTCATGTCTTTGCTCACGTGTAAATACATCGCACAAGATATCATTCACGGCATCCGGAACTTTCAACTTACGAAGAGGAATTGTATCCGACTGCGCCTTCGACATAGTTTCGACCGCTTGTTCAATGGGAAACCAGAAGTCAGAGTTTTTGAAGTCTGGATTCCTCTACATTTCCGATAGTTATGTCGTTCGTCGCTTTTCAAACATATTGCTTTCACAGTTTTCGTCAGAAAAGGCGTAACGATTTCTATTTTCGCGACGGGAATGCAATTAATAGTTTGATCTAATAAAATGCACAGGGATTTCTATCCAAGCATTTTGTGAATCCTAACGTGACTCCGCTTTACTACGACTCCCGTGCACCCAAAGTCGCGTAAGACCGTGACTTCTTGTACGTTGACGATACCAGTAGTAGTCAGTACCCTCGCCTCGGGATAAACACCAACTAAATAGCACGCCTTTGCTCACGAGTAAATTCGTAAATTGAATGTTTTGGAACTAGTGACTGATATCTCGCGCAATGACGCGTCCTGGAGAGCGACCTATCTGCACACGCACAGAGGACTCTATCGCAGAATTTAAACAGTAGATTTTGCATTAAATGATTAACTCAAAGACAATGTGTGAAAGATGACAATTTATGAACTTAATTAGTAAAGACAAATATATGATGTAAAACTACAACGATTCTCACATGCTCTCAACATACAATTGATCCAATCACTCTATAAAAACATTCAAACATTGAACAAAATACAATAATATTATATATATATATATATATATATATATATATATATATATATATATATATATATATATATATATATATATATATCTGATATACAGATTCAAGAAACCTCAGTTTCAAATAAATGTATACACTAAGATATTCATATAATTTTACGTATAGACTAGGATTGAGATTCATGCAATCTCAAGTTAGCAAATACATTTCAAATCTTCTGCACTGTAAGTAAGATTCACAAATCTACTAGAATTCAACTAAGATTCAAAACAATCTCATGTTAATACAAATGTACCGATTGAGACAACAATTGGACCAAACATACGCTTCTTGAACCTTGTGCAGTCGCACAATTCATACACCGATAAACCGCACAGTTTCACCACGTGCCTTGGGTTGGCCCATTACTTGTATCAGCCGCTCGCACCCATCATGGATCCACCACATGTACAGTCAGTTATAAATATACACAAGTACAGACAGCATACAGCACCCTTGTGTCAGCTACGTCTGCAGTCGTGGCTCCACCACATGTACAGGCATACGTACATACATATAGACAGCTCTACGCTTCGGCTAAACACATCAACCTAAACTCGTCGGCTACACTCGTTACACTCGTTAGCTCGTTAACTCGTTAGCCTCGATACACCTGTTAGCTACACTAAAACCAAACTGGCAATAATAGTGAGTTCTGGAAGATGCTAATACATTAAACTATTAACAGAAACTTGAAATTCACAGTTCACAACGTTTCAAATCTACGTTGTAATAAATGAATGATTATACGATATGACAATACAAACTCAATAAACTTCGCATATCAAATAAAATATAAATGTAACACTCACCCCTATGGTTATAGAATGTTACGTGAAACGTGCTCTCCTCGACCGGATCCTAAGCGACCAGTGTGTCGGTTATACCTAGATTGATAAGACAGTGAGTAATAGTCAGGGTATAATATCCGTGCATATCGTGATTATAATATCGCTCGTCGCACGTAATTTCGGGCGAGACATATGTTGGTTCCGTCGCTTGTCTAGAAAAAACACCTGTTCATCCTAGTTAACGTTGTACGCATGCACAGCGGAAAATAGTCAAACACTTCTCAGTCATAACAAAAGTTTTTTTCCTTCTAATTATATGACAGACTATACGTTATTCGCGTTATTAGATACCATATTATCACGTGGAAAATCATCGTGCTTACCGCCTCCTGACCATGCTCTGCTTTCGATAGCAACCGCGACTCTGTTTGGACAAACCCCTTTCGGAGCTTCGGCAAAATGGTCTGCCTGGTTAGATATATATGAGATATTATTTTTAAGTACCTTTAACTCATGAATAAATACAAGTCCTTACAACAAGTGCGTAACATTTGGTCCCTCAGTACAAAATCGGTAAGGCCCTCGAATGTATTTTGTATCTTGCCCCATTCAACCCACAGCTAAAACTGATTTCCCGTCGTACAGATGAACCGGGGAATGTCTTGCTTTGTCAACTCGTATCTCTTAAGGAGTGCCTCTTTAAGATGGCAATGTTCAATGAGGCGTTTACATATATTGTAAAATATCTGGAATTTAATATTAGAAATATCTAGTTACTTGTGTGTTCCAACGCATAAACAAGCAAAATTGTCTTGCTTGTGTTATCGAAATATTTATCAAAACGTGTCATAGATAATGTGCTTATTCTTTTCGCCTTCCATGGGAATGGCGATATTAATATGAAACTGTCTTGTAGATTGCATCATAAAAGTTTTAAATGATTAACAACTAAATACTAGTTCATTCCAGGAACTGGCGCTTTACCCAGTTGAAAACAAATGAGAAGGAATTCATGAAAATTATGCTTCTTGCCTCCTCCTTTCATTCAGTGTGCTGCGTAATATTGACTTAACCATAATTTCATAGATTAAAGATTATAGAAACGAGAAGGATTTATCAACAAGATCAATTTCATTCAATTTCCTGATATTCAACGTTTAGAACTATTCTCTTTGCATAAACGAAGCAAGAAGTGGTCTTTTGTTTCACCCTCAAATCATTTAAATCTGGTTTTTCTGAATAGTTTATTATCATGTATCCCTAATATAAGTAATGTCTGCCCCATTTCATCAGCCACGAACTATACATTATAAAATTTGACACTGCCGAAAAAGAACATAAATGCTAACATGTCATTACAATTATCGTGTTAAGAAGGGTATTGATAACAATATTATCAAAATGTACGGAATGGTTTTCTTGCTTCGGAACATTTCATGGAGCTACTACTGTAAAATCAGAATTCAGTTTACAATACGGCCGTCTTTGAGGTCAAAATAACCCGTTTCCACAAGCATCATGTAGCAAGCTCTATATTTTTCACTATTTATTTGTTGTTGTAAAAACACTCTTTGAATTCATTCTAGCGGTCAGAATTTGAATTCGACGATTCGCAAAGTGGCTGCTATAGGTATATTTGGCAGTCAGTTTGGTGTCATTTACATTTATATTTATGATATTTACATATTTCAGTAAACCTTACATTGAAATGATAAAGGCTATGTTTGGGAGAATTTGAGAGATTAAGCAACTGAAAAAGACGGTTGGCATTTTGTGAGGAGAGATCAGTACTGTTTTCAGTGAGAATAAATATCATCTCTTGAAAAGTGTTCTTCCACAAAACATGTATACAAAACGTTCAGTTCCATAGTAGTAATAACTTGGCTTTTAAGTTGGAGTCTGTTGATGAAATGTTACACGTCCCATCTGCGTCATGTTTATTTAGAATCAACTAGCTATGAAGATACTGCATACGATGATACGTATATCAGAGAAAATCAAATGTAGATGGAAGAATATATATTGGTATTGAATCCTAATATTAGTGTCGCTGTAATTTCTTTTATACTTGCATGTCAAATATAAACTGGGTGTCAATTGTGACTGTTGTTTTCCTATTTGAGTGAAATTCAAAACACCATGACATATCGGCTTAAAAAGTATTAACACATATTCAGCTTCAAGGAATAACCAGGTACGACGAAAAGCGTTGATTCTTTGTCTGTCTTACCAAATTGCAACGAAAATGTATTTTAATCTATATAAAGACCATTATAACACAATCCGTAACTTCCATTCTTAACATATAACATCACCCTGTTCCTTACCTTCTGAGGGTTAAAATGCAAGCAATTAAATCATGGTCAGGAGATAAAATGAATGTCCTAATGACCGAGAAATGACTTTCCACGAAGGCTAAATTTAGTGATGAGTGGTACATACGGTTAAGGACAATCAATTTACAGGAATTCAAAACTTCCTCATTCTGGAATGAAAATAAAACGCGTAAGTTCAAAACAAATGAAAGGTTTGCATAATGTCTATTAGTATCGATATGTCCAAGTTACAATAAACTGTTACCACTTGAGCACGTAAACATTTGATAGTGAACCTTTAGCAGCGGACATAATTAGTTAAGAGAAAGGTACTAAATACAAATAATGACTGCATATTGAAACTGAATGAAACCGTTATGATATTTGAACGGACGATAATTTTGAATTAAAGCATATCCTGACTTTTGTAAGGTTAAATGTTTGTAGTCTATATTTGCGAGAGGGATCCAATTACCATCAATTTCTAGTCATGTATATTGTTCATGATATTTAGAATATGCAAGAGTAAATAATACGTTTAACGTTATCATGTTCATCCTTTATATGTAATATTATATATCTAAAACGGTCAAACGATTTCTTAAATGCGTCATATCAGATCTTCAAAATGTGGATTATATAAAATAAGTAAAGATTCCTTTAAGACTAGGATTAGCTTTTCCAGGGAGATTCAAACATACCGGTTTCATGAGGTAACTTTTTCAGCGATATGTACCATTACTTTTCAGAGTACGTATCCTTTGGTAGTTACCGTCAGTAACGAATGTACGGAAATTCCTGAATAATCATTTTACGAATTTAATGAAAGTAACACTCTGTTTCAGATTTGATGTCAAAATATTTCTCTATAAATTCTGTTTGATATAACAGTTGTATTTGTCACAAACTAATTCAGAATTGTATAAATATAATTATTTGTATGGACCTTTAGTCACATGTTTGACACGTGCCACGTACGCCAACGGTGGTGGTCGAATGCGATGTTGCAAAAGACCACATCCTACTTTCGGAAAAAATTCGGATCAGACAATTTATGTTTTTAGAAATTTGATAGCATATGGTAATGTACTATGTACATGTATTCCATTCTAAAAATGCAAATCATTCTTAGATTTTTACGACAGCAGTTATTTTGTGCTGCAATGTTACATGATTTCAAAATCTCTTAAATATTGTCTAGATTCGGGAGTAAGTGTTTATCATATTTACATGTCAACACTGACAAATATCTCGCATGGGTGATGACATGACACTCTAAATTGCACTGATTTTTATATCAATAATGCAGCTAGTATAGTATGGTTTCAGTGATAGTACTTCCTAGTTGTATCTACAAGTTAACATATGTCAGTACCATTTCGTTTACAGGGTGTCAGATATAGAATAATCTTAATAGTCACATTTCAGTTACAATATTTAGACTGCATTTGACACAGGAATCAACATGAATATCGCAAATTAAATTGCTTGGAATGTGCTGGCCATTTATTTGGAAAGAATATGTTGCTTTTTTATTTGGGTCGATTTATTTGTAATGTCCTTTAATATGAAGTTTAATAATATGTTTCAAGCTAAACACTGCATTATTTTGGTATACATCAGAGTAAGACATTTTTCAAAGCAATTGAATCACGGATATTTTAAAATAAAATGTCACGGGCTCCAGCCCCAAGACATTCAACTTGTTGTCACAAAACATAACTGTTCTACTGTTAAGTATCTCTGTATATCCAGTGATACCGCGAATTAACTGTCCGTGGTTTCGGATTCTAGAAAATATCACCATCCTAACCATACCTTGTACCATTACAGTCATAATTAATACGTCCCGAAAAGGTAATTAATTAAGACCATTCTAACCATACTTCGTACCGTTACAGTCATAATTAATACATCGCAAATAGGTTCCCAATTTTGTTCAAGTTAAAAAAAAATTCCACTCATGGCTTCTATTTAAACAAAATATTTCCCTATTTACTGTGAAATGACTTTCCACGAAAGCTAAATTTAACTACTACTGGTACTTAAGTAGAAGGCAAATCAGTTTACCGGTAATTACAATTACTAGAGTCCCGGATTTAAGAAAAATTATCCGGATCAATATTTAACTTGGACACATAACAATTGTTTTCGTACTGCCTAATATTATCCATATTTGGAATTTACAGTAAATTGCTCTCACGTGAGCGCGTAACTAAATACTTTTGTACCTCTCGAAGGAAAATAATGGTTTAAGGCAACGGTACGAACAATATCAAGGGAAAGATTAAAACTGATTTAGAAAATCTACGAGATTGGAATGGCAGAGAAAGATGATTTGAATCTTTTGAAAGGTCAAATGGTACTAATATATACGTGTAAAAGGAAAATTATAATATAAAGGACGTGTTACAACGATTCACAGATAGTATGTACTCGTACATCTTTAAAGTTAGCCAACCATTATTTCTTTTTTTAAACTTCCTATTGAGTATATAACAACATACTTATTACTGTAATTTAAAGTTCAAAACTATGGTGCAACCTGTTAGATATCACTCACTGTGTGTATCTTACCACTCACAAATGTACATAATACATACATGTACTAATGTCAGGACAAACACTTCACATAATACGTTTTTTATTCTTTACCAATAGACCAATAGACCACAAAGGGTATCCCACCAGACCTATGTCGAAATACAACCCCAATGACGTATGGCTCAATACTTAACTATCCAGTAAGAAAATTACTCCAAACTGTAAACAGGTTCAAAGTCAAGGCTGGGTTTATAACCTAATAAACAAAACCTATTCACAGCTCTCTCTAAACCTGCAATTGTCAATCATGGGCATTACATACATACATACATACATACATACATACATACATACATACATTAATAGCAGAGTTTGCTCTCTCTCTCCTAATGACAGTTAAGCCTATGCAGTGTAAACTTCTAATCACTATCTTGACTATAGTCAGGCACATTCTCACATACTGTTGATAAACGAAAGAGTACATCCTCATTGCCACTTTAATATAATACAACCCATTCCTAGATTAATAGACTTCATATCACAGTTAAACAAACAGAACAAATGCAGTCATAACTTATACTATCTATTGTTAGCTACCAATGAAGGTATCAGTTAAAACAAAATAATGCTTTAGTCCGAGAGTCAAAAATCACTTTGTAATTCCAATTAATACTTTAAATAAATAAATACTTAATTTATAACTGAAAACAACTGAATGATAGATTCAGATAGACACCTGTCATAATAAGGATAAATAATTTTGATATAAACAACCTAATAGACAGACTCCTGACAATGGAAATTTCCATCAAATGTTTAATCAAGGTCATGTAAGTTTGCTAAAGTTTTAACTAAGTATTAGGCGCCCTTGAGGTAGACCATTGTGTTTCCAAGGCTATAATAATATTGTGATTTAAAATGCAAGTAAACAGGATTAGAAACATTATTTTAAAGTATTAATCAACAATCATGGACAATAATTAGCTATGTAAAATGTTGCTTGGAAAAATGCGTTACAACCTACAGTTAGGGACAAGAACTAACAGTGCAGGATATATATATATATATATATATATATATATATATATATATATATATATATATATATATATATATATATATATTATATATATTTATATATATATATATATATATATATATATATATATATATATATATATATATATATATATATATATATATATAATGATATCTTGTCTAACAGACGTGATATCTAACAGGCTGATCTATCTTCCAGTCCATCTCTCTTACTGTCTGTCTGTCTGTATCTGTCTCTCTCACTCTCTCCACCAACACAATGTTTCCAGTTGAAACTATGATTATCAATTTTGAAAATTATGGAATATGATGTGTCATTTGTACTGTCATCAACTCACCAATCTAACCGAACACATTGTTTTAATAAGATCAGTAAAACATAAAGATGTAATATGTAAATCGGAAAAAAGTAATTGTGCTTAAATTTCTGTTGCAGTCGAAATTTAGCTTAATCAAGGAACGAATGATTTTAGGACATACCTTATTACAATTTAAAGTATTTCACGAATTTTTACCGGAGGCGAAGAGAGGATAGTAACCTATGCCTTAATTCTTATACAGACGTATAAATCTGCTAGAGTCAATTGACGCATTGTTATGATGTCCTATAATTAATACGTTACTTCTCTTTTGTCCACTTCAGCGTCCACGTTTCAAAAAAAAAGTATTGTATGTTTCAGAGGTCCTAGATTTGGCTAAATGCCGTGGAACCTTTGTGATCATTTAACATTTTACGACATATCTATACTACCTGAAATGTGATGTATTATTATGCTTGCACTTGCCGATAAATAACAAGTGAGTTCAAATAACTGATAACGTTTGTTAATCCTGCATGTTGCTACCGCCCGCCTTAAGCTGACAAACCCCCAGTCAGTATGGTGCTGACTGCCGTGGCCTACCTGCTGCATTGGGTGCGTGGAGCTTACAGAACCATCTCGACAAGTGGGCTACAAAACGCTACACAAGGAAAGACGCAAAGAAGAAATCAGAAAACTTGAGCTGTTCGTTTTGCAACCTGGAACGTTCGGATCATGTGTCCTGGATTGACCAATGCCCTACATCAGATCGACAATGCTCGGAAGACTGTCGTCATTGACAAAGAACTCTCGCGACTGAACATCGGCATTGCCTGTCAACAGGAGACCCGAATGGCTGGTAGGGTGCACCATCAGGGAGGCCAATTACACGCTCTTTTCGGAAAGCCCTCTGATGAACCTAGGCAGCACGGTGTAGGCTTTGCCGTAAACACCATGTAGACGCCTTCATTGAACCTCCGTCATCAGGAACTAAGATAATCCTTTACCTCTTGCTGTCAACATTCCTATGCACGGTCAACATCTTCAGCGTGTATGCTCTAACCCTCCGCTCCACCCACGAGGAGAAAGACAAGTTTTTGAGGCTCTGGATCAGACAATATCCAGTATCCGAAACAACGAAGGCTTTTACTTACTAGCAGACTTCAATGCTAGAATGGGAGCTGACCATGAGGCCTGGCCCGTCTGTTTCGGCTTTTACGGAAGGGGCAAGATAAACGATAATGGTCAGCTACTGCTGTAGATATGCTACTCCCACAGCCAACGTGTGACCAAGACTTTCTTTCAATGCAATGAGATCCACCCGGTGTCATGGAGACACCCACGTTCACTCCACTGCCACCAGTTAGACCTTGTCATCACCAGGCGTGCGTAACTGGCCCGCGTCCTCCACATCCGCAGCTACCACAGTGCGCACTGCTACACGGACCATTCCCTAATGGTCAGTAAGGTGCCAATATTACCCAATAAGCAGGACCATGCCAAGAAGACGGGTCACCCTCGCATCAACACCTGATGTGCAAGAGGCACTCGCCAAAGTGACAACTGATGACACCATTTACTCCAAGTGGTCCCATCTATGTGACTATATGTACAACTCAGCCATCATTGCTTACGGGAAAAGGCAACGGAAAAATGCCGAGTGGTATAAAGCAAACTGGGAGGGGATGGAACCCGTGACTGAGGCAAAGAGGAAAGCCCTCCTGGCATACAAGGCTGCACCTAGCCCAAGAACATTGCAAGCCCTCAGGAATGCAAGGAACAATGCCCAGAAGACCGCCCGCTATTGTGCCAACATCTACTGGCTTAACATATGCAACAGTATACAGACAGCTGCTGAAACCTGGAATACAATAGGAATGTATGAGGGCATCAAGAAGGCGACAGCCTCCCCCGCCCCACCTCAAAGACTGCCTCCTTCAAGTCCACGACAGGCGAAGACATCACAGACCTAGGCAAACGACTGCAGCGTTGGGTTGAGCACTCTCTCAAGCTATATGCAACGAAAAAGCAACGTCACTGACACTGCCCTTGATACTATTCCAGACCTACCTGTCATGGAGGAACTAGACACACAGCCAACCTGGAAAAGCAAGGAAAAGCCGTAGACTGCCTTGCCTGTGGGAAGGCTCTCGGAACCGACGGCATTCCGCCTGAAGTCATCAAGAGTGAGAAGCCAGCACTGCTCTAGCCGCTACACATACTCCTCTGCCTCTGCTGGGAACAGGGATACATCACAAAAGACATAAGTGACGCCAACATCATCACTTTGTAGAAGAACAAGGGAGACCGTAGCGATTGCAACAACTACCGGAGAATCTCTCTCCTCAGCGTTGTCGGAAAGGCTTTCGCCCGTGCTGCCTTGACGCAGTTGTAGATCCTAGCCGCCAACGTCCCAGTGTGGATTTCAGGCCTACAGGTCAACTGGAGACAAGATTTTCTCACTACGTCAGCTGCAGTAGAAGTGTCATGAGCAGCAGATGCCCAACTACATTGCCTTCATAGACCTGAAGAAGGCATTTGACCTTGTCAGTCGGAGTGGAATCTTCAAACTCCTGCAGATGACTGCCTGCCCCCACGCCTACTTCCACGATAACATGCCCAGCACAGTGTGCTTCAATAACGGAACCTCAGAGGACTTCCGAGTAATCAGCGGAGTCAAACAAGGCTGTGTGCTTGCGCCTACGCTCTTCGCCATATTCTTCTCCATGCTTCTCCAGTAGTGCACCTTCAAGGACTACAGCAATGGAGTGTTCATCCATACAAGGGCGACGGAAAGCTGTTCAACATTGCCCGTCTCCGAGCTAAGACTAAAATCACAAAGGTACTCATCCGTGAATTCCGTTTCGCCGACGATGCAGCCTTGGACTTCAGCAGCTGGTATGCCGCGTCTCCAATCCTTGCAAAGACTTTGGACTGACCATCAGCTTGAAGAAAATGAACGTCATGGCGCAAGATGCAGACTCCCCTCCCTCTCTCACCATCGATGGGTACAACTTGAAAGTTGTCGAGAACTTCACATGCCTCGGGTCCAGCATCTCCAGATCACTCTCAATTGATTAGGATGTGAACAGCAGGATTCTCAAGACAGCTGAAGTGATGGCCAGACTTAACCAGAGGCTTTGGAACAACCCCAACCTCACTGAGAAGACCCCACTGCGTGTCTAACAAGCCTACGTGCTGATCTCACTCCTTTACAGCAGCGAAACACAAGGTTCTAGAACGCGCCAACATCAACAGCATGTTCTACATTCGCAGCGAGAGGCGCCTTCGCTGGCTCGACCATGTAAAGTTAATGGACCTAGACCGCATTCCAAAGGACCTGTTATATGGGTTGCTAGCAGAAGGTGCACGACCTACTGCACGTCCACACCTGCGCTACAGAAATGTTTGCAAGAGGGACATGAAGACGGCCAACATCGATGTCAACAACTGGGAGAGCTTTGTTTACTACCCGAATTGAATTAATGTTACAACCCTGTAATCTCGACTATTATTTTACAAGTACCACTTATCCTTGTAACAGTTCATGGTCGAAAGTTTGCATTTAGTTGCATTTAGACCTACTTTGACCTGCATTATAATCACTATCACTTGCACTAGTCTCATTTAAATCATCATTTCTCATATGTGTCCTTTTGTATTTTTCAGAGCTGTTATCCCAACCAAATTCACTGTGATTTTCAACTGCTGATTCCACTGGAAAGCTGGATCCATCCTCGGTTTCTACTTCAAATGAAGTCCCTTTGTTTTGGATCTGGTCCCGCTCGTCGGTCATTTGACTCATCCCCTGAGCTTTTTGATTCCTTCGTTTACCCATGATAGATACACCAGCGCAAATTAATATGTAGTATACCAAGAATTGCTTCTTCTGAGCTCTGTATCAGCAAGATATCTCAAATGGAACCTCCTTTGACCTGAGTTTGAATCTCAGGAACTGTCTTTCAAAATGGCAGATCCCACTTCTGACACCAGACTTTGTAACGGCTAAGCCAGGTCCTAAGTAATATTTTTGCAGTATGGCACCAGGGATGAGTTGACTTCTTATCAGCTGACTGAGGAGGGGAGAATGAAGTAAACTCGAACTCTTGATCCGTTGCAACCATGATGATTCATTTATTAAGGAAACATTGAATAAAGTTGGTTCATAACCATTACAGTATTGTTGTTTTGTACTAAGCCAAAGTATTATGATTGTCTTGAGGTATAGTATATGATAATTTCACACATTAGCACTACACTGTTAGTTAATTACATTATTTCTCCTTTTGAAAATTGAAAATTAATAAGGTCTACCATATTTGCATTTAGTTGCAATAAGTTTATTACAGAAGAGAAAATATAACTTGATTGTAATTGTGAAATGTAGTAATCTGCAAGGAAAACACTTGCTTGATTTAACACTTCAGCTATATCATAACACTTATTTGAATTGATATAGATAGAAGTAATGAAATGTCAAGTCCGTGAGGAAAACACTCACAATGATTTGGACAACTAATAAATTGTAAAATAGAAACATAACTTATGTTTTGTAGATTGCTAGAATAATCAAATATTGTGGAATTCAGAATGTTAAGTCGGTGAGGAAAACACTCACAATGACTTGGACAACTAATAATTTTCAAAATAGAAACCTAACCTATGTTTTGTAGATTGCTAGAATAATCAAGTATTGTTGATTTTAGAATGTTAAGTCGATGAGGAAAACACTCACAATGGCTTAGACATTATATTTCCCTAAGAACTTTGTTGTACCTATAATTTAAGAAAAGTAACTAAATATTTGAGAAGTAGAGAAATGTATGTATGTCTTTAGAGTGATAAACTAATTAAATAAAGAAATTAAATAACAGTTGGTCTGTGAGGAAAACACTCATTTGACCATATAAGTGAGTTTTCAAATTAGCAAATGATACAACAATATATAGTTTGCTTGTAAAACAGATAAATTAGCAATGACTAGAATGCATTTAGTTTCAAAGAGAGAAAAGAATTAAAAATAAAAATAAATTCCTTAAATAAATATTGATCTGTAATAAATAAACTTTAACAATAATTTACTGTCCGAAATATTGCCTAAAGTTTTATAACTCTATAGTGAACTAAATAAAACAAAATAAAAATTAAAAAAAATAAAACTCACAATAACTATGATGTACTTAGTTTGATGGCTGCTAGCTGACTGAATCCTCCACAAGCAGTCCACAAGGCCTTATATACTCCTGACAAAACCCACAATCAACAGATCCACAAATCCAACAAAACCCACAAAGCCCACAAAACCCACAACCAACAGAGCCCAAAAAGCAAACAAAACCCACAAAGCCCACAACCAACAGAGCCCACAAAACCCACAGTTCTAACAAAAGCCCACAATTTTCGTTGGAATATGCAAACAAGCATCAGCAATTGTTGCATATGTATATTTAGTTAAAATTTACAATGATTATTTATTGAATTTACATCTTGATATTTTAAACATTGATATATTACGATTGTTTAGCCCCAAGAGGAAAGAAAGTAGAAAAAAATAAGTTTTGTATTTCGCGGCACATAACGTATTATGCGGTTGCTCATAACGATGATTCGGAAACTGTGTTATGCACTCTTACAATATTACCGAGGTAGACCGAATGACAGGGCAGTCAACATGTGTATGTACCAAAGAAATATAAAAGAGAAAATCCAAACTTGAATGCTATGATGTTTACAAATGAAATATCAGGGACAATAAACACAATGAGTAGGTACTGTACAGTCCTAAACGGGTAACTAGAAATAGTAATTAATAAAAAATTTCAAGTATAGAAGCCGCCGGCGTGATACTCCCTATTTTTGTTAACTCAAAACATGTAGACTATATCAAATAACTATTAATCGACGAATGAATCAAAACAGAGCATCCTAGAAAATAGTAATGTCAACTCGTTTGAGAAATTCACTGGTAATGCACTAATTTTAACAACAACCAAAAAAAGAAAAATCGAGACCGAATTGGACGGCTTGTATGAATAGTGTTTACCGTATACAAACATGCACCCCTCACACCCTAAATGCAGGATATTACAATATACATAAATTGTATTTATTGTTAGATTGCAGCCTCGTGTGGCTGACGGCACTATAAAACCTAGATCATTTTGCTTACAACGACAAATACGTATCTACTCAGAAGTTATCTCAACGGCACAAGTAATATTGGCAAATTTACGTGGCTTTATTTGGTGGCTGTTGAAAATAAAGCTTGTATAATGGCTAAGTTCTGAATGGTGTTGTTCAATGTAGGAAAATAAATGTTAGCAATCCAAAACATGCAACGGGTTCACAGATAGTGATAAACGAGTGAACTGTTAATATTCTTATTGGGTTGTCGAGTATTGCGACATAAATCAGCTGGTGTTGAATTTCAACATAAATGATGAAATATGGCGAACAATATGAGGTAGGAATATATTGCGACACAGAGTCGTAAAAGAGATTTATAAAAGGAATAAAGTGTTACAAATTTCATACCACTATCTTTTTGGTACTAATTTCGATATAGAGATCAATTTAATGTTATGTTCACATATAACGCCAAAGGAAAATAGTGCATCTAAATTATGCATTGGAGTTAAAAATTATTGATATGATTGTCTGGACTAAAGCATAATTTTGGCATTATTGTGATTAAGTTTAAAGTCATTCTTAACAATGACATTTGCCACATCACGACTGTTGGAACTTCAGCACATATACGGCTGTTGCACGTCAACATATTGAAGGATATATGTAAATCCGCAGATTCGGGATCTGGAGTTTTTTCAAAACTATATATATATATATATATATATATATATATATAGAGAGAGAGAGAGAGAGAGAGAGAGAGAGAGAGAGAGAGAGAGAGAGAGAGAAAGAGAGAGACTCGATAGGCATACACAAAGGAGAAATATCTAACATTTTGGACTATGAATTTCAAAATGATATTAATGTAACTAGAATTTAACAACAACATAGATAGGAAGAAAAGAGTTTGTGTGTGTATGTGTGTGTGTGATTTGATTTTTAATGTAGCTTCAACAAGAGAAAGGGATACGTGTATATATATATATATATATATATATATATATATATATATATATATATATATATATATATATATATATATATATATATACCCATTGTTTTCTGTCTATTGTTACATCATTATTAAGAATTTTTTTTTAAGAATATGTGTTTGCGGTCGGAATGACTTGACTAGAGCGTGATTCATATTATGACATTGATCTTAAATAGAGTATTTGTTTTCTAGTTTAGACAATAGGAAGGGAACAAAATACTAATAGCACGATACGTTTATAGATATATGAATATGCACTCTCCGTGAATCATTGCAACAGGTTCTATAATACACCAGTTCCATTTATCACATATAGACAACAACCATTTAACCATCCAAACGTTAGGCTATGTTCATTTCATCGTTTTCTATTATCCAAATATCCTATATTTTCTAGTTCAGTTAAAACTTTCCTTTTCTATTTTTCCTTTGCACCTTTCCTTTTTTTCTTTGATGTATATTGTTACGCGTCACGTGATAACAGTTTACTGTAAATCCCACATATCGATATTTTTAGGCATTGTGAAAGCACATGCTATGTTTACATGTTAAAATTTTAACTGGGTCAATTTTTATGTTTGATTCCAGCAATTTTCATTTACCTCTAAACTGGTTTTCCCCATACGTATCCACACGGCATTGCTAAATTTAGCATTCTTGGAAAGTCATATGACGGTCAATGAGACATCGATTTTATTTTTAACTTGAAAGAACGATTGTTTTTGCTGTGACTTACACAAAACTGGGAAAATTGTCGTGTTTTGCGAATTATACCTGCAGTTATCCAAACTATGAATTGTTTTATGAAAGTCCTTAGGATAGACTGGTGTGCATTTCATAAACATTTGGTCCGTTATGATATTGTCTAGAGTAGGAAGTCTTGATAAATTATTACGTGATGGTTTTAATATAAAATGATACGTACAACAGTTTTACACAATTATAAATGTGACCATATTTTAATGTTTTCGGACCTCGTCATGTGGCACCTTTTTTAAGTTCTATCTTTCAAAAGCTGGAACAAATATCTGAATCTGACCTATACCAAACGAATACCGCGATATACCCATTGCATTATTTTGAAAACCTTATTATCTTGAGATGAAAGAAAAAAAAAATATCTTGGTTTAATAGAAGATCGCAACCCCTTCTCTCGAAATTAAATCGTCATTATCTTATAGGAAACAAACAGGCTATGTGTATGTTAATTATTGTTTAAGGTGCGATCTAAAATGTGTAACTAACGTGGAATTAATATTTGACACCAAGTAAAAGATATTGTGCTGACATTTGTAAGTTTGTTAATACAAACAGGAAACGTTGGCATTTAAGTTTAAGATTTTAAAAATGCACTATTGTTAGAAACGGAAGGGAACTTTTGACTGGCAGATCGACACCGGGGAATGACTTTTAAACATAATTTACACTTTCTCAAGAACCGAGAAAATGTATGGTGGGCTTATGCAATTATGTAAAATACAAACACAAAGAAGTGATATAATGAAAATCGTAATGACTCGAAGATTTACAAAGGATTACATGTACTTAACATAATAATATATGCTGGATACAATCTAAAAGTACACTTTTTAATTCAGACTTTTGTTCTACAAACGTTGGCTTCGGTCTTTCACCTTATCCAATTGGGCCACAACGCTAGCATACTTGACACGTATCAAAAATAAAATGTCAAAAGTATCGTGTAATCTTGTATTCTCTATATATGACAAAAATAGAAGTGAATAGAACTGCTGGTAAGTGGATCTGGCTCTATTTATCCATATTGACTGCGAATATATTTGTATGCATCGATACTGCAGGGCTTCAGTTAAGGTGTTTCTAAATTTGTCTTTTCCAAATGCATGTATTATTACGGAAATTCAGCCGGCGTGATGAACCAAGAACTCATGTATTTTAGTTAGATTTTACGTTAGAAAAAGCAAAATGACTGAAATAAATATTACACGAGGTCTTAGAGACAATTAATTATTGTCATTAATAGCACATAGCCATTAAGCATGTTTTTTCTTATCTCTGAATAAACACTCGGACATGACTGGAACTTATTGTTTCTCTTACAGTGGATGCATTCGGTAAAGGGGATGACATGTTTCACAAGGAATCTAGTGGCATTTGTGGTTTTTGAATAGGACATAAAGAAATATATTTCATTTTCCTATTGTCTTTGGATGGGCTAGAAGTACTCTTTTCTCCCTGAACTCTGCTAGCATGTTTGTATATCTATATGTATAGTAGAAATGTATTTCATGATTTTAATATCATTACAAAGAGCATAAAAAGTAATTATAAGCTCTATTTGAATTGCTGGCTACTACAAGCTAAATGCATACATAACATCAATCGATAGAATAGAGCATTTCAACTACAGACAACTACTAATGCAGTAGAAAACATACTTTGCTTAAATTACAACTTATATGAATAGCGGATGATACACGTACGTTTAAAAGAGAAGAGGCGTACAGGCTTCATTTACCAATCATTTGTAAACGACGAATATCATATGCAATATATCATCATTTTCTCACCCCACCCACCCCATACACACACACTCTCTCTCTCTCTCTCTCTCTCTCTCTCAAGCACATGATTTAACTTTTCACGTGGACAGTCATAATGATGAAACTAGTGGAAATCGCTATTTTAAGTAGTCGAATAACGTGGTTAAGCAAAAATATGCAAAAATATGTACTATATAAGCTCCCCATAAAGTATAATTTTAAATGCTTAAAGTTGAAACTTTACAACCATACTTTAAGAATAGAGCATCTTAAAAAATTCCTTGTCTCGATTAATTTGGCCGCAACGTGATGAATTCACTATAGGTTTTTTTCTTACATTATAGTAGGTGCTGACGCACATTAATTATCTGCTGTTGAAAGTGTTGGTAATGTATTAGCTTGTTAGATATTATTTCGCCATGAACAGGTAAACCATTATCAACCTGACCCGTCGATCTCAGCCCTGATTACAGATCTTACTCATACTCAATTGATCTGAACCTTCAGACCCGTAATTGCCCTTCACAAAAAGATATTACTAAAATCGATTGTTTGAATAGTTATTATTTATGCAATCTCTGGATGATTAAATATACTTGCCTTACTCATATTTATCTTATCAAATGTGAAACTTTTCTTCTTTCAATTTCGTCATATTTAGTAACCTTACCTAACTCCATAATGATCACCTTTATTATCAAGTATTTACCTATGACTCATGAGTGTGGTGGTTTGATTTCCAGAAAACGTCGGGATTTCTTAAAATGTTATATATATATATATATATATATATATATATATATATATATATATATATATATATATATATATATATATATATATATATATATATATATATATATATATATATATATATATATATATATATATATATATATATATATAAGGTAATGTATCCAATACCGATTTGTACTAATCATCATACAGAACAACCAAGTCCATGGGGAACAAACAACCATCTGTTACAACATATAGAGAGGACAAACAACCATCTTTTTCAACATACAGAGATGACGGTAAGGTTATCAATAGTTTGTGTATTGTTTATCGAAATCTGTAATTTATTTCTCTTTATCACGGAACTCTTTTTACCAATACTCTAGATTTCAAAGTAAGTTGGAATGATTCAGTGATCTCCTTGATTATAATTCTATTCCGGTCTAATATCATCATTTACCAACTTGAATGCACGAGTTTATCAATACATAACTAATGATAAAAACAAAATGGAGGAAAGTTACAATCGTGTTCAGGCCCAAAGAGTGCATTTGTATTTAATACTGTTCGTGGTGTCCTTAGAAAACTAATCGATCTTAGTAGTATATACACAATTTCTTTAGAAAACGCTGTTTAATGTATGATCAGCATACATGCAGTACTGAGAGTCTTGCCTAAAAACAAATGTTTGCATTCGTGTAGTACTCTTATATGCCGTAGGATCTTCGATTCCCTATGTATAGTTAGTTGATCGTGTGTATGATATGATAATTAATTCAGTATCGAATAATAAAAATATATTTTATCTGTTTAAAAATAGCCATCTGCAATAACTGCAAATACGGAGCACTGGCTAGAAGGTACTTGGAATCACAGAATTTACCGGGTAATATTTTAAATATTAACATAAATGTATTTATGTTATAATAATGGCTTATTTATAAAAAGGAATTGCTTGTGTCTCCTTTTTAATGGAATTTTCCTAGGAACGACACTAAGTCTTTACTTTTCACACCTCAGTAGTAGCATAATTGTTTCCAGGCACTATTTTATGATCTCCAAAACTCGATTCAGAAATTGTACTATATAACCACCCCCACACCCATGTAGTAACATTACCCTTTTTCCACGCACTGATTTTGTGAACTCGAGAACTTGATTGTAGTGCTAATTTGGGTCGCACCAGATTCATGTACAAGTAGTAACATTGCTTTGTTTCCACGTAACTGGTGATTTTTATAATCAGTAAAACATGTTGTAGTAATAATATTACATTATTCCCCAAACCCATGTAGTAACAATACCTTATTCAAGATGGCACTGTAAGAATGGTTTAGTACTCACCAAAACAAGATGTAGCAGCTCTCCCCAAACCCATATAGTAAGATTAAGCTATTTCCATATGACAGTGTAAAACGTCTTTTCTGATAACAAAAGCCTGATGTAATAGCAATACCATAGTAACACTATATCACTGATTTTGTGATCTCAAAACATAATAATAATAATAATAATAATAATAATAATAATAATAATAATAATAATAACAACAGTGTTTTCAATCCATGTAGTGGAATAACCTTATAATTTTCCACGCGAGGGTGGATCACTGATTGGATGCCTTTTCCAAGGTAATAGTTTAGAAACATTGTTTTGATTTTCAAAACCATTGGGAGGTGCTAATATTACAGGGCCAAATTTTACTGCTACGCCATAATATTACAGCTATATCTAGCCATTATTCAATATGAATCTCATGCTCTTTTTGTAACAGAGAAAAATACAAGAAAATTATATTTTGGTGTTTCACCTTCAATTATACTAAACACCCTGAAACTCAACATGACCTTTAATTCCCACAAACAAATCTTGCTAACAATAATTATTAAAGCTTATTATTAACAAAACGTAATAAAACGAAGTTCTGCACAAAGGGTTTGAATAATTTGAGGCTATGTCAAGGAATAAATGTATACCAATTTCGACAACCTTCTCTGTAGTCGACCTTCAGGACCTCTAGGCAAATTTCTTCCATGACAAAGTTCAATCCAGTAGCAATACGCTTGATAATACAATTCCATTTGTCTAATTGTCACGTTTGTGATACAGGATATACACATATCACTTAACAGCATTGAATCTGTCTCTGATTTACTACATACAACTGGGCCAAATATATAATATTTAGTATATTTACTAAGCACTTCAAGTACTGGGCTAAACTATTTCAGTTAGATGCACATAGCAATTTTGTGAATTCTTTTATATTTGTTCTTAAACATTTATGTCTGTGTGATTTGAGTTTGTAGTGATGTCTAGCACTGGGCATATATATATATATATATATATATATATATATATATATATATATATATATATATATATATATATATATATATATAGAAAATTAATTTGATCATGGGCAATAGTAACAGAACACATTTTATTTTGTTCACGTTTTTGCTGCAAAGTGTGTTTTATACAAAAGTACTGTGAAAATGTTATTTATGTTAAGGCCTTTAATATAGAATTGTTTCATATTCATTGAGTACAAGTAATGAGGTAAAAATAATATTGAATTTTGATATTAACTTAATTTATGTTCAACTAAATGTATGCGTTATGCTTGGAAAAAATGCGGTTGCGAATCTGAAACACATGTTGTGGCCAAAACAATCGCATATATATCAATGTTACACGAAAAAAAAAACATAACCACGGTCATTAAATAGTCTGAATTAGAAAAATGCACTGGCTTTCTAGCATAAATACATACATTGCAAAAATATGTTTTAGCTATTAAACTAGCTCTATATTTGTTTAATAAATTGTATTTTGTTTTCCGGTCAGTGAATAACATATTTCTTATTATATTAGTCCATGTTTAATCCAATAATGTACTCCATTACTATCTGGCATTTTAGCCGCACTAGATTTCCGACTTAACTATAAAAATAACATGCATTTTCAAAACTGAAAACGGTTCCTTTCATCCTTACAAAAAATGTTGCCCAAGGTAAGATTATCGACAAATACACAAGAAAATGCAGTGAACTAGAGCTTCGTATCGCAACGATTTTGTACCGCTATTATATTACTGTTAAGAGTCTATTATCTTAGAATAAGTAACAGAATAAAGTGAAATGCAGACAGCTTTGTGAAATTCAACAAATAATTTATTTCCATAAAGTGAAGAGTAGAAAACAAGATTATGGTATTCCGAATTAAATCCCAAAATAATTTAAGAATTACAGACATAGGTCACTTTTACTCTGCTCTGTGAAATCATTATCCAGCAAAAACTGTATTTTTTCCGTCAAATATTTCTGTTTGATAGTATTCATCGTAGTATGGTGTTGTTTCACAAGTGTGTAATTTACAATTTCAACGTCATGGTAAATTTTGTTTGTTCATGTTGGATCATCTCGAAATAAGAGTTCATATTCAATTATTAACTGTTTAACTTGATTCTTTTTCTGTGCTGCAAATGCGAACGTTTCTGGTACAGATTGTTAATAATTTCTTGATTTTGAGGATGTGTTACTATAAGTTAAATACATTCCGATTGCATTCCGTTGTTTAGTCTTCACTTCGTGGGACAGGTACAATTTAATTAATTGCATTATTGTTCTTACATTCCTTACTGATGTAAACTACTAATGTATCGGTACAATGAAAACGTACCGTAGTGCACCAGTGTAACGACAATATCGCGCACCTATACAGTGAGCAATACACATGAAATAAACACTAAACCTCTTGCATGTAGTTTCTAATTATAAATTAGGTTGCTGCTAATAAAGTTTGTAAAAAGATATTTTGTACAATCCAATATCTTTGCTTGTTTTAGTATTTCGCTTTTTCCCGAAACGAAAATGTATCTGTGGTAATTTGACTCTTGGCACATGATTTATGCTTTCATTATTTTCCATATTTGGGGTTCCTTTAACAACGTGACAATCACATATTTTATGCAAGAATTAATCTTTTCCAATATCAGGCCATTACATTATGAGGCATGAATCCAGTGCGACTTAAGATTGACTTCTAGGAAATTTATAAAATCCAAAATTGTTATTATTATACCCCTTCGGTGGTTACACCAGTACACCGCACAATGGATGTGCCCACCCATTTTAGGCAACCTGAAAAATATATAATTCAATAGTTTTGACTAGACTTGCCTGATGGTATGTGTAGTCAATAACAAATGCGATTCGACTTCCCCAGATACTGTAACGCGGTTTTTATACATACACAGAACAATGAGGAAGGACTCTAATGTTTTTGAAAAACTTTGCTCCACACAGATAATTTATATGTCTACTACTGCTACTTCTACTACTACTTTTACCAACAACAGTAATAATAATAATAATAATAATAATAATAACAAAACAAATATAATTAAAATACTTATAATAATATACTACTATTATAATTGCTACTGCTACTACTAACACTAATAATAATAATAATAATAATAATAATAATAATAATATTAATAATACTAATAATAATATTACAAATAATAATAATCGCAATTTAAACTTGCTTTGTCTCACAGTTTAAAGCCAGCAATGCAACACATATTTTAAGAACACATTATGTGAAAATGAATTGAAAATAATTTATATAAAAAAATGAACATTTTTGTTGACTAATCTAACTAAAATAATTTCTACTAAAATTATTCTTTTCAATAGGTAAACAAATGTTTAAAAATACATTATTCTTTCAAAGACAAAAACAATTTAAATGCTGATAATGTTTGTCAGAAATTCAAGACAAGATAGTTTCTTCTTTTTTTTAGTGCTGAAAGTTTTAATCATCTCTGATATTATTCAGTATTAACAGGACTTTCATTTTAACTGTTGTGGTGGACATATTAGAAGCCTAATTGGCATCATTAAAAATTAACACCAACAAGACAACATTAAAGATCTTCTTATGGAAATCCCTTGCTGATATGACTTTATATTTTCAACATCACTGCCATGGTGCCCACAACGGAAATCATTTTGGTACCATTTCCAATTTTAACCAATATCACATCAAATGAATTCTTGTCGAGAACGTTCATCAGAGGCAACATGTTTCCAAAAGAGCTATTGTGCTGCCCATATTTAAAGTCAGATTGGGACCACTTACATTTCCAACAAACTAGATTTCATCTTCTTTCAGTGAAAACCCTATGTTGATTTTGAACATTTTAGAGAAGTGACAGGATTTTCGAGATGGCCATTGTGGTCAACTAGAATCATCTATACATCATAAGAAGTCCTCTGATGGAAACCTCACGGGATTATTTGTTTCCATTCAAAATGAGTAGCCATAACAGGATTTTCAATATACTGCTTCGCAGGCATTAGATTGTGCTAAAATGAACTCAGGGTGTACATACAAATATACACACATTATGAAAATAGACATACTGGTGGACATGAGCATCTGCCCATTTAAGCTATTTAATAGGGGGTGAAGCGAATAACATGAAATATGAATATTCACAGAATCCCAACCTTGACATATCGAAAACAAGTTTGTTTCCTATATGAATGTGTAGAAAACTGTAACATACTGATGTTTAGGTTCTCTTTTAAATCATACAATATTATTTTATTCTTCTAATGATCTCTCTTCTTCTCTTCTGTTTACATAGAACGATCAGATGTTAAAAAATATATAAAGGCCTCATTGGTACCTGATATGAACCTGTATTTAACCACTATAACCAACATGCTATACAATTATGGACACAGTGCGCTCGCGATATTGTTTTCGAGGGGCTGACAGCAAACGTGTAATGAATGGTCAGTTATTAAGTTATTTGGATGTAGGTCAAGTCATGTTTGTAGGTGAAATCGGGGTGGGTGGGAAGTGACTGTCCGTCCTTGCCACCATGTACGAGGACCTGTGGTATGGTCCCAAAATTACCAAATTCGTAAGGACTGTATGAATTGAGATCAGATGATTACAGTAACAGTGTGATGTATGATCGTCATCTTTAACCTATAACCAAACTAATACATGTCCTCCATCCTACATAATTCATTTTTAATTATCTTAATATATTTGAGCACAATAGCATTACCAACCATAATAGCATAAAAGTTGCAATGGTGTTATTGCTAGAAAAAGATTTGGTGCACATAGATGAAATAATAATAATAATAATAATAATAATAATAATAATAATAATAATAATAATAATAATATTAATAATAATAATAATAATAATAATAATAATAATAATAATAACTATTTTGAGAAATATTGTCAGGCAATTTGATGACTGCCAGTAATTTAAATTTATTTACAAATAAGTAGAATTTGAAAAAGTGTTAGGAAATGTCATTAGGTGTTTTCTAACGGAGGTAATAATTTGTGCGGTCAGAAAGTCAGACTTTGAAAAAGGTATACAAGTAATTGAAAGACTGCAGTAATATCCTGGAAATCTAAAGAGTTTTTTTAAAACTTATAATAATGATAAAGTGAGCATAATTGTATGATTATCATTTGAATATTATTTGCCATTGTGATACAATGTATTCTAATGTGCATACGATGTACAGATCTAAGGACAGATGAATGTTCTGATGGATTCAAACAAAATAAAATGGCCTTTTCTGCTATTGCACAAATACTGAAATGAAATAATTGTATTTTACAATAATAATAATGTTTAAATTTGTCCAACTTGTTTGAATTCTTTTGCATTAGGTTGTATCACATTTGTGCACCTCAACGTTCACTGATGTAAACAAAACTATTGGATTTTTCCTGATGCAAGGTTTTAGCTTGGATACAACGCGTATTATGATCTCTATTCTATGACGGTATTTATAATTCTTTTTTTATACATATTAGTTATTTTATATAATTTAGAAGTATGTGATCAGTACAGTAACTCCATCTGTTAACTGCCATTTATATTTGGTTACATGATTTGGTACAACTAACATTATTTTTAATTGGATCAGGTGTATGTTTTTATTTGCTTATAATGACTTTTGTTGTATAGTTAATGTATTGCTTATTAGTATTCTACTTTGGATATAACCTTAACTCAGTACAGAAATACTTAAAATCATTATAAATAGTATGTACTTGTATCTAAAAGTCTATGACGTAAAATTGATTTGATACACAGAGTGAGCTAACTTGGTAGAGTGTAAGAATCTGAATCTAGTTTGTGTGAGTTTGATAACTGCCTATGCCATCCGGGGTCAGCTGTCTCGGCCTGTCCTCGGGAAAAGGACTTATCTCCCATTTCCGCAGCATGATATAGTCAGTATGGCATTGAAAGTGCTGTCAAATCAACCAAAATAGTTTGATACTCGAAAATGTGAAGGAGTCTGATGCAATGACGTATGATTTGACATAGCTTACGAAAAATGGTCTAAATGATAAAATAGATGAAACAATATTATCTATTTCATTTTAATAGATTTTAATTGAAAATATTTTTTTTTCTCGGCTTAATAGATAATCACTTTATTGAAAAGTGTAACTAAGCTAATTTATAAAGATACAGGAATGGTTCTAGACCTGGCTGGGTACATTTTATGCACACAAGACAGAATTAATGCTATTAATATCACAACAAGGGTACCCACACCATCTATTATGTATATATAGCTGAAACAAATGTACAAGAGGCTGCTAATATAAAAAAACATTTGGTTATATTTTGACTAATGATTCGTCATGGTCAACACATATTCCTGAGCAAACGGAAATTTTACTAACACAAAACTTGAGAGCTAAACAACATGGTTTACCAATCCCATTAATCAAAGACCAAGTATAGGCCCTAGGGGTCTATTTCGGAAAGGGTGAGAAACAAACAAATTAGGGGGAAAAAAATGAAAATATGAAAACCTAGGCACTGAATACATTCTGCCTAATGGAACGGGCCCAAGTGACAAAACATTTTATGTATGTGCACCGAAACTATATTTCAAAATCATTTGACATACAAAATCAAGATCTAAAATTTATTGATAACGAAATTATTCAACATTTATGGGGGTTTAAAACGCACTACATAAACAAAGACACCTATATTAGGACGGAAAGAGGTGAGGGCTAACCCAACCAAACCCCGTCCTTATCAAATAGATTTAAGGAAACTAAAGCAGTGCCAAAAATACCTTGGCATGGGCTATACATATATTGTTTTGTATTCTCTATGTAGCAGAGAATATATATATATATATATATATATATATATATATATATATATATATATATATATATATATATATATATATATATATAAGGTTGTCAAAACTCTTAGAAGTGCCACAAAAATTGAGATCAATAAAATAGTTATTAAATAAACATAGGGATAATACAGAACTATTGGAAATAGGTACAAAGCATCATACAAATGGCTAACAGAGAGTACAATAAATAGGATAAAAACCAAAGTCGAATAGGAACACATAAATATCAGTTGGGATAGGGCCTGGGAAAACTGGGTCATGTTAGGATCTCAAAAAGTACAAAGCATCTGCTTCCAATACATGCACGATGCTTTTTTGACGGGAGAGGTTGCAGTGAGACGGCATATGATCAGAGTATCGCCCAAATGTCCACTGTGTAAACTTCACACATTAAAAAGAAAACATGTCAGGGTGGAGTGGGAACAGAATAGAAAGAAAAGAGCTGACTTATCGCTACAACTAAGAACAACTAAATTATATAAACGAACTAATATACTATACCAAGGAGGAAACTTTGAAAAGAAACTACACTGTAATATTACAGATTTTATAATGGAAACTATGAGGGCATGCGAAAAATTATAATTATTGGAAAACATAACTAGAGTAGGAATACGAGGGGCGGGGGCATGAAACCTCAAGTGGAAAGTACAAGATGAGGAAGTCATGGGGCTAAATCATATGGCGCTATGCGAAGTGGACAGGCACGTGAAAGTCAGGGGAAAAATCCACTTAGAGGCCTATAATGCAGACAACACACAAACACAAACAAACATACGGTACCTACAGTGTAGCATAGTTTTTTTTAATACTTTTCATTTTCCGCATACTCGGATAGGAAAACAAGATAAAAGTCGCTTGTAAGTACTATTCAAAACCATGCAATCTGACATTGTTTCTTCCTCTTTGTAGCTCCCGTATTACACAGAGAGCCCTGCTTAAATGGCAAATAAACGTTTATGAATTTTGTTTAATAAGAGATTAAAGTTAAATAAATCGAGACGACCCAACTTGAGGTGGGAAATTAACAATTGAAATTTAAAAATTGTTGGAACCCGTATAGAACACACGCGATCTCAATAGAAATAAGTATAATAAAGGGCAAATAACGATACATAAAAGAGAGCCACTAAAAACAATAAGTTTTATTTTTTGGCGTAAACAAATTTGGAATAAATAAGATTTAGTACCCCTTACTTTGCCTGAAATTAAAAATTCAAATAAAAAGTAAAGGTATCAAAGAAACAAGTGATGATCTGCTTATAGATCCTTATCACTAAATAGAACAACTGGGGCAATTTGGAAAAAAAAGAGGCTATCCTTACACAAACACAATGTATATATATATATATATATATATATATATATATATATATATATATATATATATATATATACATGTATATATATATGCAAAAAACTGACAAACAACAGAGCGAAACTAGTATCACTCTAGCCTGAGCGCTTTCGACTCTTAATGAGTCTTTATCAAAGGCAAATACAGAACATAGACAAGACAGACAAGTAAAATACAAAAACCGTGTTTACAAAACTTTACATGCTGTTCTACAGGAATTAAGCCTTGAAATTTATTATGTTACAACTAGTTTATTTCAACTTGTTGCGGATGCTGTAAAATGTCTGTATTGACCCAGAAATCGACGAGCCAAAGCGACACATCTGTTTTTGTATGTAAATTTATGTACGCGCAAATTACATCCCGGATATTTTATATCAGTATTTAGAGTCTATTAAGCAAATTTAGAGAATTATTTAAAAGAAAATGTGTCAGCTGGAAAAGATAATTACATTTGTGCATGGCTGTCTTTTTCTAGTCTTCTTGAATTAAACCGCATGGTTTCAATGTTCGAAGGCGTCGTATCCAGTAAGAGTCCTTTTCTTTCCTGGTTTAGGAACTCCAGTTGTGGTTGTGAGCAATTGCAATAAGTGTTATATCACTGAAGGTGTGGCCAGGGGAGGAGAAGTGTTCTGCGATCGGACTTCTGTATAGCTTCTTTGTTATCCAATCAGATCTATGAAGGTTGATCATTTTGTGCAGCCTCTCAGTTTCTCCGACATGCTGAAGGCTACAGATCTTACATGTGATGAGATAAATTACATTATCTGTATATATATAAATATGCTTAGTACACATACATATAGCAAAACACAAATAGCAAACACAAGATACAGTGGACCCCTAACTAGGGTCAACTACAAAATAGAGGGAACAGATTCCAAGACAGGCGATTAAAACAAGGAATTCCCCTTCCATCTGCAACGTACTAGCTACGCCAATACCAAACAAAACGTTCTTCCAATGGTGGGCGATATATGGCTTTAAACATTCCACAGCATGGTCATAATCTTTTATCTAACCTGGCATATGTTTTCTGAGCAGAAGTTCAATACCGAAAGCAGGTGATGTATTTGGATTTGATGCAATCATGTGTTCATTGTGACTTGTGAATAATTATCGTCGAGACACGTGAGTAACCAATTGTCTCATCTTTGAATCTTTTATTTGTTGATTAGCAGTTTAGATTACCAACATAATGACTGAGCGTTTGTGTTAATGGTGTAGTTTACCTTGTGATTATAGCGCTTTACTTTCTTTATTAAAACCATCTTTCGCGTGTAAATAATAAATGTGTATTATATTGATTTAGTCAATGTGTAGAATAATATAAACGTATACAAAGCTGATTGTGGATAGCCACAAAAGGAATAGAACAACATTTCCTAGCAGATATTCTCGACAGCCATGCAAGAGTTCATTCACTCGGTCAATACACAGTTGCCTCTTGTAAATCTGAACCACGTTCAAATGGCATATATATATATATATATATATATATATATATATATATATATATATATATATATATATATACATTTGTATGTGATACAAATAAAATATATCTTCGCTTTATCAATTATATACCACCAGCTGTATACATTTGTCATTAAAAAGAAGCATGGCAAGCCTCGTTCCCTTTAAATAAAACATTTACATATATCGTGATATATCGCTGAAACTGCGTTAATATAATACATATTTTAAATATACTTGATTATTTTAAAACTACTATTTAGAGTTGTGTGCTACAAGTTGTTTTATTTTGTTTTCTTTTCAAATCTCATGCTAAGGAGAGTTAAGCTTGTTTTCAAAGTGACCGATTGATTTGCTTACGGATAATTGTGCTGATAGTATCAGTAGTAAAGAACTAGAGACCTGACGAACATTTGTTAGATATTTGAATAATTTATATGCAACATAGTAGGTATATCAGATTATACTTCTAACATTCTTCATCATACAAAATAGCCTGTCGTGTTACCCTCTTATCATCATTTGAGCTGTATGAATATAATTTCCTTGAATAGTTCCTGCTCGCAGTTTTTGAAATGAACAGCGTCTTTCAACGTTAGATTATGTGTTTTCGCTTTACTATGGCAGCCTATTTGGCTGCTTAACAACAAACAGGGACCCTTGGTAGACGAATGGTCTTGCATTCGAGTTACGAGCTCAGACAAATGTGGGTATACTAGCAAGTTTCCAGTAGCTTGCCATGGGTTAGTGCTTTTTCCCAGTATTCTTTTGCAAGTTGTACTGGTCGCCATGTATATTATATAATCTGCTGAAAAAGGGGATTTCACCACCATTAACACTGACAAAAACAACGATAACGACTACAAGAAAAAATGTAATAAATTAAACATATGATCCAAAATGTATGTAAATATAGCCTTTTAAATGTCCATATAATGACACGATGTTGGACAAAGTGCAAGGAAATAAAAGAAACTTTCCCAGTCTTATACCGAAAAGAAATCTACCTCATGGACAATCAACGACATACACGAAGGTACTTACAATAGAGAGTCTGCCTGTGAAGGTCTCTCTATTATTCTCTCTCGATTGATATGTTGTGTGTTTCAGATAAGATGTTCATCCCAAGGTATGATTATTGCTTCTGCTCAAGTTGCCACATAGGTCGTGGAGACAAAAAAGTGTACCCAAGAGGAAATCCACCTAAAGATTATGTTCTGCCTTTGGGCTGGTATCGTTTCGGGCTGCAAGTAAAGTAAGAGGAACAGTTTCTAAATATTATATACTAGCTTCAAATAATTTTAAAAGTTAATGAAAGTAGTGTAATTGTATGGACAAATATCATTTGCATGTAAAATATAATGCTGTCTCGCTGGTTTACATAATGTCAAATGTCCTAACCTCAAGCATGCAAAAATATTGTCACCAAAGAGTTTGTTGTAATATTTGTTGTTTTTCTTCTAGTCACATCCCGAAGGGTTTCAGTACAGATGAAATTTTTAAGACATGGCACATGGCCTTTCACGGAACACACGTAGATACCCTTGTTTCCATTTGGAAGATAGGCTTCGAGATACCTGGTGAGATTAAATCTGAAACTTAAATCAGTCTAATTATTGAAGGCATCAAGTAATGGGATTTAAATTTAACAATTCCCTATTTCCGTGCATAACAATTTTAGGAGTATTGAAAGTATTTCTGATATATTTGCATTAACGCAATTCAGCACAGATTATAAACTATATCATTAATAATGATATCTGGAAGCAGAGATGAAAACATATCAATTCAGTTACGCTCTATACAAGAATGTTAAAGCTCATTTATAAGCATCTAATATAAATATAAATGTATGATTTATTTGTATTCTTGTTTCAACTTCTTAATGTAGATATGAATGTATCTTTAGAAGCTTCAAGATATATATATATTTTGATAAATGTAAATGACATTCAAATTCAGAAGTTTGAATTACAGAAAACTGATGATCAAACCCACTATCCAAATTGTATAAGTTAGATATTGTTGCGCGGCAGAGTACAGGAGCAAACTTTTCCGTATTTGCTCAAAAATGCAAACACCTGCTCTTTATTTACAAAATAAATAATTATACCATACGTTTTCAAAATGCATATGCATGATCCTTTATCAAAGTCTGGAAAATGATTGTATAATCTCTAAAGCTATACATGTTAGATGTTTAGGTATTCCATATTTATTAATGCACATGAATTCATATCTTTTTCACACACATTTATTAGAAATAATTAGAAACCCAAATCTTGGTTAAGCCAGCCTTTCTCTTAATGTAGACTTCAAGTTTGGTAATATTACATAGTTTAGGAATTCTGAGAGTAGATGATTCAAAAATTGCCATTCCTGTTTAATAGCGTTAACAATATACATTCAATTCAGACTACACATGCTAAACTGTCCTGTGATGAAGTTGGGTAGGCTATAGCGTGGATGTTTCAATGTCCACTTACAATTATGTATACGTATTTGTTTCGATATCGGTTACATAAGAACACCCAGAATTATGCCAGCTGCATGTGGTACAATAGACAGTATCTTTGTATACGAGACTATTAAATGTAAACGTGTTGACATAACTAGGTTATACATTAATATGTATCCCACAATAATAATACCACATAAATAAGAATTCGATCGTTTTTACAACCTTAGCTTGATTCAATATTTAAATAAATTAATTCGTTTGTTCGGGTATAAAATGGTGAACTTCAAAACAGACTACAGTCTATCTAATAACATGGCGTTGTATCACTCAGGTCAGATTATCTATACAATTTAGAATAAAGTTTGGAACTTCCAGTATATTAAACGATTCTATCACATAACAATGATAACGAAAAGAGAATGCAATTTTATATTTCATATACATCAACAGCTGAAAATTGCTGCAATAAAGTGGACAGCTTCATAACAGAACGTGTTATTTGCGTGTATTGGTGGAGATAAACCAGTCAGATTGTTCAGTGCGATCCGTATCAGCCACATTAGCAGGAGAACAAATATGCTATGCCGATAAATTATCATTGCTACCGTAATGTGACTGAACTATCTCTATAAAATTTGTTTCCCTAAGAGTAAATTGTTCTTTCGCTTTATCTGTCCATATTGCACTTGAACTTTGTAGGCCTAAATGATGTTTCCTGCATCGAACCATGCGATCTGGTTTAAGACGAAATTTTGTTATCCACACCTTCTCTTTTTATCTTAATACCTTTCGGAATATAGTACTATAGGAATATACTTTTAGCCAATCTGAGCAAATATTTTAAAGGTTTTCCCGTCCTACTGACTTGACCTGGAAGTGAAAATTTTAGTTTGATTTGGTATACTTTGTTTGTGAAGTTTTCATTCTGGAAAACAGAGATTTCAAGACTATTGTAATTAGTCGCGATAATAGAGAGTAGTCCCAAATTGGTTAGCTTTCATTTTACAAAGAGTCGAGTTTATCACATTAAATGTCATGAAGATAATTTTATTCACAAAGGCAGACTAAATGATCAGTTCTGTCTAATGTCTTTCAGTCCTCTCCCTTATATGTGTGTGTGTGTGTGTGTATATATTGTAATATAAAGATATATATATATATATATATATATATATATATATATATATATCGTAAATGATACGTGTGGAGGCTTCCATTTTATTTAGGTTGGAGTGGGTTGCTCCCAAAAGTATTTTAAATTATTATAGAAAACATACCCTGGCTCGTCTTTGTCATAAATTGAAGTAGTGATAAAGAGATGAGAGCTCCGAGCCCCATGTCAGCGATGCCAACAGCTAAATTAATGAATACACACAATGTGAAATTCAAATAAACTACAATTTAATATCATTCAATAACATATGGTCATTTCTTAAAAACAATACAAATTTAAAACCCTGTCACTCGTTTTTCACTCGACCAAGTGACGGGCTATTTCATCATCTGACTTAGAGAGACAGATGTTCCTCCTGTCCTGTGCTCCAGCTCATCTGAATTATCTTTCTATCCGGTAATCCAATTCACTCTAGTCCGTCTAACTTCTGCCTCTGTTCTTCCTTTTCTTTTGTATTCCAGAGATTCCGACCAACTGCACCATGGTATTTTCCTTTGTATCCTCCAGTTCTTCTGGTCCCTAAATGCTCCTGTTCTAAAGCTCCTTGTAATTCCCAGAATACAAGTTTTCCGCTAATTTCGAATGACATTGAAGTAGCTTATCTTCCCTTATAATATCCGCAAGATGGTTTAGCGACTACTGTGGTTTAGTTCTCAAGATAATAGATTTAAACAATGTTGGTCACGCCTTGCTCAGTTCCGAGTGGATGCTGATTCACTCCTAATTCACATAATTAGCCGACACTGCCCCTCCCCCATCAGTCTGTCAAGGGTGGATTTACGACCCTCAATGGATGTTCATTTGATCCGGACACAGGATTTTATCACGTATCCGTGAACCATGTTATGTAATCTTGGCAAAATTAAGAAGTCGGTCCTGACTTGTATGGCCATATCAATTAAATGTATTGACACTTACTTGTTCCCAGATCTAACCTTCGTAAATTATTACGTGAAATTATTAGCATCAGGGTCTAGCATATACTTGTTGAAATCTGGTTATTTTCCATACAACGTGACAATACGCTTATAATGACAGCAAATTAAGTCATGTATAATGATATAAGATACTATGTTAATCGTGCCTGGTGACATCAGAGGATTACCACACGAAACTATTAGTCATAATTAATGAAATCAAATATATGCATCCAATTTGTTCTGCAAATCAAATCAAAATCTGCAAATATCAGAATTAAAGGGATTACTGTTTTCAGGTGGAAGAACTGCTGAAGGAGCAATCATAAAACCATGGAAGGGTCATTTTAATTATACATATGGACCAAAATATTTTGACTACGAACAGATATTTGTAACTCCAAGTCCGACATACGCCGGCAAAGCAGCATATTCTCATCAGCACCAGTGAGTATAATGGATTGTTCACTTTATTCCAGTGGCAACAGCTGAATATATATAATATATGCGAATACATTAATCCATTCATAACTTGGAATGACTGATCGGTCAGAAAAAGTATAAGTTTTGATGGTATCGTATGAACAAATTCAATAACAGAGACAACTATATTTAGACGAATGATCCTTCTGTATCAAGCGAATGAAAATAGTTCTGCAGTTCTGCAGTACGCAAAACCCGACTATCTTATTTTCTACCGTCACTTTCTATAGTCATTCATTGGAACAAACCAATGAACTAGATTGAATTATACATTTTTCCATAAAAGATCGTGTTCATCTCTAATCTACAGCAATCAGTTTTGAAAGCAGTTTTCCATGCCTAAATCATCAACCCTAAAAATAAAATTTATATAAATTTCTTTTCAAATATACGTATAAATAGTTTCACAGCTATGCATGCACATGTAATTTCGCAAATCGAATCAGAAACATGATTTGCGTATATAATCTAGAGGCTTTATTCTATAACGTTGTACGCGTAGTAGTAACTATATTACAAATAATGACAGGCCATATATAGAAGTCAATCGGAAATTGCACATTTTGACTTGAAAATTATGTAGAATGTAACTTCACTCAAAAGCGTTGAAAATTCAAACCATCATTGAAACCATTCAAACAGACAAATCGCAGAGATATTATATGATAAGACAAATACATCTGATCCATTCCATACATCTTAACGATATATAATAATAGCAGACTCAGTATTAGAAAGATTGAATAGGTTTACCTTAATCTAGTAAAGTATTACTTCCTGCTTATGTTAATTAAAATGTGTTTGTCTCCGCCTGTATATATGTATCTTTGATACTATAGAACGCTCTTGTAATTTTAGATTCCGATGAATATTTATCAACATTATATATTACCGTTTTTTTAGATTTTATGATTCGGAAACGCAGCAATCGTATGACTGTCAGGTAGCATTGCAAGTACGAATCAAGCCTGGATCGTATGAAATTGGGAAGGAGACTATTGGTGAATCGAACATTGATCCTCATGTCAGAGATGAAGAGATGGAATGGTCAACAAAAGACAGAAATGCAATAATGACCACTGGCCTTTTAATTCGTATGCAGTAAACATTATTAAATGCATCGCCATATTTAAATGGAGTCTTCTTACAAGTGAATGCATTTTGACCTTTTAAATCAATTGAATCTGATTTAGGTTGTTAATGTGGAATTGGACATTTATCATTCATATCAGTGCAATGCATTCTTTCCGGGTAAATTGCAGGCAAATGTTCTATTTTGTCTCTCTTCTTGTCGCTTGTTTTCCTCAATGTATCAAATAGCATAGTTGAATTTTTGGTGATAAAGTTATTCCTCTGCTAGGTTTAAAATCCGCGTCGTCAAGGTTCTGAATTGGGATTTGATAAATAAATAATTCCTCTTCTTTATCAGTTTATGAGAATCCATTATCAGAATTTGTAATTGTATTCATATAATCAAAGAAGAATATTTTTTAAATAGTCATTGGATTTACGAATGTACTCCTTGAATCTTCGGATATATACACACTACATTGATGTTTTGTGAAATCATGCAAAGACACTTTTTATTGCATCGTTGTGGTGCATCATGACATCCAAGGCTATTGGATATCATTCGGACCGTTCTAGAATATTGTATTTGTGATATTACATTTAGCAATAATTGTTACTATATTCACAATAATGTAATTGTTTCTTAAATATTTTTTTATATTGTACTCAAATAAGTTGTTTGTTGATGTTGAAAATACTGGTTTCACTATCTTTCTGTTGCATAATTTAAGACATGGAGTCGTAAAAGCGTCGCCTCCATGGGAAATGGGAATAAACATGTCCATGTCACTCTGTTAAATACTTTAGTCCAACGATGGTTTAAAATGATAGACAGGCATACAGCTGGATTTATTTATATCTTTGTTTTTATCTCGTAATAAGCTCACAACAAAGATAATTAAACGCCTTACGTTTGTATTAGTGTTTATTTCTATTTACCATTAGCAAATGTACTTGACAGACTTTGCTCCAAAACCTAAGGGCACATTTACATGCATAATCCACAAAATATTTAAACGGTCATATTCATTTTACCGAACGAATAATACAACTTGTATGCATGCATGTACGCATATATCAACCTGCGACTACGTCGTGTCAAAAATATATAGGTGACGAGAAATTATCTGCTTACGACGGATGAATTTAGTATTGCATTTACACAAGTTATCGTTCTAACTATACGATGATACTGTGGACAAACGACGCTTGGCCACTCAATAATAAGCAAGACACATTAAGGATATTTACATTCATATATGTGGCGGACAAATGATATGACGTAATTAAAAATAATTATATGCTGATATTTTGATCTGCAATAGGACATCATGGCATTTTTTTTCAGAGTAAGATGCATGAAAATACATAATTATATTGTGATTCGTGTCAAGTTACAGAGTATTTATATTTTCACGTATATTGTAATACGAATAAAAATCACCTACATTATTTCTTCAATAAAAGTCAATTGACTAAATGTTAATTACTTTTCTGTGTTCAGATATAGTTTGTTCGTGATGAAGTTAAATTTGGTTTAACTGGCTATAATTATGCTCTAACTCTCAATAAAACTTTGACCTTGCGAATTTAATGACAGTGTTTTAATCATTATCTTCTGATGCATCTACTCAGAATCAATAGCTCACGCCTACAAATTGAATATTGAAAACGACCTCTCATTGGATACAAAATATAAAGACGTGGAAATGTTTTAAGATTGCATCTTGCCCTAATCGTTTATGCGCAGCATTTACTTGTATATAACGGACAGTAAAGGTACGTGTCAAAATCGTCCTTTTTAGACACGTCTACTACATATAGTGAACCTGTACATACTTTGTTTTACAGGCCATAAAGCGTTGCATATTGCTGAATATTGCATACTCTACGAACATATAAAGAATAATATGATTCATTCTAACAGAATTTACTGCAGTATTAGATTCAATTAAATCAAAACTCAACCGTTGAAAAATACCAAAAGCAATTAAAACTGGACTACTTCAAATCCCGGTTTCGCATTATTGTATGAATATAATTTAAAAAGGTACAATATATATGCGCTTTAGTCTAATTAATATATATATATATATATATATATATATATATATATATATATATATATATATATATATATATATATGCGTTTGAATGTGTGTGTTGTTGTATATTTGAGAGGACCTGATTTTGGTTACACACCACCGATGGAGTAACTACATTTTGAGGACTTAAAGACCAGTTCTAGAAATGATACTTCGGAAACTGGTTGAGAATGACCATAAGAGATGAACCAAATGATTTGCAATGTCGTCAAAAGGTCGGTAATGTTAGGCAGAACGTTACAGTACGCGCGAACAGTACACACAATTTGCGTTCTTCCCATGGCTCTAGATTGGTGTGCAAACGCTTAGTCATTCAGAAGGTGCGTGGCTGCTGATTGTTTGTCGTTAAATCAAAACATCGCTTTTCTGCAGTGTTACTGTAAATTTCTTATACCTATAAATACAACTCATGAAAAAAATTACTAGTAATATAATATTTTAAATTTTAAATAATGATAAACTGGTGACGCCAGCAGAAAGTACGATATTTTAAGCCCGGTGATATTGATAGAGTGCAGTGCTTTTAGTGCGTGATTTAATATGTACATTGATTTCAGTACTTATATACTTAATACACTTAACTCATGGAAGATGACATGACCTATTGGATTAAGCTGATGAGAAACAAAAGGAGTTCATATAAAGTTGTTTATTATATTTGTCAAAACGTATCTTGATGTACTAACCCAGGTAGAGCACTAACCATATATTGTATGGATGACGTCAACGGGTCATGTATACGCGAACCATATATATATATATTTGACACCCCAGAAAATGTAATGGTTGGTTCCTGTTAATCTTGTACAGTTATCACTCTTGGTGCTACAGTGTATCCCCACTATATAAAGGCTTTGACAGACTCGTCGATAAACAAACACGGTTACTAGTTTAAGGTTAATTTAGTGGAACTTCAAGTAATTGAATGGCTTTGGCTGTGATCTTCAGGGATATGGCATGTGCTATCTCCCTGCTATTATCAGCGCACGATTAAAGATTGACCTAGATTGTACATCCGTTTACATCGATATCCTGTGCCATCATATATGGTATCCATAAAAATTTGGTTTCTCATACAAAGCTAGGTGACTTCAAGTATGAATATATGGCTCCCACACTACCAAAAAAAGATTTCTTGCACTTCAAACAAGTCATCTACTTTCCGTACCACTGTTGTGATATATGAAAACGATATTTAAGAGTAACATCAGTAGCACGTAGGCAATTCAAATTTACAGTAAAATGGGGAGAAAAGAAATCACTTTAGCATTCAAAAAGAGTTTCTTTTATTTACCATAATTTTAGCCTGGAGAGGGCTCTTTTCCCTCAATAGCACACTTAATGGCATTGCTGAACAATCATGATATAGCATACGACCCATTTTGTGAAAATCTAATGGATAATAGCAAAGAACCACTTCAGCAAATTGGTTACAACAGCTTCTCATGGAACATTATAACTCATTACAATATTCTAAACAGTATTAACCGATGCAGGTGTCCATTGTCTGTCACATTGCCATCACATGTTTAGTAACTGACTAATTTAGGCAGAGGCTGGTTTGCCTCACCGAATTGTTACTAACGACTTTGATGATGACTTTAATGCTTCAAAACAGGATAATTAGTGAAACGGATGTTTGTACGGCACGTATCTTTTTTGTCACTGAGAGATTCATACTCTAGAGAACTGGAAGTATGTGGCTTTGGGTCAATGGGGTAATTAATATTTTTATAGTATCTGACGTATTTTTGACCATGCATTCTAATACATTAAGCACAGTAATATAGCTTCAACATCGAAACGTATACAGGCAAGTGTAAGAAATGTTTAGATTATAACATTTCAGAAGACACATATAATAAAATGTTCCTGCAATTTTATAATTAATGATCCAATGACTCTGTAGTTTAGAAATCTACTGAGACCTTAGCCTCTGTGTGTAAGGTAAGAATATCTTGTCATAATTAGGGAAGTTGATTGTTTCCACCTTGAGATTTCTTATCCATACCTCCTGTAGAATCAAATAAATAGTGCATAGTTTGTATTACATATGCGGTTTCTAATGTATTATTATGACTAGCTTTATTTGAATCGTAAAGTGTGTCCATGACTTAAGTAGTTTTCCGATTGAGGGCCCCGTTAATTGTTTGATTGATGCTTGAATGATGACTAATATGTTAATAAGTTTGTTAACAGAACAACATAACACCGCTACCTTAGTCCATCTGTGTATGACATAACCACTGATATATATATATATATATATATATATTATAGTGGGATTAGGGTTGGTCAATGTCTTACTATCTAAACAGACCGCACAGGTGACCTAGAATTTAGAGCGTCCGCCTCGGATGCGGAAGGTCGCGGGTTCGATCTCCGGCCGAGTAATACCAAAGACATATAAAAATGATACTTGCAGCTGCCTAGCTTAGCCCTCAGCATTCAGAGATTGGTGCTAAAACTAGTAGGCCTGGTGTCAAGACAATGAAACTAAAAGGCTGGACTTAGGCCGATTGGACCGTTTTAACCTATTCTGACGCCAAACGTTGGTAATTTTTAAAATATATCTAAAGAAAAGGTAATTTTAAAGCGATGGAAGAAACTGTTAAGTTCAATATTAAATATAACTTGTTTAAAAGTTTATTTCCAAATGTCGAGCTTACTACGCCAAAATTATCCAAATCAGGCCCCACAGTTGCTAAAGCCGGTTATGCGTGACTGGGTGGGACATGATGTTATGTGTCTGCGGAATGATGCCCCAGTGTTAGACATAGCTATAAACTGTAACACTGCAGACATCGTAGCGATATGACTACAAAAGTACTAAAGCTACATTAAATATCCGAAACTCCAAAAACCTAATTTTCTTGATATGTTCTGTTGCATACATGTCTAAATTGTCAATCTACAGTTGGGGGTTGGGGGGGGGGGGGGGTTGAGGTAATTTTCACTAATCTTGTATAGTTGGTAGTCCATACATTTGACACTTGCGCAGATCAGTGAATAATTGCTTTTGTCGTACTGGAGTTAATATGACGCCATGCGGACGTGTATCCAGCCAGATTCAAGTTATTTCGTTTTTAAAACTATTTTGACTACCAAATGTTATTAGACATTCATTTTCTTTAACGAAAATATACCCTTAGTTAAAACATATTGGAAATATCACTGTTATCATAACTCTTCAATCCACTGAAATGATGGTCAACACATTGGGAAAATCAAAACCACTTGGTTTTATCTGCCTATTCTTCTATAAGGAAAAAGGCATCATCGTATATGTTGTATGACTAACACGAGTAGAATCAAATCTGAGCAGTTTTGTCAATATATACTGCCTAGTATGACAAATGTTCTTAAAATGCTTGGCTTCGTTGTTGACTTCAGCGGCAGAGAGGGTGAACAGACCTTTCGTCGAAACCTCATTTTTGAAAATAAAGCTTCCTACGAAATGAAAAACATAAGCGTAATAAAGCCAAACCGAAGTCACTAATTGACCGACAGTTTCTCTAACTGGTTTAGTTTATTTGTTTCTTTATCTTTTGCATTTCTAGAGAAAATAATTACGTGATTACAAACATTTGAAGAAATATATCCAGGACCAAAATAAAATACTGAACACAGCTTATAATTCAAGTTGAAAGTGTTTGGTCTCAAAGTAGGAATGATAAACTCCTATAAGTTACAAGATTATGTAGTTTTCTACTTTACCATCAAGTTCATATGTGTCACAATTAACATGTTCTAAGAAACGTATTGCCTAATTGAATATAACCTTCGGGAATGAGCCTGGTGTTTACATTATAAAAATGTTAGTTATTATTAGAAACCAGAGCCTTGACTTCCAATATGTGAATTATACTTAGAAAATTCCAAAACCTCGATCAAAACTAAAATATACATATTTACTTCTGTTATTAATAATGATCTTTATATAAAGCCGATAAACATAGAGAATAGTTGGTTTTGTATTAGTAGTTTCCAAATAAAATTATGAAAGCAGATTCATGTCAAGAAGAAGATGAACTCAATTTTCTTCAAGGTCAAGTCCAAAATACAATGTTAGCATGGAATGAAATTTTAAAAAAAAAACTAAAACAATAAACTAATTAACAAAAAATTCAATCTAGATAACATAATAGTGGATTTGTGTGATGGCAATTTATCAGACTTGACATCACTGCAGTTTAACACTTGAAATAAATTAATAAGCAAAGCTTACAAATTTTGATCACGTACAACCAATAAAGCTTCGCATTCCATCCATTCTGGATGGTTATCTCTAACGGCTATGTTCAATATCCCATGATAATTCGTATTGAAAAACAATAGTAACTCACATATTAAGGATATCCAATTAGTAATATATTTACAAGCTGAAAGTATACTGGATTGCTTGGAACTTTTGATGTATCAAAATATTTATATTTTAGAGTGTAGAGCACCAACAGAAACATAGTTTTACAAGTATTTCACATAAAAATATTAGAAATCACTATTAATGTTAACAACTATACTTTAAAGATTGTGTAATAAAAGTCGGTGATAATCATATCAATCAATATTAAAATGAGTTAATTTTGAGTCAAGACTCATTGTTCCAGTTTATCTAAGTCTTATTTATTTACTGACAATGTATTCTTATTCTGATTTGATATGTTCCATCGAATATATTTTATATCTCGTGTCGAGTGTGTTGATTTACATCCCTTATATCACTGGTGTTGACTGTCATTTCTTGTATTAAATATATTATGAATTGCTCATTGAAAGAGTAATCTAATGCAGTAAAAAAAACATTTGTGTTTTCATTCCATCGGCATAATGTATGTCTGTTTGGTTATTATCTATAATTGTCAACTGATTTGTGTGTCAGATGTCAACACGAGAGCAAGTTGTGGCACACTGAGAAACTTGAGTCAATTGGCAAAGGAGGACGGTGGATTGTGGATGTTTTTCCGTCCACAATTTCGAAAGACGTTTTCAGGGCTTCTCTCAATGGCTACTTGGTTTCCTGATATATTTCTTTATTTCGGCATACTTCGACTCGGTTAGTAAAAATTACGTTTATCGCGTCGTGAGTGTCTTGTGGTCAACGATGCAGATGTTCCCATTAATTTCACCATTTTACATGGTGACCAAGACGGGAGACTCTAACTGTTGCAGAGTCAGGTCGCTAAATGCGGCCAGTCGGTGCACGTTCTTCAGGGAAATTAACGATTTACAATTGATTTGTAATCACGTCATACTTAGTCAGGCGCTTTCGATGGCCATATGCATTACTTTCACACCGCAAAATTTAATCGATGGAACACGTTTGTGTTTCTTTACAAAAATCATAAGAGATTTTTCACACTACGTTAACGCGTTCATTTACCCAGGCTTGCGCTAAATAAAGACAGGCCATCTTGACATGACCCATATTATTAAGTAGGTGGAGGTTCGTCTTGCAAATGTTTGTAAACTGGTCAATAAGATATAAAGTGATTTAATAAATTGGTCTTACTGCTACAGTTAAATATGATGGCATCTTGGTTTGTACACTTTGAGAGCATCCATATTCTCCATGTCAAGCTGCATACAACACAGAACTATGAGATTCATGTTAGCGAGACTTTGGACCAGGTTATGAAAAAAACATAGATTAGCCTGGAATATTTAACACAGCGAGCACCAATGCTTGACCCTGATGGTGATTCATCGCTCTCCTTACATTTTAACGTGACCGGAACTACATTGAATTCTCTGGGGAAAGCAATTCTATTGATTGGGGGTTGATTATAAAAGATGTATTTAGGGGAAATTGGGCACAATGTGTGAATCATACATATTCTGCAGGAAGTACTGAAAGCGGTACTACGGGAAACCGGGACACACTGCATGAATATCTCTTTGTAGTAGAGATTCAAAAGGTGTTCTTGTTGATCGTGGTAAGCAAGACGCACACCATGCAAACATACATGGTATAGGCCAGTTCAATATAGAATTTGCCATTGTCGCGAATTGTGCAATAGTGTTATTCCTAAATTAAGGGACTCTTTTATAATGTACGACGCTTGGCTTCCTCAGAATACAACTAAATTAGCTGAGGTGTGTTATAACTCCTAATTTTGGACTTGCATTTGCGATGTAAATATGCATCTGAAAGCGAAACTGATTTTCATCATACTCCGCTCGCTGGATAATGCAGTTGTTGAAACCAGCTTCAATGTGGTAGCTGTCGAAGAAAATATCGGTCCTGCAGCGGACTGGTCGGCACGGGTAACTTTCGTCAGGGGATGTTTAACATTAAATACGACCTTGTCATCGAGGTCAATTACGACGATGCCTGGGCTGCGACTACAATCTAGTTCTTAACGCGATTTGCCGTCTTTGCCGTCTCAATCGTTTAGGGGAGCATGATACGTTGGACTTATGAATGCAGTGATTATTTGTTCTTTGGACATTATCACTGTAACCTGTTTCGATACCATTTTATATTTTTTTTCATCTATCTTCTATCCGTCACTGGACAAAGTAGACGATGACCAACATGTAACTTCAACCGTGTACGATGAATCATCGAATACCGTTTGCAATGAATGCTTGATGTCTTATAAACTTACCCAAAAAAGCAACGCGCAACAAATTCTTTTTTCTCCAAAGGTATTGTTGGCGATGCAGGTTTCATGGTTGTTGAAACATACGTCACTTTCGTGTTTTGTTCGAATTGACCGTTGAGGTATAGCCGTATGTTTTTTTTTCCTAGGCGATGTGAAGTGATTCGGGAGGTTAGAGAATGGTGAGAGGAGAAAGCAGCAAAAATTCGATGTTAGCTCATGGTCACACTAGCGTGTGTCACCACAAACGCTGGCGGTTAGAGAAAGCATTAACTGAACGTAATAACGTCTACAAGGACGTTCCTGGTGTCGTCTTCTACTCGATGGCCAGTGAAACATTTTTATCATAAAAGGAGAAGAGTTGTAGTTGTAGTTGTTGTATGGTTTAACGGTTTAATTTTGCAGCAGACAATAGGCTTTACATCGCGGCCAGTAATTATGGTGGAGGAGAAACCCGGGAAAACCGACGGAAAGAACCACTGACCCTCGAGAAGCTACTGGCAAGCTTTCTCACATAACCACATTAGCTGAACCTGAGACTCGAATCCACGCAGACAGAGGTGAGATGGCAGCGTACGATCCGTAACGGAGAGCCTTTTAGACCACTCGGCCACTTTGGGCTCTAAATTGGGAAGAGACGTGTAGGTTTATTTTGCTCGTCTAGAATCAAGTTGTGATGGACGATGACGGTGTGTTTACCCGCTGTCTAAATCTTCAGGGCATGTGTAGTATTAAACAACGGCGATGCATATACACGGATTGTTAACGGTGATAAATATATTTGCATTCGTAGCTGTCACGTTGTAAGGAACAATAACCACATAGCATCATGTATATGCTAGACACTGCGAACCATGAGATGTCAAAACCAGTTGTGTAACATGGCAATAGGAACTAGTGACTGGCAACATCTTTTGTCAGAGCGCGATTGACAGAAAGTGTTTAATTCCCGGTGTTGGCTTCTATTCAACATCAATTGGTGTCGTAAATCCATCGTTGATAAATGGCCGGGGAGGAGGCAATGTCTACTAATTATTTAAACCATGCGTGAATCGACCTCCACTCAGAGTTAAATAAAATGTGGCCAATATTGGAATCGCATCCTTAAATGTAGTATCTTGAACGAAACATCAGTAGTCGCTAAACCATCTTGCGGTAATGATTATCAAAGGAGCTTTAGATAGATTTGTGAATTTTTTCTAAATCTGGTTAGTCTGAATAGTTTATTATCATGTATCCCTAATATCCGTTAGGTCTGCCGCATTTCATCAGCCACGAACTATACGTTTTAAGATTTGACGCTGCCGAAAATAAACATAAATGCTAACATGTCATTACGATTATCGTGTTAAGATGAGAAGTGATAACAATATTATCAAAATGTACGGAATGGTTTTCTTGCTTCAGAACATTTCATGGAGCTACTACTGTAAGATCAGAATTCAATTTACAAGACGGCAGTCTTTGATGTCAAAATGACCTGTTTCCACAACCATCATGTAGCAAGCTCTATATTTTAAACTATTTTTTTGTTGTTGTAAAAACACTCTCTGAATTCATCCTAGCGGTCAGAATTTGAATTCGACGATTCGCAAAGTGGCTGCTATAGGTATATTTGGCAGTCAGTTTGGTGTCATTCACATTTATATTTATGGTATTTACATATTGCAGTAAACCTTACATTGAAATGATAAAGGCTATGTTTGGGAGAATTAGACAGATTAAGCAACTGAAAAGCACGGTTGGCATTTTGTGAGGAGAGGTCAGTACTGTTTTCAGTGAGAATAAATATCATCTCTTGAAAAGTGTTCTTCCACAAAACATGTATACAAAACGTTCAATCCATAGTAGTAATAACTTGGCTTTTAAGTTGGAGTCTGTTGATGAAATGTTACACGTCCCATCTGCATCATGTTTATTTAGAATCAACTAGCTATGAAGATACTGCATACGATGATACGTATATCAGAGAAAATCAAATGTAGATGGAAGAATATCTATTGGTATTGAATCCTAATAATAGTGTCGCTGTAATTTCTTTTATACTTGCATGTCAAATAAAAGCTGGGTGTCAATTGTGACTGTTGTTTTCCTATTTGTGTGAAATTCAAAACACCATCACATATGGGTTTAAAAAGCATTAACACATGTTCAGCTTCAAGGAATAACCAGGTACGACGAAAAGTGTTGATTCTTTGTCTGTCTTGCCAAATTGCAACGAAAGTGTATTTTAATCTATATAAAGACCATTATAAAACAATCCGTAACTTCCATTCTTAACATATAACATCACCCTGTTCCTTACCTTCTGAGGGTTAAAATGCAAGCAATTAAATCATGGTCAGGAGATAAAAGGAATGTCCTAATGACCGAGAAATGACTTTCCACGAAGGCTAAATTTAGTGATGAGTGGTAGATACGGTTAAGGACAATCAATTTACAGGAATTCGAAACTTCCTCATTCTGGAATGAAAAAAAAACTGATAATGTAACAGCGTATGGCGTAAATTAAAAACAAAACAAAGCTTTGCATAATGCCTATTAGTATCGATAGGTCCAAGTTACAGTAAACTGTTATAACTTGAGCAAGTAAACAGATTATAGCGAACCTTTAGCGGGGGACATAATTAGTTAAGAGAAAAGTACAAAATACTGCATATTGAAACTGAATGAAACCCTTATGACATTTGAATGGACGGTAATTATGAATTAAACCATATCCTGACTTTTGCAAGGTTAAATGTTTGTAGTCTATTCGTGCGAGAGGGATCAAATTACCATCAAGTTCTAGTCATGTATATTGTTCATGATATTTAGAATATGCAAGAGTAAATAATACGTTTAACGTTATCATGTTCATCCTTTATATGTAATATTATATATCTAAAACTTTCAAACGATTTCTTAAATGCGTCATATCAGTTCTTCAAACTGTGGATTATATAAAATAAGCAAAGATTCCTTTAAGACTAGGATTAGCTTTTCCAGGGAGATTCAAACATACCGGTTTTATGAGGTAACTTTTTCAGCGATATGTACCATTACTTTTCAGAGTACGTATTCTTTGGTAGTTACCGTCAGTAACAAATGTGCGGAAATTCCTGAATAATCATTTTACGAATTTAATGAAAGTAACAGTATGTTTCAGATTTGATGTCAAAATATTTCTCTATAAATTCTGTTTGATATAACAGTTGTATTTGTCACAAACTAATTCAGAATTGTATAAATATAATTATTCGTATGGACCTTTAGTCACATGTTTGACACGTGCCACGTACGCCAACGTGGTGGACGAATGCGATGTTGCAAAAGACCACATCCTACTTTCGGAATAAATTTGGATCAGACAATTTATGTTTTTAGAGATTTGATAGCATATGGTAATGTACTATGTACATGTATTCCATTCTAAAAATGCAAAGCATTCTTAGATTTTCACGACAGCAGTTATTTTGTGTTGGAATGTTACATGATTTCAAAATCTCTTAAATATTGTCTAGATTCGGGAGTAAGTGTTTATCATACTTACAGGTCATCACTGATAAATATCTCGCACGGGTGTTGACATGACACTTTACATTGCACTGCTTTTTATATCAATAATGCAGCTAGTATAGTGTGGCTTCAGTGCTAGTACTTCCTAGTTGTATCCACAAGCTAAAATATGTCAGAACCATGTCGTTCACAGGGTGTCAGTTATAGAATAAACTTTATTGTCACACTTCAGTTACAATATTTAGACTTCAGCTGATGCAGGAATCAACATGTATATCGCAAATTAAATTGCATGTAATGTGCTGGCCATTTATTTGGAAAGAATATGTTGCTTTTTTTCTTTGGGTCGATTTATTTTTAAATGTTATTTAATCTGAAGTTTAATGTTATGTTTCAAGCGAAACACTGCATTTGGTTGGTATACATCAGAGTAAGACATTTTTCACAGGAATTGAAAGACGGATATTTTAAAATAAAATGTCACAGGCTCCAGCCCCAAGACATAAAGCATAGTTGTTATACTGTTAAGTATCGCTGTATATCCAGAGATACCGCGAATAAATTTTCCCTGGTTTCGGACTCTATAAAATATCACGACAAACCAAATCAATAATTAAGACCATTCTATCCATACCTCGTACCATTACAGTCATCATAAATACATCGCAAATAGGTTCCCAATTTTGTTCAAGTTTAAAAAAATACCACTCACGGCTTCTATTTAAACAAAACATTTCCCTAATGACTGTGAAATGACTTTGCACGAAAGCTAAATTTAACTACTGCTGGTACTTACGTAGAAGGCAAATCAATTTACAGGAATAACAAAATTACTAGAGTCCCGGATTTAAAAAAATAATCCGGATCAATATTTAACTTGGACACATACAAATTGTTTACGTACTGCCTCATATTATCCATATTTTGAATGTACAGTAAATTTATATCACGTGAGCGCGTAACTAAATACTTTAGTACCCTTCGAAGGACAATAATGGTTTAAGATAACGGTACAAACAATATCAAGTGAAAGATTAAAACTGATTTAGAAAATCTACGAGATTGTAATGGCAGAGCAAGATGATTTGAAACCTTTTGGAAGGTCAAATGATCGTAATATATACGTGTGTAAACGGGCAAATATAATACAAATGATAGGAAGTGTTACAATAATCTACAGATAGTATGTACTCGTACATCTTTAAAGTTAGCCAACCACTATTTTTTTTTTAACTTCCTATTGAGTATTGAGTATATAACCACATACCTATTACTGTAATTTAAAGATCAAAACTATGGTGCAGCCTGTTAGATATCACTCACTGTGTGTATCTTACCACTCACAAATGTACATAATACATACATGTACTCATTTCAGGACAACCACTTCACATAATACGTTTATTATTCCCTACCAATAGACCAATAGACCACAAAGGGTATCCCATCAGACCTATGTCGAAATACAACCCCAATGACGTATGGCTCAATACTTAACTATCCAGTAAGAAAATTACTCCAAACTGTAAACAGGTTCAAAGTCAAGGCTGGGTTTATAACCTAATAAACAAAACCTATTCACAGCTCTCTCTAAACCTGCAATCGTCAATCATGGGCATTACATACATACATACATACATACATACATACATACATACATACATACATACATACATACATACATAGCAGAGTTTGCTCTCTCTCCTAATGACATTTAAGCCTATGCAGTGTAAACTTCTAATCACTATCTTGACTATAGTCAGACACATTCTCACATACTGTTGATAAACGAAAGAGTACATCCTCATTGCTGTTTTAATATAATACAACCCATTCCTAGATTAATAGACTTCATATCACAGTTAAACAAATAGAACAAATGCAGTCATAACTTATACTATCTATTGTTAACTACCAATGAAGGTATCAGTTAAAACAAAATAATGCTTTAGTCCGAGAGTCAAAAATCACTTTGTAATTCCAATGAATTCTTTAAATAAATAAATACTTAATTTATAACTGAACACAACTAAATGATAGATTCAGATAGGCACCTGTCATAATAAGGATAAATAATGTTGATGTAAACAACCTAATATACAGACTCCTGATTTATGACAATGGAAATTTCCAGCAAATTTGTAATCAAGGTCATGTATATTTGCTAAAGTTTTAACTAAGTATTTGGCGCCTATCAGGTAGACCATTGTGTTTCCAAGGGTATAATAATGTCTTGATTTCAAATGCAAGTAAACAGGTTTAGAAACATCATATTAAAGTATTAATCAACAATCATGGACAATAATTAGCTATGTAACATTTTTCTTAGAAAAATAATGATATCATCTTTCTAACAGTAGTGATAACTAACAGGCAGGTCTCTCTTCCCTTCCATCTCTCTTACTCTCTGTCTGTCTGTCTGTCTCTGTCTCTCTCACTCTCTCTACCAACACAATGTTTCCAGTTGAAACTATGATTATCAATTTTGAAAATTATGGAATATAATTTGTCATTTGTATTGTCATCAACTCACCTATCTAACCGAACACATTGTTTAAATAAGATCAGTAAAACATAAAGATGTAATATTTAAATCGGAAAAGAAGGTGATTGTGCCTAAATTGCTCTTACAATCGAAATTTATCTTAATCAATGAAAGAATGATTTTAGGACAGACCTTATTACAATTTAAAGTATTTCACGAAATTTTACCGGAGCCGAAGAGAGGATAGGAACCTATGCCTTACTTCTTATACAGACGTATAAATCTACTAGGGTCAATTGATGCATTTTATGATGACCTATAATTGCTACGTTACTTCTCTTTTATCCACTTCAGCGTCCACATTTCAGAAAAAAAATTATTGTGTGTTTTTGAGATCCTAGATTTCGCTATATGTCGTGGAACCTTTGTGATCATTTAACATTTTTACGACAAATCTATAATACCTGAAATGTGATGTCTTATTCTTCTTGCACTTGCCGATAAATAACAAGTGAATTAAAATAACTAATAACGTTTGTTTATCCTGCATGTTGCTGTAACTATTCTTTTTCATAAAAGCTATATTTTTTCTTTTGAATGATTCCATTTATCAAGTACGCACAGGTAAACAAGGAGCTGAATTTCTTGCTGGGCAAACTTTATAAGTCTACCAGTTCATTCAATCTACATATGCCGTGTGTGGAAGATAAAAGTTAGTTACTACTTTAGACGTCAGGAGAAACGATTTTTTGTCAGTACAGTGGACTTTATGTTTAGCTATAAACTCAATATTGACCAAACTGTATGTGTGTAAGTAACATCTACTTGTTGCCGAATAGTAGACTGACCAGTAAATATTCTTCTGCTTGATAAAGCGGCAGGTTTTTTATTTATTTGCATCACGAAATAGATGATTTCATGAATATATATATATATATATATATATATATATATATATATATATATATATATATATATATATATATATATATGAGCGCAAAGATGACGACGAGGCACATATAACGTCCTGGTCATCCTATGTACTTAACTCTGTCTCCGGCCATCACGATATTGTCGTGCTGCTGCACCCAGATGGTTTTGGGCGAAAGAGTGAGGGCGACGAACTGCGTAACTCTTCCTCACTTAAAGCAAAGTCACGGCTCGAGACTTTCTTGACATCCACTCGTTCCATTTTATCACCCACTAAACTCCTGTGGCAACAGGTAAGCAACGAAGCGGTAAGTCTGGGTACACTGGTGGCTTAGAGCAGTGTTGTCTGGCAGCCCCCTAAGCGAATGAAAAGCTAAGTTCAGGAATGTTCTGCTCACCTCACTGGCATGAGGAGCTGTTAGAAACGGTGCCCTAACCATTGCCTGTTTTAAACTTTCTTAGCTTGCATACCGCAGCTAGCGGTAAACCTACTCAGCGGTCAAAATACAAAAAGAAAATGCGGATTGTTCCCCTCACACTTGGTACGTGGAGTGTGCGCACCTAAATGAACAGAGACGATTCGAAAAGAGCACAGAGGACAACCGCCATAATAGAAAAAGGAATTCGCCAAATGCAACGTGCACATTACTGCCTTGAGCAAGAGATGCCTTGCAGGAGAAGCCGAACTCTGTTAAAGAGGCTCTAGGTACACTTTCTTTTGGAGCGGCCGAGGACGTGAAGAGCAGCATGAGACTGGTGGCGGCTATGTAGTGACGACAGCACTGATTGCCAAGGGAGTAAACGACTGACTCATGACCATGACCCCAACTCTTTCTGAAAGAAACACCTTGCCTCCAACCATTTCTATGCTCCAACCATGACCAACCTTGATGAAAAGAAGGTCAAGTTATATGAGGATCTTCACTCTATCATTGCAGCCGTTCCAACTGCAGATATGATCGTCATTCCGTCATCTTTTTTTTATCGATTTAAATGTGTGAATCAACTTGACGTCCGCGATATGTAGCTGTTTTTATACGCGACATCATGAGTACGGCACACCTAATCAATCGCATTTACCGGAGATTCGGCTGGTTATGGTTCAATATTTTAAACAATTTTAATATCAAGTTTGGCTCGCGGACCACAGTAATTATACTTCGGATGATGTTTTCCGTTACTTACTTACCCATGGCGCACCTGGTAATTTTCCGAGTATCTCAGCAATATCGCCGCCGGCAAAGATCGCATTGCTGATCACAAAACGTATATTTTTATTCCGCATCTCAGACACTTACCTGTGAACGCCTGGTCACTATCTTTCAATGCAGCTGTGCTTAACCTGGTTTAATGCGTCAAACACAATATAAACCCATGACTATTAATAATACTATATTTTTACAACACGAACGTGATTGAAATTCCAGCGAAATGCGACCAGTGCTATGAAACCCCATTCAAGCCATTATAGTCAGTCCATCCTGATCTGGTAAATCTGATAATGAGGTGGCTCAAACCGGATAAAGTTTATTTATTATCGCCATCTGTTGATGGCTAGCCATGTTATTATGTTCTTAAAATTTCACTGAATAGGCAGCGGGTTTAAACGAACTATAATATTATTGAAATTGTAACTGATATCGATTATGCGCAGTCCGCCGAGGATCTTAACGGGGATGTAATACTCTATTGGTTTACGATGACGTGATGTTAGACAAAGAAATTAATCCAGACATAACATGTTTTACAAGGCAGACATAAAAACACAAATGTTATATAATTTACACAGTATTTGGTTCTTTGCAACGGCGTTGAAACAAATACGCTAAGAAATATACATAAGATTGGTGTTCCTTAGACACGGACATAAATACGTTTGAACTTTAGTTGCATATGCTCAGAAATCGACTGGATTCATCACAATAAGTTCCAAGAGCACACTATCAGATTGAATTTGATATAATCTTTTAATAAAGAAATATACTTACTGTATCATAAACCATGAAAATATTAACGAGATTATCTCTGAGATCGAGCAATTATAAGATGGTCTTGCGGTTCATCTTGATGCTGACAAAAACATGAACGTTGATTTTGAAATGATAAATCAGCGACCTGAAGTGGGCAGATATACACAAACGGCAGGATATAGATTTATCAAATAACTTCATTACGAAATGTTTTCATTGGCAGATTTTCACGAATAACATTAGATAGCTACGTTTGTTCCACTGACAATCACCATTGAGAAAATACGATCAGAGTTGTCTCGGCAATATGAGACTAGAGTGGCTGTAAGCGCTCGTGCGAGACAGCTAAAACGAAGCTTGTGCTGTATTCCGCTAGAATTCACGAGTAAACGGAATAGCGAAGTAACCAATACCACAACGTATTGACCTCTAAAAAGGTATGTTTTTTGTATTAGCAAAGAAAAACTTTTCTCGTGGCAGAATGCACTCTTTCCCGGTCTTTATCATGTATAGACGTTTATTGTCTATCACTCCTATACAAACTAACAGGCAATTCTTTACCACTTGTGTCCAATAAATTACTGTCTTCGTTGAATAGACAAAAACTCATTCGTGTCAGCGATGGATTATGTCGTCGTAAAAAAACAGGAGTAACGGGAACCAACACAATTAAATGACCCAGTGGGACCGCTGAACAAACACTGTAAAGAACATATCACTGCTGGGTCTGCCCGTGAGATTCTTCCCTAGACGTGGTATAGCTACCGTCGACTGCGTCACAGACTAGATTTACATAAATCGTCGACGTGACATTGACAATATTGTACGATACATCACAACCACCATTTGCTGGATTGTTGTTTTGAGAGAAAATGTCTCGAGGGCCTGTTATGTTCTCCCATGCGGCCAATATCTTTAGAAAATATTTTCCAATTATGACATCGAGAACGTGTTGTATATTGCGGTGTTTGCACGACGAATTCAAGACACAATCAATCCGTCGCTGCGGTTCATGTTTTGTGTTCTGTATCCATTATAAATGTTTCTTCAGAATTTTGATTTAACACGACTGTCATTGGCCTTTTGAAATAGTGCTACAGTGTTTTGCGCTTATGATAGCTTTTCTAACATGTATACAGTGTCCGAAGATATATGACAGTGATATCACACATGAAAATCCATCAGCGTTAAACTGAGATTGTCGTGCTCAGAATCCCATTACGAATTCTGGATTAAGACTTTGCAGAATCACACAATCGACCCTGGTTGGAGTATCATTGCAACTGGTTGTGGATCAACAGTGCATGCCTGTGTTAACTGTACCGTGAGATACTGCTTATAATCGGGGTTTTCAGGAATGTCCTTCGCGAACATCATGGACTGTGTCGGACCGATATCAGTCATCGCTGTTTCGGACCAGTCTGATGATTGTTGTAGAAACATTAAGGCAGGCATCAATGATATATCTGGCACTGTTAAACAACGATATGGCACCATTGTTATCGAATCCACATTGATCATTTGCAGCGTATACGGAAACATTTCTCACAAGTTTACCCTAAAGTTCAATAAATGCCTAGGCGGGTAGACAATTATGTGTTCTATCTTAGACTTTTAGATTGATTCGTCCACTTTGGTTTAGTTTTCGTGCTTCATAAGAATAATATTGATAATCACGCACAAACTCATCGTTGCGTACTAGTGCATCCATGTCAAATGCACAGTTTGACACGCGCTTAAACATGTTTTATTATATTCGTTGTTGTCTAAAACGATGCTCTAACACCAACCAATAAGTGGTTGATCACCGACGAAAAATGGCCAGACCACTTGCCGCTATTAGGTTTGTGGTTGTATTTCTTCCATCTCGGGTACGTAATGGTTTGTCAAAAAGGTCCTGCATCTAATTCTTTCAATCACGCATTTGCGCCTTGATTTATTATGTTACTGACTTTTGCAAGAATCATTCAAGTGCAGGTTAGTTTTACCGGCTGTGGTCTTTGTCGTACTAATCGTGCGTGTTTGTCTTTGATTGCCGAGAATGCTTTACCTGCATGATCACCGAACAGCTTCGATGTCTTATGATGCCTAGTCTTTATGCAATCTGGATTGCTTTAAAAGCAATCTTTCTGAACAAACTTTGAATAAAATAGTCGAGTCTATCTCCATAGATCTCCTTATTAAAAGCAAATAGTGAATTTATCACCCTGACGTTTTTAGGCCCACTTTGGGCATTGTGTATAGCAATGTTATTTCGCTGTCGTCGATTTAATTGATCAATCACTGTTGTTAACGTCTGTAAATGCATCAAGTAGTGCACGATAGACGCTACTGTCCATGACGCCACCGGTAAAGAAACGCTGAAAAAAAATAGAAGCTGGTTAATTGATGACTTCGTGGGAATTGTTGCAGGATCGTCTTTAACCGGTGATAATTTTTAGTCGATCA